>LR753325.1:108953-498068 GCA_902729485.2 Mus minutoides | reverse complement strand
CCTCCCCTTCTCCCTCCCTCTCTTTCTGTCTCTCCTCACCCCCCACCCTGTGCCAGCACGCCATCATTCAGCATTGTTGTTCTCTTCCTTTATAACATCGCCCACCATCACTGGAGCTAGACCATTTCTCCTGTGGTTTTGATTTGCATTAAATGGATCATTTTGAATATCACTCTGCTATTTATATACTGAAGCTCTTTATATATTCCAGGCACTAGACCTTTATCATATATGGGATTTGTAAGCATCTTCTTTGGTGGGCATTCCTTTTGGGGTTCAAACAAGTTAATGGTTGATAAAACCCAATGTCTCTACTTTTCAAAAATGTTGTCGCCCTTGCTTTTATGTCACATTTCATAATTCACTGCTGGATTCTGGGTTATGACTGTGTTCACGTTTGATCATAGAGGTCTGTGCACTGAAGAAAGGACCACATAGTCACTACCCCCCAGCTACAAACTGAGGGCCAGGACTTTTAAAACATTCACTTCTATTTTCAATGAACACATGTTTTTATTAGTCTTTAAAATAATTGTATTTTTATTGTTTGTGTGTGCATGCTACAGGATGCTTGTGGAGGTCTGAGGGTAACTTATAGAGTTCTCTCCATCCATTGTGTGGGTTCTGGATACTGGACTCAGGTCATCAGGCTTGGTCACGGGCATCTTTACCTCCTAAGTCATCTCGCTGGCTCCACTTAATACATAGTTTCCCAAGAGCAAAGCACTGAGAAGCTGCATGGTGCCAGCTTGCCTGATGTCCATAGAGCCCTGGGTCCCATCCCCTGCACTGCACCACCAGATCAGTAAAGAATTAAATCAAGCACGTGTTGATTTGTGCATGAATGAGATGTAGCAGGAATAAACACACACACACACACACACACACACACACACACACGCTGTGCAGTGAGCCCCAAAGGTACCTGTTACTTCAGATCAATGACATTTATCTGCAACAGAACATTAAGATTCACTTCCTCTCCAGCTGCACTCTGAACACCCAGTCTTTCCCCTATCGCTTCCTAATAGCTTTCCTAGGTTCCAGTGACTACTATCCTGTTGTCTGCTTCTCTGAGGTCAATGGTTTTGAGTCTACATGGGGCTATGGCTTCCTGGACCTGTCTTGTTTTACTTTATACATCCTTTGGATTCATCTGTGTTAGTTACTGGAAATGATAGCATGTCAGGCATCTTTATGCCTGGATACTATTTCTTGTTTACAGATACCACTTTGTTACCCATCTAATAGAGACTGAGTTTGAGCCTACACAAGGCTAAGTACGACATGCCGCATTCAGCCCTCAAGTTTAACTGTCTTCTCTACACACAGGTTCCATTTCTTGGCTATTCCCAGCGGCAGGATGGCTTGGGAATACAGCTGCTGTGTTTCTAGCTTCTTGAGAGATGCCACACTCTGCGCCATAGTGGCTGTTCTCATTTACACGTCCAGTTCACCCCCAGTCCTATATGAGCACATCTCCTATTCTCTCTATACCCATGCCATCATACCAACATGCTAACATGCCAGGACCGCTGCTTTCTTCCTCTTTGACAATATCCATCCTTGCTGGAGATAGAACAGTTCTCCTGTGGTTTTGATTTGCATTTGATGGTGAGTTTGAGCATGATCTTTCTTTCTTTCTTTCTTTCTTTCTTTCTTTCTTTCTTTCTTTCTTTCTGCTGACCACTTGTATATCCTCTTTTGAGAAATATCTATTTAGGTCATTCTCTCATTTTTAATCAGATTATTATTATTATTATTATTATTATTATTATTATTATTATTATTATTTTGGCTGCTGAGTTCTTTAAGAGCCACATAAACCCTGGGTATTAACCCTAACGAGATACTTAGTTCACAAACGCCTCCTTCTATTCCCTCTCCAGCCTGGTGATTGGTTCCTTTGCTGGGGAAAAGCCTTCTAGTTTGACAGAATCCACCCATCCACTTTTGTTTTTGTTACCTGCACTAAGGGCACTACATCCCCAAATTACTGTCAAGATCCATATCTTAAAGCATTTCTGCTCTGATTCTGTATAGGGGTTTCATAGCTTAGGAGCTTATATTTAAACCTTTGACCATTTTGAATCAGTTTGTATATGGTTAGAGACTGAGGTCTTGTTTCTTTCTCTGAACATAGATGATCCATTTTCTAAGCATCAGTTATTGAAATGGCTTCCCTTCAGAAGTAGGCACCTTTGCTGCCTCTGTTGAGGTCAGGACTTCAGGAAAATGCAGTCTGTGTCAAGACAGTAGCTCTGTGCCTTTGTGTGCTCCTGGGCCTCTAATCCTGGGCCTGAGATGCTTGTCCTTTTGCTTCCTACGTCCTACGGCTGCCCACGGTTCATGCTCTACAGCATGGTTGTTTCTTCAATGGCCAGCCCATTGCAGAGCATAAATTCCAGATAGTATCTACAAGGGGATAATCCTGAGGGGAAGGGGAAGAGGGAGTGGGAAGGGAGAGAGGGGTGGGAGAGAGAGAAGGGGAAGAGAGAGAAAAGGAAAGGAATGGGGCAGTAGATGAGAATAGCTGTCAGGTTCATTCCTGTTATGGGCTGACACTCTGTGTGGGCTGTAGAAATAAGCCTTATGAGAAATTCCCAAGCCACTAGGTACAATTGCCACAGTGTGAGCTATGAAGGACTGTGGAGCCGAGATGGGCACCCATGGAGTGGCTAATTGGTGTGTAAAGCAGCCAGCATATGGCTCAGTCTGGTGATTTGGTGAGAAATAGCCTCCATAGGCTTCTGTGTTTGAACACTTGGTCCCTAATTAGCGGTGCTGTTTGGGGAGGTTATGAAACCTTTAGGAGGTGGAGCCCTCCTGAGGCAGAACATCATTAGAGGTACAGGCTCTGCATCCTGTTCTCTACCTCTGCTTCAAATGTACTCATGGAAACACCATCAGCCAAAATAAACTCTTTCATTGAGTTGCCTTTTGGCCATGGTATTTTATAACAGCAACAGGAAAAGTAACCAATAGACCCAGTCAGTCAAATGCTTGCCTTGCAAGTCTGAGGACCTGTTAATGGATCCTCAGAGCCCATGTCAAAAAGAGCCAGGCATGGCCCATGCATCTGTAATCCCAGGGTTTAGGAGGCAGAGGCAGGAGGATCCCTGGGGCTCAGGGCTCATTTCAGCTGAACGGACAGCTCTGGGTTACACAGGAGACCCAATCTCTAAAAGCAATGTGGAGAGCTATTGAGGAAAGACATCCAAGTCAACCTCTGGCCTCCACCCCCAAGCCATATCCCTCACCCCCGGGGGTAAGGTCCTGAGCTGGTGGCAAGACTCTTGCTCTCCATGATCTCATTCGGGACACAGTGGACCAGGGATGTGCTTGGGATCACGAGCAGGTGGAAGCTGACCTTCCTGAGCCTCACATGACAGAGGGCAGAGCCTCATTCTTCACCACTGCCAAGGTGAGGGTGCTCAGCTGTCTAAAATGAGGATAGATGACTCCAGCTTAGCTGAAAGGGGCTTTAGCTTTGCATGTGGCTGGCCTTAGGGAACCCGTGTCTCACCACAGATTTGGGATTCAAGCCCTAGGCTGGCCGGACCTTACCTGTGAGTCTGGGTAAGGCCTCCCCCCTCCGTGATCTTTCCTTCTTTCTCTGGGTGACTTAGGAACAGTAACTGGGCTCTACAAAAAGGTATTTCCATCAGAAGTCAGTGAATCAAGCCTGAGAAGTGCTTATCACACAGACAGAATTTGATGGAAACGTCCTATTATGTGCTGAACTTCTGCTCAAGCCCACCATTATCTGGCCCTTGCCTGGACTCAAACTTGGGATAGAGCTCAGCCCAGTCCCTGCTCTGCCCTTTCCCCAGCTCTGCTCAGACACTTCCCATAGAGCCTTCCTCGGGGCCATAGCTGTTCTCCCTGGCCCTAGTGCTGCACCTTGAACTGATGTTCCCCTTTCTGGGAACCCTTGGCTTACACTGAAAGCCTCCTGGCCTCTAGAGAGGAGCTGATCAAAACCAAACCAAACCTCGTGCTGTAACCTGAAGTCTGGAGGAGGATGTGCCAGACCAAGCAAAGCACAGGGGCAGGTTCACGTTTGTTCAGACCCTAGTTTCAACTACTAAGTGTTCACTGAGCACAGCCTGTGGAGTGGGCATCGCCTAGGCTGCTGCTGTGAAGCACCTGCCCTCACACACTGCAGTCGGGGTGTGTGTGTGTGTGTGTGTGTGTGTGTGTGTGTATGAGGAGGTGTGCGCAGAAAATGACATGCATACCGAGATACAGTGCTCTGTGGGAGAGCAGAAGATGTATGGGGTTCTAAAGAGGTGTGAGGGGGTGTGTGCTTGGGTTGGGTGCTGGGGTCAGTGATGGGAGGTCCTTCAGTACTGGGGAGTCTCTGTGAGTAGGTCCCTAGAGGGGAGGAGGGAGGGAGGGAGGGAGGGAGGGAGGGAGAGAGAGGGAGGGAGGGAAGAAGGGAAGGAGGGAGGGAGGGAGGGAAGGAGGGAAGGAGGGAGGGAGGGTGTCTGTGCAAAGCCTAAAGACAGGGGAAAGGATGTATATTGAAAGGCCTGAAATAAGGCCCATGGACAGTGAGTGACAGGTCGTGGGAGATGCCTTAGGGCCGCAGCTAATGACAAAGTCTGGCCTGTTTCACAGAGGGCCCTGCAGCCACAGAGCAGTAGCAATAGTCCATCCCATGGACCAGGAGGCAGAGCCCTCAGAACTGATGCCCTCTCAGAGCCTGCTCGGCTCAAGCCGGCATGTTATCCACCCCTCTGAGCGGAGCTGACCAGGGTGAAGGGAACCCTTATGGAAATGTGGGAATGCATCTGCAGGCTGACTCCAGGGAACAACAGGTTACCTTGCTCCAACACCATGTTTGGAAAGCCTTAGTTTGGCTCTCTGGGGTTGGGTCTTCCCTCAGGATCAAGCTCATTAGCACTTCTCCCTTTCCAGCCATGGCTCCCCCCTTCCCCGGCAAGTCAATCAACTGGGTCATTTGGCAGCCTAATCTCCAGCTGCAAGAAGCCCAGTCAAAATTAAAACAAAACAAGAAAACCCAGTTGCCCGGTCACCCTGTTCCCTGTCCCTGGAGTGACTGGATGTTCAGGAGAAGGACCTGGGAAGCTGTCAACAGAGACAGGCTGGACCTGGATAGAAGGGGAAATATTTATTTTGCGGGGATAAATATTACAGAAAAAAAAAAAAAAAACGAAAAAAAAAACTTTCCATTCTCCAGGCTCTGACATAGATTTTTTTTTTTCTTACCAGGAAGGAATCCTCACTGCCTAAAAAAGGGCAGCAAGAGAGCTTGTAGGTGCCTTTCACAAACCGTGCGCCTCCACAGAGTAAACCAGGACACTGGTTACAGCTTGAGTGGAAGTGTCCCCCCACAGGCTCCTGTGTGTGAACACTTGATGTCATCGCCCCGCCCCCACCCCACCCCGCCCCACCCCGCCCCACCCCGCCCCCACCCCCACCCCCACCGAGTGTGTTCCTCCTCTTTTGGAAATTTGTGGACCCTTTAGGAGGTGGGGCCGTGCTGGAGGAAGTGCATCACTAAGGATTTTGAAACCTGGCCCCACTTCCTGCCCACTCTGCTTCCTGTCTGTGGATGCAACAAGACCAAAGGCACGCTTCTTCGCGCATCCCCTGCTGGGACAGACTGTTTCTCCTTATACTGTGAGCCACAGGAAGTCCCGCCTCCCTCAAGCTGCTTCTTGGTCATGCCACAAGAAAAGTGACCGAGACAGTACCTGTGTATTACGCTGGAAGTCTTGTCTCACGAGTGATGAGAAAGCGCACGGACTTGAGCCAGGGCTGCCGGGATTGGCCCTAAGGTGACCGTGGAAAGTTCTCCGGATTTTTCCAGGCCTTTCCCTGGCTCTGCAAAGGCCCGTAGGCATGCTGCCCTGGAGAACGCCTCCCTGGTTCATTAAGGCGGGCTTTCTTTTGCCACCCTACCCCCACACCTCCCAGCCATGTTTCCTCATACCCAGGAGTTCCCAAACATTTCAATCGGCCTGCCGTGGTGGCTGCCAAGGGGACAGGTAGATCTTAGCAATGGAGTCCTTAAGAGCTCCCAAGCTTATGGATAAACCTGAAGGTGAAGATGGATTCCAGACAAACTAGTTTTTGTTTGTTTGCTTTTTGTTTTGTTTTTTAAATCGCAGAAAGATTTGGATGAAGATCTCAGGAAAGGGCTAGAGTCCCCTTTCCTGCCCCAAATATGTGCCAGTTCAAATGGCCACCTTGGTTACCCTGCATGGGAGTGGCCAAGCCTCACCCACAGGCCACTTATAAGAGAACTCCACAGTGTGAGCAGGTCAAGCCCAGCTCCCAGGGGAAGAAGAACAAGCCACAGGGGCTCTTCCTCAGCTACCACTGAGCACCAGGTCACCTGTAGTATTTCTTCAGGAGAGGGAGAGTCCCTCAGAAGGAAAGTGACATATCTGCATGGTGCCACATGGACTGTATGACAAGGCAGGGTGAGCCCTTGCACACAGCCAAGGCTTATTACAGTGGTATCCCCAGGGCTGTGGTGGGGTGTGTGTGTGGGGGGGAATGACATTCATTGTGCTGGCGTCACTTTCTGTGGGAGGGAGAGGACAGCACCGCATCACTCTCGAACAATATGCTTTTCTGAGTCCCAGATAACCAGGTGACATGGGTAACCAGAGTGTCCCCTCCTCACTTTTGCGCTGCTGGGACATCCTGAGCGAGGCGCCCAGGTCTTCAGGACAGGTAATTACCAGCAAGAATGTCTGCCAGCCACAGCCACAGCTCTCTCTCACCAGGCTGCTGCTGAAGCTAGTGGGAATAAATGGGGATTTTCGTACTTTGCAAGGTGGGGAAAACGGATACCAGCATTTTCCAGGGTTGAGGCAGTGTGGAGCAGAAGGAAGGCTTTAGGACAGACAGAAGGGCTTACTGGGCTTACAGATAGGATCAATCAAACATGCAATGATTACCTTTATGCCCATAAACATGCTAGGCTCTCAATAGCTGAAAAATGCCATCATCATTATCTTGGTTGTTCACTAGCTGTGTGGCTCTGGGCAAGTTACCTGACCTCTCTGAGCCTCAGGCTTCACCTCTATGGGAGGTCTCAGAAGCGCTGGGTATCTGGTACTGAGGAACATGCAGCAGGTACTCCAGCCATGGGCTACCTTATACCCTCATTTAGAAAATTGACTGGTGAGCAGAGGGCAGGCATGTCCACCCTAGCACCTCACCCATCCTCACCCTTCCAACGTTTCAGCTAAGAAAGTTTTCTGAGAGTGCCGGGTAAAGCGCCTACCACAGCTCTCCTTCAAACAGAACAGGAGGCCCCGCTCTGGAGCTCTGCCAAGAGCCTCCTCAGAAAGGCATGACAGCCAGCACTCTGCCCACGGCCTGCCAGGGCCAGACTGGGTGGTGAAAAATAAAATCTAACGAGGTGCTTTCTGAGCCCTCAGGAAAGAGACTCAGGGAACGGCTCTGAGCAACTGGATTCTGGGCAACCTGGGGGAACAAGCTTTCAGCCTGTGAACATCCCCAGATATTGCTATCAACAGTGTGTGCATGTGTGTGCGTGCGTGTGCATGTGTATTGTATGCTGTGTGTGTTGGTTGGCTCTAGAACAAATGCTGATCCCAGCTTCCCCTTCCTCCCCAGAGAGCCTCCCACTATGAGGATCCCTGAGCTCTGCTCTGAAACTTGTGTTTATGCCTCCCTCTGCTGGTCATAATTGTCACTGCACCCACCCAACCTGCCTGCAGCAGTGGGTGAGCCAGACTTGAATGTCTTACCTGCTCACCTATCTCCCTTGCAGGAGTAGAGGCTGGGCTGGAAGCTTGACTCTTCTGTGCTGCATTGCAGTAGCATCATTGACTTCCATATTGACAGTAGGAACAGGGAATGCCTCCAAATGATATCATAGTACCAGCCAATATTTATTTGCTTAATATTTCAGGATTGCTGTCTATGTCTGCTTAATTTATTTGTTTGTCTGCGTCTCTTTATTTACTTAATATTCGTGGGGAAGATTTGTTTCCCTCATGCTGATGAGTTTTCTTGATTTGTATTCTCTTGTAACCCTGGGGAGGTTTTACTTTCGCCATATCGCTACGGAATCGCAGCACACTGCCAGTGGACGGGGCTGGGGTTTGAGGCCACATAAGCCTTAGGCCAGGGAGGCTACACATTTCAGTGGTGGCTCTGTGACTTCAGGGCATATGTAGATAGCTAATGGTGCTTGTTAAAATGCAGTTTCCAGGGCCCAGGGGGTCCATGTCTTCAGTAAATCCTGGAATATGCACTGTAGTGCACACAGGGGTAATGTCACCCTTGATGTATTGATTCCATGGGTGCTTTTTCAGGGACTCGGGGCATCTGGCAAGATCCAGGGCCCAAATGTACAGAGGGACAGGTGGGTAATTGACTCTGGCCCAGGAGGGTCCCTCTGTGCTTAAATTCTGCCAGACTATGTTGGTCTTCTGGCAGCTCAGATATATATCAGGTGAGAGGAGGGGGGCCTCAGAAGTGATGGCGAGCAGGAGGGGACTCTGACTGTACAGGTTGCTTCTCTCTGCTCATACTGTGTGTTTCCTTCTCTTTCTTTTCCTCTTCCTGGTCTGCTTCTGCAATCCTCTCCCTCTTCTCTCCTTCCCTGATCCCTAAGAGTTCACAGCATCCTAGGTGTCTAGCATCTCACTTTCTGCTCTCTGATGTCCCCAGACTCCAATCAGTGTCTCCTCTGTGTAGGCGGAGCACACTAGCAGGACTTGCTCTGAGTTTCCACCAGGACAGTATTTGGGGACTCAGGCTGATGAATTCTTGCCAGCTTGGGCCCCTCACAGTCTCCCTTACAGATATGATATGGGACTCAGTTTTACATGGTCCCTTCCTTCCTGAGATTCCTCAAAACAGCCAACTCTGGGCTGGCCGTAACCAGAGCATGGCTCCGCCTTTTAGCATCCTATCCTGATTTATCATCCACCCCAAATCCAAGATCCAGGGCCACAGAAACCTGAAGCTGAAAAAGAAGAAAAGTAGTAAGCAAGAATCAAAGAGGTAAGATGAAGTTTAGCATGGCTGGCAAAGTCAGAGACTATGTTAATGTCTTATCCTAAAGACAGCCAGGGCCCCAGAGATGTCCTAAAGACAGAGAGGGCCCCAGAGATGTCCTAAAGACAGAGAGGGCCCCAGAGATATCCTAAAGACACTAGGACGCCAAAGATGTTCTAAAGATGGAGAGGGCCCCCAAAGATGTCTTAAATACAGCGAGCCCCCAATGATGTCCTAAAGACTCTGAGAGGTCCCCAAAGATGTCCTATAGACCAAGAAGGCCCCAGAGATCACCTAAAGACAGCCAGTACACCAGAGATGTCCTAAGACAGTGAGGGGTCCCCAAAGATGTTCTAAAAACAGCAGGGCCCCCAGAGATGTCCTAAAGACACCAGGACCCCAGAGATATCCTAAAGACAGAGAGGACCCCAGAGATGTCCTAAAGACACCAGGGCCCCAGAGATGTCCTAAAGACAGAGAGGGCCCCAGAGATGTCCTAAAGACTCTAGGGCCCCAGAGATATCCTAAAGACAGAGAGGACCCCAGAGATGTCCTAAAAACAGAGAGGGCTTCAGAGATGTCCTAAAGACACCAAGACTCCAGAGATGTCCTAAAGACACCAGGAACCCAGAAATGTCCTAAAGACACCAGGACTCCAGAGATGTCTTAAAGATAGAGAGAACTCCAGAGATGTCTTATAGACAACAGGTCTCCAGAGATGTCCTAAAGACAGAGAAGGCCCCAAAGAGCTCCTAAAGACACCAGGACCCCAAAGATGTCCTAAAGATGGAGAGAGCCCCCAATGATGTCTTAAACACAGCAAGGCTCCCAAAGATGTCCTAAATACTGAGAGGTCCTCAAAGATGTCCTATAGACCAAGAAGGCCCCAGAGATCACCTAAAGACAGCCAGTACACCAGAGATGTCCTAAAACGGTGAGGGGCCCCAAAGATGTTCTAAAAACAGCAGGGCCCCCAGAGATGTCCTGAAGACACCAGGACCCCAGATGTCCTAAATACAGCCAGGGCCCCTGAGATGTCCTAAAGATAGCAAGGGCCCCAGTGATGCCCTAAAGTTTATAGGAAGGCCCCAAGAGCTACTCTGTTTGCCAATGAGATTTCCCACCATCCTAGAGGGCTGAGGGCTGGAGTTCTAATTTGCCCTTATGGGCTTCCTATGTACAGATGCTATGTGGCTGAATGGACAGTAGAGACGGGCTTGGCACAGGCTCCATCACTTGACAGAAGGTTATTATTTTCACTAGCTATCCTCTGTATAGAAATCAGTAAAATGGGTACAAAATTGCTGCTATTAAGGGATGGGCTGGAAGAACAAATGAATGAACGGAGGAGGCAGAGGCTTTCGTGGAGGCTGGGTGGCTGTGTCTCTGGCTGGGGCGGTCCTCTCCTCTGTTAGGGCTAACATCAGTGGCAAGGAAAGCTCAGAGCAGAGCTCAGATCACCTCTCCAGGGACAACAGCCTGGGCAATGAGGAAAGGTCTCTAGGGAACCCTGTGCCAACCTCAAGCCAGGCACACTCACAGGCTGGCTATGGAGTCAAGTCTCCTAACCTCTCTTATCATAATGGGGCCAAAAAAGGGAGTGGAGTTCTCACCTCAGAACCTCCGTGAGTGGTAGGCAGGGGGACCTGAGCTTTGGATAGCTCCAGATTGGGGAACTTGGTCACAGCAGATCAGCTCATATCGCAGGACTCCTCTAGCATCTATCTCAATTAAACAGGGCAGGGATGAGTGAGTGGCTCTTCAAAGTCTGCCAATGGCTGGTGTGCTCTTAAGCTATTGACTGACGTGACAGAGGGAGAATGTCACCCAAGACTTTGGTGCTGTTGAGAGCTGAGGTTGGCTGGATGCCCTGGATTCCTGAACCCCACATGTGTTACACCAAGGTTGGACTCAGTGGGCAGGAACCAGGGCAATTTCCTGACTTGTTTTCTAAATAACAGAGGAGCCCAGCATTGTCTCTGTTCCCCCATGATCTGCCTGGTTTCCCTCTGCTGACTCTAGGGACCCTCCAGTCATGCATGGCTATCCACTTGCAGAGATCTGACTGGGCCATGCTGTGCATTGCAGAAGTAGAATTAGACATAATTGTGGCCAGAGTGAACCATGAAGGGGGAACTCTGTTCCGTGTCAGCTATCTGAGATGCCTCCCTGGCCTGATCTTAGGCTGAAGGTCATGCTGGGAAGGTGGATGAAGAGCCTGCCTACCCAGAGTTTACCAGTTATGCCGTGGAAATAATCTGTGGACAAAGAACTCTCCAGAAGCCCTCCTCTGCCTGCTGATGCACCACCCCTTTAAATTTAAAGGTACCGAGGACTCCATTGTTTTGTTTGACCTAATGTTTCAATGGCTTTCTTGTTCCTGTGACCAAAATGCATGGCAAAACCGGCCAACCTCAGGGAGGAAGAAGCCATTCTGACTCAAGGGTTTGGTCCACAAGGGAAATTCAGTTTCCAGCCAGCAGTGTGCTAGTGGGCACCCAAGGCAGAGGCTACTCATGTCAGAGGGGAACGGGAAGCAGAGAGCATGATAGGTAGCATGGCCCTAGTATAGCCATCACAGGTCCCTCTTAACGGTTCCGCAGTCTATGGGCTGGGGAAGGCTCAGCAGGTAAGGGCACGTGCTGCTCTCCCAGAGGACCGATGTTAGTTCCCAGCACCCATATTTGATGGCTCACAACTCTAACGCTAGCTCCAGAGGATCTGAAACCTTTTTCTGGTTTCTGGTGGCACGGGAGCACCTGTGGTGCTCGTGAGCATTCACGAACACGCATGTAAATAACAGCACAAAAATAGTACTGCCAGCAATGTCGTAAAGCATCAGTCTGATAGGACATTTCTACATCACAGATCAACCTGCAACACTGAGTGTCCCAATTCACTTAATGTGGGAACATCCTTTTCCCTCCATAGCAAGGATCAGTGTGACATACCTACCTTCTGTCTGGCCCAGTTCTCTCATTTCCTGGTGTCTGAATATGCTAGGCAAGACAGAATGTCTGACCTAAGGCCACACAATCACTATTCTTAACAGGATGAAACTGGTATCTACACTGTAGCAGGTTCTCTCCACACACACGTGCTTTCCCAGTGTGTCATCTGCTGACCATGGCCACTAGCAACTTGGAGGATGAGCTGTGGAGAGTGCACTGTGAAGGGTGCGTGGTGGAGGATGCACTGTGAAGGATATAGAGGGTAGATTATGGAGGATATACTGTGGAGAACATGCTGTGGAGGGTAGGCTGTGGAGGGTACGCTGTGGAGGATGCTCTGGGGGAGGGTGGGCTGTGGAGAACATGCTGTGGAGGATGAGCTGTGAAGGATATACTGTAGAGAACACACTGGAGGATATACTGTGGAGAACATGCTGTAGAGGTTGCTCTATGGAGGGTGCGCTGTGGAGGGTGCTCTGTGGAGGATGTATTGTGCAGAATGCATGGGGTATCGACAGGTGTTTTCTCTCAGCTGAGCTATGCAGTTCCCCTTCCAGGCACATATTTTGTCTGCTCATCATAAAGATGAAGACATCAACGCTCAGAAAACTTTTGATTCGAACCCAGGAAGTTGCCTTCAGAGCCCAGTCTCAGCTACACTAGCTTATTAGTCACATTTTCCTGAAGCTGGGAGCAAGTGGCTGTGGCTGTCGAGCTGGTAAGGCAGGACCTCGGAGGTGGCTCCACAGCCTGTGATTTCTAAAGAAATGTCAGATTTCTTTAGGAAGCACAGTCTTGCTTTTTCTCTTCTTTACTTTTCTTTTTTTCTTCCTCTCTCTCTCTCTCTCTCTCTCTCTCTCTCTCTCTCTCTCTCTCTCTCCATCTGACTTGAGGGTTGGGGAAGTACAGGAGAGACCAGCACAGCAAGAACACAGAGCTGATATCTTACCATGGGTGATTGATTTTACCGCTGTCAAATCCGAGCAAAGCCGCAAAGCCTGCCTCAATAGAGAGCTACTCGGGAAGTCATCACCTGGGAAACCAGGAGATGCAATTTTGGTGGGAAGCGATTTAATAAGCATACAGATTCTGTTGGTGCTGGGACAGAGCAGGAGTGAGGAGCCGAGGAAGAGCCAGTTGGGGAATAGAGAGAGATTCCAGGGGTAGATTCCAGGCACCAAGAGGCTTACTGGGAAGGGCCGTGGGGATTCACCAGGAAGGTGTCCTGGGAAACAGAGAGAGGGACTGAAGCTCCCAGGGAGGTTCCTTAATGCACAGGAGTGAAAGGTCTGTCACACACTCATGTTAATGGCTGCCGCTTGGAAGGCTTGCCTGTGGGTGGGGCATCCCACTCCCTCCACGCTTGCTCCCTCAGTTACCCTAGCTCGCTCTCGAGAGCGAAGAGAGGTAAACACAAATGCAGAATCTTTCAGCAAGAGACAGATTGGGGATGAACAAGGCTCATATCATAACGTCATATAACCGGAGCTTCTATCTCCTGTGAGTTAAGACTTCCTTCTCCAGAGATGCTGGAGGCTATAGCGGGGAGTGCAGTTATTTACATACCATTAAGTGAAAGGCCATCCTGTCCTAGTCAGGAAAGCCATCTTCTTCCCAAGAGCACAGCTTCAGGATAGATGCACATGCCACAGTAAGGGGGGGGGGGGTGAGAGGGGAACGCCCGCCTAGCCAGTTCAGCTAACTCAGTTCTCTCTGGTCACAGGGTGACAGTGCAGACAGCTCTCCCTCACACCCACCGTGGGTGTTGCCCCAGTGGTGTCAGAAAGTCAGCCTCATATTGTCTTCATGACACCTGCTGCTATCACAGGACTGTGATGCTGGGGGTGGGTGGGGGGAGCAGGGGCGGTGAGTGCCCTGGCAGAGAGCTCACAGCTGGTAACATGGTGTGATGAGATAATGGCCTTTAACTTTTGAGAGATTTGGGCACCTTCCTTTCCATTTGTGGGACCTTGAAGATGTCCCTTGAGCAGAGGGTTCTTGGTCTCTTCCGCTATGGGGCTGGATACACTGATGGGCCCCTGGGTGCCTGGCTCAGGGCTGATTTGCTGCAGGAGCCTGTTTACGGAGCCTGCCATTGATGTTCCAGTGAGACCCCCCTTTCCTCAGGTTGAGGCTGATCTGACTGTGAAGCTTGTTCTGGCTCGGAGAGGGTGGTAGAGTGAAAGATGTGCCAGCAATGCAGGGGTTAAACCCTGACTTCTGCAGGGAAGGCACCCTGCTATCCTTCTGGGAGACCAACACTCTGGCCCTCAGCTGAGGACGTGCGTGTTGGCTGCCTGGGTCACCCACCTCATCTGATTCCCCAGCTCGAAATCCACTAAAGACCAAATCACCTCAGCCCTGGTCCCTGTCCAAATCATGAGCTGAAAGGGTGTGTGTGTGTGTGTGTGTGTGTGTGTGTGTGTGTGTGTGTGTGTGTGTGCGCGCACACACACACTTGCTGGGCAGCAATAAATGACATGGAATGACTGTGTGTTTGTTAATTTGCTCTTTGTATCAATCCTAGGAGAAACTGAGGCCTGGAAGGCTGAGGTTACACAGTAAAGAAACTGTGGTTTGTTTATTTGCTTACTTATTTATTTTATGTACATGAGTGCTCTATCTGCATGTACATCTGAATGCCAGAAGAAGGCATCAGATCCCATTACAGATGGTTGTGAGCCATCATATGGTTTCTGGGAATTGAACCCAGGACCTCTGGAAAAGCAGACATTGCTCTTAATGACTGAACCATCTGTCCAGTCCCTGAAGTGTGGCTTTAAACAATAAGCTAACTCCAGAGTGCTTACTTACAACTTGTTATAAGGCCCCTTTGCCAAGGAGTAGCCACAGTCAGAGTCCCTCCCCAGGTCCTTCAGGCCCAGCTCCTCAGTCACTCTGATTCAGTGCTGCCCCCAAGTGGACAAGGAGTGCCATCACTCGCTGGCATTAGCTCATTTGGGATTGGTGGACACCTCATCTGCAAGCCTGTCATCTTCCCTTCAGGAACTCTCTGGGCTCCAACGGGAGCTGCAGTCTTGGCTCTGATCTCTATGGTCTGACCAGTGCTGGAGGGAAGCCTCCCACCTCCCGATCCCAGAGCTGTCAGAGTACCAGCAGAAGCAAAACGTCCCCCACCAAAGCCGTCAGCAGATCTGTGGCAACCAGAAAGCCCAGCTCTCACCCCAAATCCAGATCGCTGTCAGTCTCCTGGGATGTGCATAGGCCACATCTTGTCCAGCAGGAGGCGCTCATGCTAAGAATCCATCAAGGAGACTAACAGTGCCAAGCATGCAGACGAGGCACCCAGCTTCCTCTTTTTACTCAGGTTGTGAAGCAGCAGCACACATCCACCCACTGGTTTTTATTATCTTGCCACTTGCTTTCCATTATTGTTGTTTTCTTTGGAAAAAGAAATCCTCCTGTTATTTATTTCACTCCTTAAAAATGAGTTACTCGAGGGGAGACTTGTGTTCCTTGCCCGTGATTCCTGAAGGAGGTGGAGGTGTGAAGGTCAGTAGATCAAGTTCACCCTCATCTACATTGCAAGTCTGAGAGCAGCCTGGGCTAGCTAAGACAATGCATATCTAACGGAGGGGGCTGGAGTGATGGCTTAGTGGTTAACAGTATTTCTTGCTCTTGTAGAAGAACCTGAGTTTGGTTCCCATCACCCATGTGCAGTGACTTACACCACTTATAGCCACTTATATCAGGATCTGATACCCTCTTCTGGCCTCTGTGGGTACTTTTATGAGCACACAAATATACACACACATACACACACACACATACACACACACACACGAATGCACACACACACATGCATGTACAGACACATACACATACATGTATATACACATGCATGCATGCACACATAAATAAAAATTAATCTTTTTAAAAAATGAAACCACCCCAAACACAATCAAATGACTAACAGAGGTTGGTGACATGGAACATTGTTAAGGACCACCGTTGCGGCTCCAGATTAGCTCATACACTGTCGATTTTGCTGCTAACTGCCCAGTTCACTTCTTCTTCTCCATGTTGCTGCAAATATGTTGTGTGATATAATTTTTGTAGAATGCATTGTCTGTCCACCATAAGCATGTCTGCATGCTCTTTCTTTCACACCTCACTGTTAACAGCGGCACGCCATCCATTTGGTCAACACACCACAATTCTCCATGCCTCCTCTGGTTTCCCACTGAGACTGGTCAGAATCTCTTGCTTTTATATGTGATGTTGGCATTAGCATCTTCACCGAGGGGGTCTCCCTTGCTTCAGATGGTTTTCTACAGCTCCGTATCAATGTTCCCAGGATATACACTGCCTAGACTCGGTCCCCTGCCTCTTTTGTCCCACAGGAAGCTAGATACATGGAAGTTTGGGAGAGCAGATGAGAGAGGACTATTTGAAAGAGGGAAAGAGGAAAGATGCAGAGGAGGAAGGCAATGGGAGAGTAGGGTCTCACGGTGCTACGTTTGGAATGAACTCATTTTGTCTCTACTTCTCAGGTTTGAGCAGGAAGGGTGAGGCAGAGGAAGACCATCCAGGAAAAGAGGGGAAGAACAGAGGAATCCACATGTATTCCTTGATGGTGGCAACTCTTTTGAAATACCACACCACATCCCAAGAACATGTTAGAAAGAAGAAACAACACTTCTACCAAGTGTTGCTGGACCTCAACTCTGGAATGTAGAAATATCAGCCTGAAAGCTATCTTGACCTCTACAGTACCCAATGAAGTTAGATCATTGCCTTCAAGAGGGCTTATGTGTAAAACTCCTACTCCTTGTAGACATGGCTATGGGTCCATCTATAAGCATACAAAGTCACAACAGCACATGCTGTGTGGTATGCTACCCAGACCCCTAGAGGACAAGGGCTTCCTCCCCAGCACTGGCGTTCTCCCAGGCTAGTCTCTCCTTTAGCCTGGCTGAAGGGAGTTTCCCAGCTCATGTAATGGTCTGACTGATTGATGTGGGATATGCCATCCTGGTCTCCCTGTTGGGCAGAGGACACTGAACATCTTTATCCAGCTCTGAGCTGCCCAGGGGCCAATTACAAATATACCACAGCCCTGCCTCTCTGTGTCACTGGTTATCCCTTATAGGTGATACCAATTTCCTGTGCTATTTTCTATAACAGAAGTCATTTCTCAGGGAAATTTGACCCCAAACAGTCATGTATCTTTCTTCCTTCAAATCCCAGAGAAGGACACAATAGGGAAAATACCTCAAGACGCATGAACTGGCTAGGGTTTTCCCAACAGGACTCCAGTTGCTTGGGACGTAATGCCAACAACTGACAAACGGGACCTCCCGAAGCTAGAAGGCAGAGGCCCAGGAAACAGCTAACCTAATCAGCTAAAGAGACAGCTCCCAGAACCTTTGCCAGGCTACACACCCAACATAGGAGAATTAGCTGGAACATGAAGAAGAAAAAACCCAAACCAAAAACCAAATAAACCTCAAGAAACTAAACAAGGATCAAATAAGCCGACAATAAGGGAGCCAGTGAGGCAAGCAGAGTCCTCAAAAGAGGAGGCGCAAATTTCTATTAGACACATGAAAGGATGGCCAGCCTCACTCTCCATCAGAGGAAGGGAAATTAAAGTTATAGTGAGAACCCATCAGGGTGACAGTCATTAAAAAAGCAAATGCTAGTGACAACAGATGCCGGTGCGGAAAGGGTGAAGGGGCTCTTATACCACTGGTGGGAATGGAAACCATGCCTGCCTCTGTGGAGATCAGTATGCAAGTTCCTCCCAAACCCAAACTAAGGGGTAGGAAGATGGCTCAGGGTTAAAGGTGCGTATTCATTGTGTATAGGACCCACTCTCTGTTCCAGACATCCATATTGGGCAGCTCACCACCGCCTGGAACTCCAGCTCCAGAGGATCTGATGCCCCCTTCTGAACTCTTCAGGTGCCTGCCTGCATACACGCACACCCCACACAGACACATAACTTTAAAAAATAATTTAAAAATCTTCAAAACATTAAAAACAGATCTCCACCATGAGACAGCCATACAAATCCTGGGTGTGTATCCAAAGGATCAGAACAGACACTTCACAGAGACATTTGCACCACAGTGTTTACTGGAGCTTCATGCACAGTCATGGAGTTATAGAACCAACCAAGGTGTCCAGCCACAGGGGAATAGATAAGGAAAGTTGGTTTATATACACAACAGAAGTTATATCAGCCATAGAGAGGGATGATGTTTTATCATTTACAGGACAGTGAATGCAATCAGAGATCATTATAATAAATGAATTAAGCTAGTCTCAGAAAGACAATGTTTTCTTTCTTACATGACTCCTAGATTTAATATAGATATGTAAAGCCATGCATGTATGTAATAAAGGGAGAAGTGAAACTGTCTATGGAGTAGGGGACCTAACTGAAAGCGAAGAAGGGTGCAGGTGGGGGTGGGGAGGAATATACTCAATGCATATTACATGTGTATGTGAATATGTCTGTATGTAACAAGAGCCAGGTGAAAGGTATAAAAAATGAAAAATTAAATAATAAACTCAACAGGAAAACAATTCAGTTGTATTGTTCTGGAAAAACTGTTTCAAGTTAGAAATTAAGATAAATAGATACATATTTTCTACGTGTACAGAAAGGACCCTGCATGCAGACTACAAATCAGTTTATAGAAGGCACTAATCCCTTACTGACGCCCCTGCTCTCTGCCCTCGACCGGCCACTTATTGTCACTTATTCTGACCTTGGAGGACAACGTTTTAGAATGAGAAATAACTCTCAGAGTTTTTTTTTTAACATGAAATGTTCCATCCTCCTTTCTTACTGCTGAAAATAGTGGAAAACCTGACTCCCTTTGGATTCTGGTAGAGATTTTATCAGCTGGGCCTTGGAGTCTGCGCTGAACACCCACTAGCTCAGCCTGCATCTGCCAGCAGGGGGCAGCACCACTCTGCAGCATCCCCTCTGGGCTTTGCCGTTCTGGTAAGTTCCTGCTGGCATGGCTTTCAACCTCCTGCCTTGGCATGCTGGAAATGTGTATAACTTCAGGAGGGTGTGGCCAAACCAGCAGGCCCGAGTGCACCTGAAATGTACTCTGGCATTTCAAGTAAAACTGTCAGGCTGTAGACTGAGGAGTCCACTTCAGCTTTGCTGGACACATGAATGGCATCTTCTTCCCTCTCTCATCCTCGGGAGCTGTGGGGAGCCAGTGTGTGTGTGTGTGTGTGTGTGTGTGTGTACACACACGTGTGCGTGCACGCGCACCCACGCGAATAGGCACACACACACATCAGTATGGATAAGCTGGAAGCTATGAAGGAAGGTTTTCTCCTGGTGTTGATCCAGGGCAGAGAGCTGCGGGTGCAAAACTTCGTCTCCCACTTCACCCTGATGAAGCCCCTGCACTCTTCTGCCCTGGGGAGGGGAGGTACCTAGGGGCCAGGCACATTGGATACCACCTTCCCATGGTCCGCAGCACTAACACCATCACCTCCTATACCTTCTAGGGGCTGTCCCCTCCATCATCCAGCTGACACTGAGGCGGAGGTTTTCTTAAAACAAACAAACAAAAAAGCACGGAAGAAAATATATGCACTTTATTCACTGCCCCCCCCCCCAAAGGAGAGCCTTGCATTGGGCAGGAGCTTCACGAGACAGGTGGCTTTCCTGGGTCCCTTCCTGTGATTCATGCAGAAGCAGAGACAGCCTTTCTTCTTCTTCTTCTTCTTTTTTTTTTTTTTTAGATCAAGGGGCCTGTTCTGTCCCCACATAAATGTGTCCAGGAAGAGCACGTGACTGCTATGCTGAATACACCAGCAGTACAACCTCAAAGCCTGTGTCTCTTCTCTTGTTTCCCCTCCCCTCCTCTCCCATTCTTTTCTTCCCTTCACCCCCTCTCTCCGTACTCTCTCCTATCCGTTTTTTGCTGAACATGATGGACACAGAAAGAATCTCCCTGGCCACGTTCATTTCACCGCCACGGGCAGGATGATCTCAGCACCAGCACTCCCTTTACCCCGTTGCCCTGCCCCCATACATTCACGCTGCAGTATTAACGCTAAAGAACTCGGAAATTCCTGGGTGGGCAGAACTGTGGCCCAGGAAACCGTCCTTCACAGACAGTGATTTTTCAGGGGAAATGGGAAATGCCTCACTCACAGCCTGCCACTGGCCAATGAACGTGCTTTGGCTCTCTCAAATGCAGCGCTGAAACTGGCTTTTTATTTTTTCCCCATTTCCTCTCCCAAATGCCAATGATATCTGTGAGTCTGAAAAATATGCTGTCCTGCTTATCCTTTATGGCACAAAGCGGTTCCCTCTCAGCCTGTGATGAACAGATCTCTGGTCCAAATGGGATCCAGACTTGGCAGCTCTGCTATGCTAGGGTGGCTCTGGGAGAGGCTGAGGGGGAGGAGGGAGTCCGGGGCCTATTAAGGGAGGTGCTGGTTTCTCTGCGCCCCTGGACAGAATGGCATTGCCCCAGTTTTCTGGGGATTGTGTTCAAAGAGGGGCCAAGGGAGGGCCTGAGCCCTCAGTTTCTGGAAACTGTGAATTCCCAGTAGACACCTTGCACCCTCTGAAGGTTGTATATGTCCCTGGATTTCTATCACTCTGGCTCTTGCCCTTTGGAACCTCTGGGATGGGGGTGGGGCAAATGGCCACCCACTTTTCTCTAACCCTTCTTGCCACCTGCTCCTTACAGGGTTCTGCCCTGTGCCCTGTGCTGACTTCATCTAGATTTGGGCTGCTCTAACTCAGCCACAGGAGTAGAGTCCTTCATCAGTAATTCACTGGCCCCCTTCCTCCACAGACATAGGGTAGGGGACCCGAAAAATTCAGCAGCTTCTGAACTGTGGGGTAACAGAGTCCTGGATCACCATCCTCAGTGGAGGAGAAGAGAGGAGAGGAGAGGAGAGGAGAGGAGAGGAGAGGAGAGGAGAGGAGAGGAGAGGAGAGGAGAGGAGAGGATGAGAGGGGAAAGGAGAGGAGAGAGGGGAGGAGAGGGGAGAGAAAGGGAGGGGATAGAGACAAAAAGCTAAGGAAGGCAATGACCACAATCCAGAACAATTCTAGAAGTTCAATACACTTCAGGGGGAAAAGGCATTGCTCTAACGGATGGGTGTTTTCCCACCACTGCCTTCGTGCAGAAACAAAGGAAGCAGGACGTGGCTGGCTTCACAGACTCCTTCACAGTTTCTCATTCTGTTTCGACAAGACATCTGCTAAAGCTGCTATTCTTAAACCCTGTGTGCAACCTCTGAGTTCCTGTAGCCAACACACTCGGGAAGCTGTGAACGTGCACACCTGGTGGGCCGGGAGGCCGGGAGAGAGGGTGGGTGTGGAGATGGGGAGCCATGCGAATGCACTCAGGTGGCTCCTGGCCTGGGACAGCCACCTGAGGCTACAACACAGCCAAGGGGACTTGCATGGCTAGGAAATGTCCCTTCATAGCAAGGCCAGACTGACCTTCAGATGCCCACCTCTGGGGCATGTAGGGGAAACTCTAAGAAGGTTCCTGTAGTCCTTAGCCCTGTGGTACTCAGAGTTTGGTTTACATGAATAGAGAACTTGATTGCAATTCCAAATAAGCCCATTGGCCTCCTGCCCATGTTCTGATAGCAACTGTGGCAAGAATAGTGATAGAAGTGGGTAATCCTAATCTCAGAGAAGTCATGGGGCCATGTGGGAAGAAAGGAGCTTTATACAGGGTGCTTGAAGATGGGGTGCTTACAGATGGGGTGACTGAAAATGAATCAGTGAATGGATAAACAGTCTCAGCCCACCCCCCCACCCCCCTGAGCAGAAAGAGCTGTGTATTCAAATCTCCATCCCAGAACTGGCTATGCATCCACCACATTGGCCCATTCAGTTGATGTCTGTGGGTCTCACCGCTCTCATCATCGGGGAGGAAATGGCCAAGTCCACGTGAGATGACCAGGAGGAATGAGTGAGGTGTGAATATCAGGGTTCTAGCCTCATTTGCACACAGCAAGTGCTTGATAAATGTGTACTCCTCTGCCTTTGCATTCCAAATCTTCCAGGGAGTTCAGACAGATCTGGGGAGAAGTCTTTTTCCTTTTAGGTACCATGTGAAAACGCCCTTCCTTGTTCCTAGGCGGGATCTCTAGCCAGGCCTGGGTTCTTCTTGGTTAAATTCATGTCTGAGAACAATTTCATTTGGGGGGATGAGGTAAAAGTCCTCAATCTAACCCTAAAGTTGAAGTTCACACCTGTGAGTGCCCCCATCACTGGTAGAGCTGCTGTCTGGTTGGCTGTGAACTGCCAGCTGTAGCAAACCAGAGGGCAGGTCCGATATCATGCTGTGTCCTCTCCTTTTGTTGTCCTGCTGTGGCTTCTCCAGAGCAAAAGGCAGGGGTCAGTGGACACCAGAGAAGGGCACATTTCATGAGCATAATGTTATTACTGGCTGGTTTCCGATGCCCCCAGCAGGACAGATGGCTTCAGGCTTGTGGAGTAGTTTGGGTGCTTGGGGCATCTACTATATCTCTTGTGACTCAGTATGCATCATGGGACAGCCTCATGCTTCTAGAAGCTGCCACCAGCTCAGCTTGCATGCACTTCTGTACTTCAGAGCCCTCAACCAGTCAGGAAGTCTCCGAGGTGGGTGGTTTCCAGTTGGCTTAGCCTGGTCACCAGCCACTGTCTACTTTCCAAGCTTTGACAGAAGACGGATCTTATGGTGCCTACTTCGCTACTTTGTTTCAGAGTTAGGATCCCTCTTGGCAAGGATCTTCATTAGGTGACCACCATATTCTATCGAGGCCAAGAGACATCTCAAGCTTGGGGAGGGGTATTGCATGTTACCAAGGACCCGGCAAGTACTCACTGAGGAGTAAGATGAGATAGAGTCCAGGGTCTTACTCTGTAGTCCAGGGGCCTCAAACCCAAGAGCATTGTGTGGAAGCCTTCAAAACGTCTGCGATTTCAGATGCATGACACCACTCCTGGTTAAATGATCTATTTTAAACTTGTGTACTCCTCAAACACAACATAATGTCCCTCCCCAAAGTCTCCCATGTCTCTCTCAGCTGTTCTAGAAGCTTCCGCATGCCTCCATTCTTACACTGCTACCCCTTGCAGGCGGGAGCTGTGACTAGCTTTGGTTACCTCTTAGCCAGTCTGATGAGGGCGGCTTTCAAAGACAGAGAGATGTCAGCCGGGTGTGGTGGTGCATGCCTGTAATCTCAGCACTCGGGAGGCAGAGGCAGGCGGATTTCTGATTAGAGGCTAGCCTGGTCTACAAAGTGAGTTCCAGGACAGCCAGGGCTACACAGAGAAACCCTGTCTCGAAAAACCACAAACCAAGAGAGAGAGAGAGAGAGAGAGAGAGAGAGAGAGAGAGAGAGAGGTCTTTAGAAGGTAGACATTTATCTTCTGCTTTGGAAACTCAGCCAAAACTTCCAGAGGATAAGAAATGTCCCTCTTAAGCCGGGCATGGTGGTGCACGCCTTTAATCCCAGCACTCGGGAGGCAGAGGCAGGTGGGTTTCTGGGTTTGAGGCCAGCCTGGTCTTACAAAGTGAGTTCCAGGACATCCAGGGCTATACAGAGAAACCCTGTCTTGAAAAACAAACAAACAAACAAACAAACAAACAATGTCCCTCTTGGATGGATACAGAAAATGTGGTAATTTACACAATGGAGTACTACACAGCTATTAGAAGCAATGAATTTATGAAATTCCTAGACAAATGGATGGATCTGGAGGGTATCATCTTGAGTGAGGTAATCAAATCACAAAAGAACTCACATAACATGTACTCACTGATAAGTGGATATTAGCCCAGAAACTTAGATTAACCAAGATACAATTTGCAAAACACATGAAACTCAAGAAGAATGAAGACCAAAGTGTGGATACTTCATCCCTTCTTAGAATTAGGAACAAAGCACACATTGAAAGAGTTACAGAGATCAAGTGTGGAGGTGAGACAAAAGGATGGACCAACCAGTGACTGCTGCAGCCGGGGATCCATCCCATAATCAGCCACCAAACGCATACACTATTGTATATGCCAGCAAGATATAGCTGAAAGGGCCCTGATATAACTGTCTTATGTGAGGCATGCCAGTGCCTGGCAAACACAGAAGTGGATGCTCAAAGTCAGCTATTAGATGGAACACAGGGTTCTCAATGGAGGAGCTAGAGCAAGTACCCAAGGAGCTGAAGGGGTCTCCAACCCTACAGGCAGAAGAACAATATGAACTAACCAGTACCCTCAGAGCTCGTGTCTCTAGCTGCATATGTAGCAGAAGATGGCCTAGTGGGCCATCATTGGGAACAGAGGCCCCTTGGTCATGCAAACTTTATATGCCCCATTACAGGGGAATGCCAGGGCCAAGATATGGGAGTGGGTGGGTAGGGGAGCAGGGTGGGGGATGGGGGAGGGTATAGGGGACTTTTGTGATAGCATTTGAAATGTAAATGAAGAAAATATCTAGTAAAAATTGGGGAAAATAAAAGAAATGTCCCTCTTGGTGTCACTCAGAAACAAGAGGGTGACTCTTGGTAGTAAAGGTTGAGACAATTTAAAGAGATGTAGGTTATCTTTCTTATCCGTGACTCTAGCTCAAATGCAAAAGAGAAGGAGGGAGTAGTCGTCTTAATCCAAAACATTGCCTTTGAGGAGTGTACATAAAAGAGAATGTTTAGCTTGGAGCAGTCACACACACTCATAATCCAGCATGCAAGAAGCTGAGGTCATACATTTGAGGTCATGTTAGGCTAAGAATGTAAAACTTTGGCATCTGTCTTAAAACAACCAACTGCACAAGCCAATAACAACAGCAAACCCACGAGCAAAACGGAGAGTGTCTAGAATGTTTGTAATTTCATTACCTGAGGAGAGTGAACCATGGAGGGAGACAATGGCCCAGAATGACAAGATCCATGGCTTCTGTTTGTTTGAAAGGGGATTCTGACATAGAGCCCCAGCTGGCTGTAACTTGTCTGTAACTCAGGCTGGCCTTGAAAAAGCTGGGATCCTCCTGCCTTTGCCTCTTAAATACTGAGATTACAGGCATGAGCCACTCTGCCTAGCCTTATATGGGTCCTAAAGCCCCACTCCTACAGTGGTGTTCACCAGGACCTAGAGCCAACAGTTTGCTGACTCAGCCACAGGGATGGTACCTATAGAATGGGGATGAACCGTTTTCTCTCCCAGGCTGCAGGCTGGCCTCCTGGAAGAAGGAGGCTCAGAGGAGGGCTTGCTCTTGGAGGTGAAGGGTAGCAATAGTTCTACAGCTGTCTGATTTCCCTTGGATGAGTGCGGGGCAGCATACACCACAGCTGCGCACACTCTGTGAATTGATATAGGATAAACAGGAGTCAGAGAGCCAGGTCCTCAGTTTGAGTCTCTGCCTGCTCTACCATAGCTGGGCCATTCACTTCAGGTTGGCAGGCTCCTATCTGTCAGTCAGAGATGACTGACAACCATGCTGATTCCCCTTTCTCCAACACCTGTGATTTTTTTTTTGTACACCCACCACATTCTAGGCACTGAAGCTTGTAGCATCCAGAATACCATTAATTTGTTTAGAGTGTCATGGAACTGGAGCTTGGAAATATCTTAAAAGCTACTACCCCTTTCCTTGTAGAAAACATTACATTTGCAGCCCTCTTCCATCACCATCACCATTGCCATCACCATCACCATCACCATCACCATCATCACCATCATCATCTCCAGTGTTAACTAACATTCCTTCTAGGCTCTACCCCAGTTACCTGGCAACAGCCAGGTATGCCTGACTCATTATATAAGGGGCTGTTTGCCCCCTCCTCACTCTTTTATCCTCTTACTCTCCGACTCTTCTCCTTGTCTCTCCATTCTCCTACACCCCTCTTTCCTGATGTGTTCCTGACTGGCTTCTTTCTCCTCTTCCTTCTCCTCTTCCTCTTCCTTCTCCTCTTCCTCTTCCTCCTCCTCCTCCTCCTCCTCCTCCTCCTCCTCCTCCTCCTCCTCCTCCTTCTTCTTCTTCTTCTTCTTCTTCTTCTTCTTCTTCTTCTTCCTCTTCTTCCTCCTTCTCTCTCTCTCTCTCTCTCTCTCTCTCTCTCTCTCTCTCTCTCTGTCTCCCTCTCCTCCCTCAACTCCCCTCCCTATGCCCTGAATAAACTCTAGTCTATACTATAGCTATAGCATGGCTGGTACCTCAGGGGAAATGGATGCTTCAGCATGGGCCCACTGAGGTACCCCCTTCCACCTGTATGGTGATACCTCACTCTATCAAACAAATCCCTGGTTGTCCTTCTTTTTTATAAAACACAACTATCAGCACCATAGCCATCACTACCACCATCATCACCATCATTTAAAGATATTTTTATCTTTCTTTGAAAGTGAAAATAAATAAGATAAGATAATAAAGATGCCCTGGATCTAGGGGTGTCACTCAGTGTGGTGCAGTGGCAGAGCACTTGCATAATGTCCCCAGTGCCCTGGGTTTCAGTCCCTAGTACCTAAGAGATCAGATATGGGTTCTCCAGAATTCTACTTCTTCCCTGACTCTCAGCTCCCACCACTTTCTTAGTAAATAATGCCAAGGACAGGGGACATGGGATAAAAACTCTGGAAGCCAATCAAGCAAGCAGCAAAGACAGAAAGCAGTTGGGAGCCCATGGCCCCCCCTCAGTGCCTGAGCACCTCGTGCAAGATGTCTGCAACAAAGAAAGACCTAGAGCAGCAGCACAAGAGGGGGAGAAGGAAAGGTCGGCTTTAAGGGGTGAATCCAGAGCTTGCAGGTAGAAAGCCCAGGAAGAAACTGGTTCATATCAGCAGCGTTGCATGTCACGGTCAGGCCAGCTTTGGTGTGATAGCCACTAACATCCACTTGGGGGTGGACATATGAGGACGGCATATGTCCTAGCATCTCTGAATCTCTTTTCATGGATCTGCTTCTGGTTTCCATTGGCCTTGGCAGTTCCTTTGTAACATTGTCATCACAGGTAGCCGTGGCTCTCTGTTAACCTGGATAGGTGGCCCTGGAGTGAGAGAGCGAGATCTCCAATTATCCTTGGAATGGAAAGTGGCTGTTGGAAGCGGATATGCTAGGACTGATGTCAGTATGAAAGGCAGTAGGATGCTGTGAGAGCTACTCTCAGGTGTCCTACATCTGGAGTGAACTAGACTGCAGAACCTGTGGTCCAGATCTTGAGGCAGGAAGACATCATGCCTTCAATCTGGATCTTGAAGCGGGAAGACACAAGCTTTTGAACCAGATCAACACATGTCTTGAGGCACACACCTTGAGGCACACCTTTAATCTGGGCCATACCTTCTTATGGGGACTTAATAAGAACAATGGAAGAAGGAAGGCTCTTTCATTTCTCACCTGCTTGTACTCATGTGGCCAGCACATCCATTGGAGCCTACTTCTTTGGGATTCCAGCTTATACAGAAGACCAGATGAAATATCTAGTCTTGTGGGGCTGAGCAACTACTAAATTCTTGTTCTTTCCATTCACAGATGGCCATGGTTGGTCTAGTTGTACTGTAGTCTGTAAGTCATCCCAATAAATTTCATATCTATCTATCTATCTATCTATCTATCTATCTATCTATTCATTCCATAAGTTCTGTGACTTTAGAGAACCTGGATTAATACAGATTTTGGTACCAGAAGTGTTCTAGAGGAATAGGAGTATAAGGATGAATATTTAAAGTATCTGGAATAAGCTTTATAATTCACCTACACTTCCAGCTATTGAAACCTTTCCAGTCACTCTCTTTCCTGGGAGCACGTGGAAACTATACTTCAGACTTAAAGAAGTAAATGTCTTTGATTATCTTGATCCATTGTGAGAGGCAATTGACTTGGTGACTCGGCATATGAAACTTTTGACAGTTTTGGGGGAAATAAAGACAATGATCTTGCTGGGTTTTTTTTTTTCTAACATCTCTGGATAAATTGATAAAGGATAGAAATGAGAGGCATGATAAAATTGACCGTCTCCAGGTGCAAATAAACAATCTAAAGTTTTCTAAGTATGCCCTTGAAGAGAATCTTCTCTCCAGCAGTTGTACAACTCGGGCTGTAGAAATCAAACCAAAGCCATCATTATAAGGTTGGCTGAGTTACAATGAAAATTCAACTCTCAGCAGCAGAGGGTGTCAGCAAAGCAGGTCCCTAGAGAGGATATAGAGAGTGTAGTCTCTGAGGAGTCCTGCTACCTTACTAAAGAGCTTCATGACTTTGCTAGTTTATTCAAGCACAAGTCTGGGGAATATGTGTGAGAATGGATTTTTAGGGTGTTGGATAATGGTGGAAAGGACATAAAACTAGATCAGGCTGAGTTTATTGATATGGATCCTCTGAGCAGAGATTCTAGGCTTAATATGTAAGCTCAGACAGTTAAAAAAAGGTTTCAAAAGTTTTTTTGGCTGGTTGGTTGAAGCCTTTATCAGGAGATGGCCTACTGAAAAGGAGTTAAAGATGACTGATATTCCTTGGCTTAGTGTTGATGAAAGGATTTGAAGGTTCAGAGAAATTACAATGCTAGAGTGTGTAAAACCTAATTCTCTACAATGGGAAGGCCCAGAAGACATGCCCTTCAGGAATCCTATAAGACTAAAACTGGTGAGAGGGGCACCAGCACATCTGAAGAGTTTTGTTCTTGCCCTTTTCCTTGTGCCAGATCTTAGGGTTGGAGATGCTGCTGCTCAACTGGATGAATTAAATTCAATGGGTTTAATTGGGCCCCGTGGTGGCAAGGGCCAGGTTGAATTGTAGTTATCACAATAGGCAGCATTGACAAAACAGTGTTCTTAATGATCTAACCCAGAAGGTCAGCACAGGCAAGGTGAATTTTATAATGGCATGACTTTTATGAAGCTTTGGTACTGGCTAACTAATCATGGTGTTTCCAGGCATGAAATAAGAAGGTTACTGCATTTCTGTTTGATCTGTATAAACAGAAAAATTCTTGAACAAATGAAAGACTACATTGGGTCATGGCAAAAGGCAAACTTGGCCAGTGAACCAAGACTTGAGCCAGTTTGTAGACTTGGAACCCCTTGAATCATGGGTTGGCCAGGTTCCCCTGAGGAAGGATCTCCATAAGACACCTAAACATTTTGCTGTTAATCTTTCTCCAGTTCTTCCCCAGAGGAACCTATGGCCTTTTACAAGGGTAACTG
Organism: Mus minutoides; assembly: GCA_902729485.2. Taxonomy (NCBI): domain Eukaryota; kingdom Metazoa; phylum Chordata; class Mammalia; order Rodentia; family Muridae; genus Mus; species Mus minutoides. The sequence continues at coordinate 468,949 of LR753325.1, read as the reverse complement.
TATACTGGGGGAAAGGAAACAATCAGACTTTCTGGGGTCTGTTGGATACTGGTTTTGAACTGATGTTGGTTTCAGGAGATCCCGAGAAACATGCAACCTTCCAGTTAAAGTAGGAACTTATGGAGGCCAGGTGATTAATGGAGTTTTAGCTAATGGCTGACTCACAGTAGGTCTCCTAATTCATCCTGTGGTTATTCCCCCAGTTTCCGAATGCATAATTGGGATAGATATACTTAGAAGTTGGCAAAATTCTCACATTAGTTCTCTAACCTGTGGAGTGAGAGCTATAATGGTTAGAAAGGCTAAATGGAAGCCTTTAGAGTTGCCTCTGCCAGAGAAAATAGTGGATCAAAAACAGTATTGTATTCTTGGAGGGACTTCAGAAATTAGTACAATAATCAAGGGCTTGAAAGATGCAGGGGTGGTGGTTCCCACCACATCTCCTTTTAACTCTCCTATCTGGCCAGTTTAGAAGACAGATGGATCATGGAGAATGACATTTGACTACTGAAAACTAAATCAGGTCGTAACTCAGATTTCAGCTGCTGTAACAGAAGTAGTTTCCTTACTTAAGCAAATTAACACATCTCCGTACCTGGTATGCAGCTATTGATCTAGCAAATACCCTTTTCTCAGTACCTGTCCATAAGGACCACCAGAAGGGTTTTTCTTTCAGTTGGCAAGGCCAACAGTGCACCTTTACAGTTTTGCTTCAAGGATATATTAACTCCTGTGCCATGTGTTATAACTTAGAAGGAATCTTGATCGTCTGTCTCTTCTACAAAATGTCACACTGGTACACTAGACTGATGACATTTTGATGATTGGACCAGGTGAGCAGGAGGTAGCAACTACTTTGGACTCATGGGTAACATATATTCATATGAGGATGGGAAATAAATCCAATCCAAATTCAAGGACTGTCTACCTCAGTGAAATTCTTAGGAGTTCAGTGGCATGCAGAGATATTTCTTCTAAGGTGAAAGATAAGTTATTGCACCTGGCCCCTCCCACCACCAAGAAAGAAGCTCAATGCTTAATGGGATTGCTTGGATTCTGGAGACAGCACATTCCTCACGTGGGCCACTACTCAGGCCCATTTACCAAGTGACTCAGAAAGCGGCTAGCTTTGCGAGGGGCCTGGAACTGGAGAAAGCTCTTCAACAGGTTCAACTGCTGAACAGGCTGCTTTACCACTTGGACCTGATAGTACTTGATGTGCCAATGGCAGATAGGGATGCTGTTTGGAGCCTTTGGCAGGCCCCTACAAGTAGATCACGGAAGTGATATTTGGGATTTTGGAGCAAGAATCTATCATCAACTGAAGACAACTAGTCTCCCTTTGAAAGATAGCTCTTGGTCTGCTATTAGGCCTTAGTGGAAACTGAACTTTTGACAACGGGCCATCAAGTTACCATGCAACCTGAACTTCTCATCATGATCTGAGTATTATAGGACCTACCAAGCCATGAAGTAGGATGTGCACAGAAGCTATCTATCATCAAATAGAAGTGTTATATATGTGATTGGGCCCAAGTGGGTCCTGAAGGCAAAGCAAGTTACATGAGAAAGTGGCCTAAGGTTACTCCTGTTATAATGCCATCTGCTGCCCAAGTGTTCACCTAAAGAATCATGGGGAGTTCCCTATGATCAGTTGATGAGGAAGAGAAAGGCCTGGATTACTGATGGTTCAGCATATTGTATAGGCACCACCCAGAAGTGGACAGCTGTAGCATTATGGCCCCTTCCTGGGACAACCCTGAAAGATACAAGTGAAGGGAAATCTTCACAGTGGGCAGAACTTTGGGCAGTACACATGACATTGCAGTTTATTTGAGAGAATAAATGGCCGCTGTAGGATTGTTCACTGACTCATGGGCTATAGACAATGGATTGGCTGGATGGTATGAGACTTGGAAAGAACATGAGTGGAAAATTGATCAGAAAATTGATCTGGGGAAGAAGTGTGTGGATAGATCTCTTCAAATAGGTAAAGAATGTGAAGATATTTGTGTCCCATGTAAATGGTCACCAAAAGGTGACTTCAGCTGAAGAGGAGTTCAAAATCAAGTAGATAGGATGACTTGTACTGTGGACAGTCAACCTTTCCGAAGCCATTCCTGTCACTGCCCAATGGGCACATGAACAAAGTGGCCATGGTGACAGTGATGGGGGCTATGCATGGGTTCAACAACATGGATTTCCACTCACCAAGGCTGACCTGGCTACAGCTGCTGCTGAATGCCAGATCTGCTAACAACAACAACCAACACTGATTCCCCAGATATGGTACCATTCCTCGAGGTGACCAGCCAGCAACCTGGTGACAGGTTGACTACACTGGACCACTTCCTCCCTGGAAAGGACAACATTTTGTGCTTATTAGAGTAGATACTTGTTCTGGTTATGGATTTGCCTTACCTGCATGTAATGCTTCTACCAAAACCAACATCTGTGGACTCACAGAATGTCTTATCCACTATCATGGTATTCCACGTGCTATTGTTTCTGACCAAGGAACTCATTTCACAGCCAGAGAAGTGCGACAGAGGGCCAGTGGTCATGGTATTCACTGGTCTTACCATGTTTCCCACCATCCTGAAGAGGCTGGCCTGATAGAAAGAAGAAATGGCCTTTTGAAGACACAGTTACCGCCACAATTAGGTGGCAGCAGCATGGAGGGCTGGCGCAGGGTTCTTTAGAAGGTAGTGTATGATCTTGAATCAGAGTCTGAGATACAGTTTTTCTATAGCCAGAATCCATGGGTCCAGGAATTAAGGGGTGGAAAGGGAAATAGTTCCTGTTACTATCACTCCTAGTGACCCATTAGGAAAGTCTTTGCTTCCTGTTCTTACAACCCTAAATTCTTCTGGCCTAGTTTTGGTTCCAGAAGGGAAAGTGCTCTTGCCAGAAGTCACAACAAACATTCCATTCAACTAGAAGCTCAGATGCCCCCCCCCCTTGTCATTGTGGGCTTCTAATGCCCTTAAACCAACAGGCTAAGAAATGAATAACAGTATTAGGAGGGGAGATAGATCCAGATTACCATGGGAAAATTGGATTGCCTCTCTACAATGGAGGTAAGAAGGATTATGTCTGGAGGGCAGGAGATCTTTTAGAGAGCCTGTTAGTATTACCATGTCATGTGACTAAAGTCAGTGGGGAAACTACAACAGCCTAACCCAAACAGGATGACATAGGGCACAGACCAATCACGAATCAAAGTATGGGTCCCTCCTCCAGGAAAAGAGCCAAGACCTGCTGAGTGCTTACAGAGGGTGGAGGAAATACAGAATGTGTAGTAGAGGAAGGTAGTTATAAAAGACATCGAAGGCCAGTTGCAGAAATGAGGATTATAATTGACACGAGTGCTTCCGCTTCATTTTGTTAAGAACGAATTTGTATAGATATTTGTGTTTCCTTTCGATTTCTTTAATATCAATTAAGAAGATGTTAACGGTTATCATATTTAAGTTTAAGATACTAAAAGGATGTTCCCCAAGGGACACTGACCTATTCTAAACTTACAATGCGTTTGCAGTTGTAGGAGGGATAGTTATATCATGTTAGGCATTATTAGGACCTGGTTATTATTTTTGGACATTAGATATGATTTGTATCAAGTTGACAAGGGGTGCATTATGATGGCTATTCTGAGTTATTAACCTGACTATATTTGGGATGAACTATATAATCCAGAAATGGGGGGCACACCTGTGATCCAGATCTTGAGGCATGGGGGATACAAGCTTTTGATCCAGACTAACACACACCTTTAATCTACTTCTTGAGGAATACCTTTAATCTGGACCATACCTTCTGCTGGAGACCTACATGAGGACAATGGAGGAAGGAAGACTCACTCCTCTTCACCTGTTTGCACTTAGTTGCCATCACATTCATTGGAGCCGACTCCTTCAGATTCTGGCTTATATAGAAGTCCCGCTGAAATACCCAGCTGAAATATCCAGCTGACGACCATGTTGGGTTAGTTGGACTGCAGCCAGTAAGTCATTCCAATGGATTCCAAATACATATTCCTCCTGTAGGTTCTGCCACGCTAGAGAGCCCTGACTCAGCCAGAAGCCTTTCCCATGCACTTGCATGACCTGCATCTGATGCTACCTCTCCCACGCTGAACATCTGAGCTTTTGGAACCCAACTGTTCATTATGACCCGTCTCAGCTAGTTCCCCAGATCCTGAGCTGAAGGTGGGACAGACGTTCTCCTGATGGAAGGACAGACAGAGTCTTCATTATGTGTAAGGAAGGAATTGCACCAGGGGCTCAGAAAGTAAGCTGTGGTTTTTTTTTTTTTTTAGTTGCAGTTTCTTACCCAAGGGGAGAGAGAGAGAGAGAGAGAGAGAGAGAGAGAGAGAGAGAGAGAGAGAGAGAGAACAGAAGAAAGACATAAAGGTGGATGTAGTTAAAGTAACTTCTAGTAGAGAAAGAAAGGGCAAGGAGAAAGAGAGACAGAGTATTCACCATCAGCTGGGAAATAAAAGTTTACACACACTCTCTCAAGGCAATTTAAATAACAGAACCCCCCTCCCAAATGTCTAGGATGATTAGCACTGGAGTTTAGACACCAAGTTGGTTTCCAGGGCAACCTGTCCATCCCTCCATTTCTGCGCAGTTACTACCCTCTAGGTGGCTGTGGAGAGCTGGGCTATTGAGAGTGGCTGCACAGCTCTTGCCTGGCAGCTCAGTCTCTGCCATTGTGTTCCACACTGGGCATCCCAGGATAGCCTTCCTGTGGACCTCCATTATAAGAGCAGCTGGATCCCAGTAGCCAGTTTTACCCTCTGTAGGGTCCCAGTGACCATGACTCTGACTGAGAGTTAGAAGGTCAGAAAGTCAGGCTCACCTCCAACTATGCCTGACTCTAAAGCCAGGGTTCCCTCTTTTAATTGCCTCTGCCTTCCCTTCGCAGTCTCTAGCTGGACAAGGTGACAGGGGACAGCTCAGGGTGAGGAATGGATGGGATGAGGATTCACAGAAAAATCCAGTTCCTCCAGAGAGCAGATTCTCCAATACACCAGAGTTCAAGAGGGCCTGCTCAAGGCTGGCCTACCCTGTATTTTCCCCATGGAGGGAGACAAAATGTAGTTTTGGTGCCTTTGGTGCCTGCCTGGAACACTAGCACAGGAATGATAAGTCTTGGGGACTTGAGATTCAAACCTGGCCTGTATGAGCACCTGTGTCTACACTGTTACCCCTAACCCTATCGTTTGCCCTTCTGCAAGTGTGCTTGTACGTACGTACGTATGTACATACGTATGTATGTGTACACACACACACACACACACACACACACAGAGTGATAAATAAAAGTGTAATGATATTGTTTTAAGGTGGAGAGTATCTGAGGAAGACACCAGATGTTAACCTCTGGCCTCCAGGCTCACATGTACGGCCATGTATACACACACAACAAGCAGTGGATTATCAGGGACAGTAGTGATCACATGCTGGTTGGTGCCAGCAGCTCTAGACATGGTTTCTGGTTTCTGAGACTCCAGGGACATGGGGAGAGACTTCCGGGAGGGGATCATGTGACACTCTAGCCAGTTGGTCCTTACCAATGACTAGATGCACACTTGGGCAGTGACAGGAAGCAATTACTATAGAGGAGTGGCTTTCCCCTATGTCAGAGAGGTTGTTCCAGCTGTTGGAGAAGCACAGAGTGAACAGGAGAGCAAAGAGAAGCTCTGGCTCTGAGCCAGGCAGATCTCCGGGCATAGCCACTTTCTGGTTCACAATGAACAAAGCCTTGAATTCTCAAGCCTCAATCTCTTCAGTCATGGGATCTCAGCCCTGAAGGCTTTAACTTCCATGAGCTAACTCCCAGCTCTGGGTGCTTGGTCTGGTTCTAATCTCTAAAGTGGCTCTCACAAGAACTATTTCAGAAAACAGACAGGGTCTTTAAAATCCTCAGAACACCTTCTAAGGAACAGTCCTAGGTGACTGCCTCTCTTAAACAAAGCTAGAGGCAAATTCACAAGAGATTGGACCCCAGAGTAACCCTTATTGCAAAAATGTACTACCTGTGCAGCTACTGACACGTTCCTTTATTCTCTGTGACTTGTTTTACTCCATCTACAAAATGGGTATAATCGCAAGTCCTTCCTTGGAGGGTACACATAGGGTAAAATGCTAAGCATGGTGCGTGGCTGGACTGTGTCCCTTAAAGCACACTATTCGTCATTCTATGTGGGGATGGACTTGCTAAGAGCTGGACAGCAGCACATTAGCTACAGTGTGTGACAGCCTGAGACCACATGTCAAGGCTAGGCAGTAAAGATTCCCACACTAAGCCCTCCTTGGGCCTCACTGGCCTCTGAGGCCCTGTCTGCCTTTTCCATGCTGTGTCTGTCTGAATTAATGGGGAAGACACGGACCCATCACTATGGCGAATCCAAAATGGAGAAATTACTTCCTAGCTTCATTTTAAAAAAAAAAATCAAAGCCCTCTTCCAGCCAGAGGCAATTACAGAGTGGCCCACAGGACGGCAGAGTATATTTCAATTGGAACATGGCATTTTCCTAGCCCCTGCCATATGGAGCCTGGACACCAGCTGGTCCAGGGATGAGACCAATCACAGAGTCCAATTGGAACTAAATAAAATGACCCCCTGGAGGAAATCACTCCAGGGGGACCCACAAATCCCCATGACATGTCACTTTTAGCATGTCCCATGTCAGAATGGGCATTCAGCCTGAAGCCTGAGGCCTCAGTCCTCTCTCCAGTGGGACAAGGAGATCTGGGGCCTCAGCTGTGAGACCATCTCTCAGCAGGGAAGGAGCCCAAGGGCACAGAGGAGGAGTCCTGCCTTCAGCCTGCTGGTGCTATAGCTAGCCCCAAAGACTTCCTGAGTGCCAAGAGAAGCCTGGCATCAGCTTCCCTGTATTCCCAAAGATGGGCCACGTGGCTGACACCCAAGTCTATATTCACACTCCTACCCCTACATTTCAGCCCCACCCTTGGGCAATAACACACACACACACACACACACACACACACACACACACACACACACACGGCCATTCCATCTCCCCTTCCCCATCTTCTGGAACAGAACAGCTTGGCTTTGCCCATCCTATGGAAACTCTAGTCACATTTTACATAAAGAATATGGCCTTACATAAAGAATATGCTGCTCTCTGGTCCCGAGGAGGACTTAGCTCTGATAGCCTATGTGTCTGCTTCATGGTGTCCAGATTCTGCAGCTCTGTATTATCCACTGTTCAATTAATCTTGTCTTACCTCATGGGGGTGACTATAGTGGCTGCACAGAACTGCTTGGAGACTTTGGGGCTGAATGCACAGTGTATTAAAAAAAAGAAAAACGAAGTGTGCAGAAAGCCCACTGCACAGTAAATGATTATAATCTTTATTGCTGGCACCACTGTGAGTTCTTTGTGAAGAATGAAGGGTTTGGCTACTCCCCAGCCATGGAAACTCAGGTCACAGTTTTGGCACATAGGTCCTAGGGCTCATCTTTAGAAGAAGCAAGGGGTTGAGAGGCCAGTCTTGGTGGACTCCGGGAGCATTCTGCTCAGGGAAGGTGGGTGGTAGCCATACCGTAGAGGAAGGCAGACTGAGTCCCCCAGTCTGCAGCCCGACAAAGAAACGGCTTGAAGGGCTCAGCAAGGCCCTTTATAGATGGTGGCTGGGAATAGCCAATCATGTTTACCCCCTCAGTTGCTGGGAACAAGTGTCCCTTGTGTTGCCCTATTGTCTCTAGTGAAGCAGACATGTACCTTCCATTGACACTGATGGGATTATGCGCTCCTATCAGGAGGGGAACAGTGGGTCCCCCTTGGAGGTGACTGCCTCAATATGGCCAGTGGGTTGATTATCAGCGGAACACAGGGAGACCGATTTCAAGAGAAGCACTGGGGCCTGAGTGTTTGTAGCCTGTCTGCTTGTTGATAACTTGTCAGGGAGGACCCTGATTGCATCATGCTCAGAAGCAGTGAAAGGGCTTCCAGTGCCCATGACATGTGATCTTGAATCAAAATGGCAGCGGATAATGGCTTTCCACATGGCTGCATGCCTCCGTGGGCTTCAATCTCTTTGCTCCCTTCCCTCAAAGAAGAACGATTAAAAAAAAAAAAAGTTTGAACTCTAAGCGTCTTTTAAGCTCAGTAGCTAGAAGTGGTCGCCAGATTTGTGCAGAAAGTTTCTGTCAAGAGACTGTAGGAACGAGCACACAGTTTATAAAATGAAAGAAAATTAAGATGAAATACAATTAGATTTTATGATGTGACTGGGGAGAAGAATGTGTGAACCAACTTAATTGAGTAAAGGACACTAAACTGGAAAAAGAATAATGCGGCTTGAAAACAAAACAAGAGAAGAATACTGAAAATGTTCCAGAAACCTTGAGGGGAATTAGCATTTCTAGGCCAGTTTTTTGTTTTGTTTTGTTTTGTTTTGTTTTGTTTTGTTTTAGAATTATTTATTTTATGTATACGAGTTCACTGTAGCTGTCTTCAAATACACCAGAAGAGGGCATTGGATCCCATTACAAATGGCTATGAGCCACCACGAAGTTACTGGGAATTGAACTCAGGACTTCTAGAAGAGCAGTCAGTGCTCTTAATCACTGAGCCATCTCTCCAGCCCGTTTAGGTCAGTCTTTGAGCCCCCAACACAAGCCAGAGGACTCCATCATCTTGCATGTGACTGGAAATCATACCAGGTGAAACTTAGAAGCTCAGTGTATCTCCAGTTCCCTAACTTAGTGACAACACTCACCCTAAACCAGTGGGGGGTTTTTTGGTCCTTTGGGACCATGGCAATTTGAAACTACTCAGCAAATCATCCAGTAAGATTCAGGATGAAGGAGGGGTTTACTTTCTGTCAAGTGGGAGAAGGCTCTGCTGGGAGCCTTTCTTGAATAGATCTTGGTCAGATCAATTTTGGAAGAGTAGAAAATTAACCTGAGTATCTGGAAGCTGATTTCTGTTTTTGCATATACACCCCATGCACATAACTGTGCACTCCTAGATTGAAGACCACTGCTCTGCCAGACCTTAAGGAGACTCAGGTCAAAGGAATAAATACTCTGTGACATTGGAGAGTAAAGTCTACCTGGACATCACAGACTCAACAAGACATAGCGGAAGGGATGAAAGTGACACAGGGCTCCTGATTTCTATATTTATTCATGTTTATGTATTCATTAATTTGCTTATTTATGAATTTTTGCTCTTCTTCAGACAGGCCCTCACCATATATCCCAAATGAACAAGCAAGCATTTACTATTAAACTCCATAGTATGTGAAACTTAGTTCTAAATGTTGGGATAAAGTCATTGGTTCTAGGGAGTTTAAGCACTAATGGAATTTAACTTAAAAAATACATGATGCTTCTCCCATATGTACAAAGCTGGCATGGTGGTACACACTTGTAATCCCAGAGTGGGAGGAGCCAGACATAGATCCACAGCCCTCAGGCCCTGCCAATCTAGTCTAAACAAGTGGTCCCAAGGAGCCTGAGGAATGAAGTTAGCAAGCAACACACACACACACACACACACACACACACACACACACACACACACACACACACGTTGGCTGTACCTGTGATCTGTGCTCAGCACTAAGGACAGCCAGCCTGGATATAGTTAAGGCTGCTCCATCTCAATTTCACCGAACATCAAGAAGAGACACTTGGCGGCTGCCGAGCTAGTCCCAGAGCCCTGCACTGAAATGGCTCAGCCAAATGGATGAGCAGCTACAGCAGGACCACGGACAGGATCTGGGTAGCAGGTGGGCATGGGGATGTGTAAGGGAAGGGGCTTGAGAGCCTTGGCTGGGAGCCCAGCCTCTGCTGATCTTTAAGCAGGAAGCTGAGGACCAGGCTTTTCACTTCTCCTCAGTTCAGAGGGAGTGATAGTGACAGGCCATCCTTGGCAGGTGGCATAGGCCAGCTTAGATCACACAGAGCGGGCACTTTATCCTGCTAGCTACTGTCACCAGCATCATCCTTGTCACTTGATGCTGCCGTGACCTCAGGGCTGCAGGAAACACCATATGGGGTGTCAGCTGCTTCTAATGATTTCTGGACTTCTTTCTTTCTCTTCCTTCCTTCCCTCATTTCCTCCCTCCCTTCCTCACTCTCTTAGTCTTCTTCCTTCCTTCCTTCCTTCCTTCCTTCCTTCCTTCCTTCCTTCCCCTCTCTCCCTCCCTCTCCCCCCCCCCTCAACAGAGATCAGGAGCCATTCCATACCATCAGAGACTCTTTTATTTTATTTTATTTTTATTTATGTGTATGTGCCTCTCTCTGTGTGTGCACACATGTATTCAGGTACAACACAGACAATGGTGTCAGAATCCTTTCAGAAGCTTAGGGCTGCAGTTATAGACATTTGTGTGCTACTTGTCATGGCTTGTTTTATAATCTCCTTTATCCCATGAGCCTCACGATCTGAAAGGGATTGTCATAAATAAGTCCGGTGTCTGAAAGGTAATTACTGCATAGCTCTGTTTTGTTTTTATTAATCAAAGACACGTGTGATTGCCAGTCCAACCCTCCACTGTCCTAAATAACCAACTACACTTTGGGCCTATTATAACTCTTGACAAAGGCAAAGATCTGTGTGCCCAAGGCCATGCCCTCCTGTGTGCTTATGATAAAACTGAAGACATTTGCTAGTCATTTGGGGATTCTAAGACTGGCTCAGGCTCTCGTATCATCTCACCAAAGTACAATAGCACCAATCTGGGAATATGGAATAGTCTTTCTTAGCTTTCAGCTTCCAGAATCTAGCTCATGGCTAAGGTCACAGGCCTCATCTGTACCCTGTACTCTGCTAAGACATGTGCTAGCAGGTACTTACCCAAACTCAGATCTCCAGCTTGTTTTGCAAGCCTTAGTGAGTGTTGGCACATCCTGGGACCTTGTCCAAGTGTAGGGCCTGATTCATGAGTCTGTAGTGGGGTCTGGGTTCTGCATTTTAATATATAGCCATGGGCTGGTACTGCTGGTCCTCAGGACACACACTCTGGGCAGAAAGGACCTGATGTTGCCTCCAAATATGTTTTATTCTATTTTAACCTTGTAAGCTGGCTTAGAACATTGATCAGGACTGTGCACATGAGCCCCTAATGTAAGACACGGAACACAACAGACCAGCTTCCCATAGTTTTCCGGCACTTTATGATAGCTGCTGGATATAGGTAGCCAGAAAAATGTCTCCATGTTGCCGGTATTTTCCGAGAACCCTAATTCTCAAACCCCAAGTCAGATCTGCTTGGGCCCACTGATCCTTGACTGTCAAGGAGGAACAGCATTTGGCTCATGAATGATGAGACCCTGAGATCAAAAGAGGCAGAAGGAACTGCTTGGGTATCATTTATTAATAAGGGATAAATAGAATGCTAATTAAGGCAGAGCCTGCAAGAAGGCAAATTCCCAAGTAAAACTTTACGGAATGCTCCAATGATTTCCATTTTAATTAAAAATGCATCACTCAGTACAAATGACGGGACACTCCTTCCCAGCACGGGAGCTGCCTGAGATGCAGAGCTGGCTCCATCTTCCAAAGGTGCAGAAGCCATTAAGCTGACAGGGGAATCCATGCTAGGCTGGCCTGTGACTCCCCTGAGTCACCTGAGTAACCTGAGTTACTATTCCCTAACAGACCTGGGGCTCCTCTGACCTCTATCCCCTTAGTCTTTATGGATAAAGTACCCCTGTGCCTCTTTTAATCAGGTTTCTATCGAAGAGGCTCTGAGTCTGAGTTTTTGTCACTACTCCAACGGTTTTCTAACTCTTTGCCTTTTCTCATCCTCTGACCCCATGGCCACTGTCAAGTCATGGTCCACAGCACGACTAAGGGGTCTAGCTTAAATCAAGTTTCTCCCACATCCTCTGCTGGTTCTGTGCAAACCACACCAATGACAGAAGCCACAATTACTCAACACTTATCAGCAAAGGTTTTAGAAGTAGGTATACTTCCAAATTGGGGAAATGGGCTCCCAGACATAGAACTCCTAAGCCAATTTTGTGGTGGAAAAGAAGCAGAGTGAAGGGGCAGGAGAGATGGCTCAGTGACGAAAGCACTGGCTCTTCTTCCATAGGACCCAGGTTCAGTTCCCAGCATCCACGTGACAGCTCATAACTATCATTAACTCCAGTTCTAGAGGATCCAGCCCACTTCTCCATGGGCACTGCAAGCTCATAATATCAGACATATATGCAGGCAAACACTCATACACATAAAATCAATAAACAAGCAAATCTTTACAAGAGAAGAAGCAGCAGAGTGGGCATTGGATGCTTGCCTGAGAGTCACTTTGGAGTGAACGTCCTCAGCTATCAGCATGGTCTGTCTTCATGGCTTCTTTTCTGTAAGGAATGAGATCTAGGTTCCTGCTATGGGGCAGTTCTCTGAAAGCTGGCCTCTTCTACTCCACCCTCACTTCCTGGGCTCCAGTCAGTTGTTTCTGAACCCCTGCAGCCCCGAGCTTTGTCCCCTTGTGCCTTTCCCAAGGCCTGACACCATCTATAATCCCCATATTCATCCATGCTTCATCAGATGCTTGGCAATTCTGTTCTGTACATTTGTCCCTCACCTCTCACCCCGCTGAGCTCTCTCCAAACCTTTTCTTCCTTGCTCCTGTCTCTCAATTCCTTTTCTTCTTTGTCCTATGTCCTTCCTTGCCTCTACCCTTATGAGTCATCAAGCTTTTAGGGCACATGGGCTGAACCCTTCACTTCAACATTGTTTTCTCTTTACATAGTGCCTGACCTAGTGTGGGGGCTTAAAGCTCACTCAAGTCACTTGACCATAGTTAGCCACAAGGCACTCTTGGGTAAAGCAAGGTGTGGCTGGTCTGAGTTTCTGCTCCCAGGGGGCATGTACTTGAGTTAGGGAGTCAAGCAAGAATCAAACAGGCAAACAAATGAAGATGATACCTAGCCAGGACTGATGGTACCCCCCAAGCAGAAGCACAATGGGGAGTCACTGGACACGCAAGCAAAGGAACCCATAGCTGGCATCCTGTGAATAAGAGTCCCAGATAGAATGAGGACAGCCGCATAGGTGAGGGCCTGGCAGCTAAAATGTCCTAAGGCAGACAGAGATGCATCTTCTCCAAGGAGAAAAAGCATCTGGGCAGAGGGGACAGAGTGGTAACAGAGTAAATGTCACTCAGAGCATTTAGTGGGGGGTGGGGAGTTACAGGAAGTTCCTGTCTCCAGTGTGGCCCACTCTCCCTGCTCGCCCCTAGCTATTACAGCAGCAGTACAGAAGGAGCACCATCTCATTACCCAGATGAGAACATGTGATCAGGTGACTCTGACCTGAGTCTTACCCCACATCCCCTCCCAATCTGGAGACCAGGATGTGTAGTGCTGGGACTTCAGGCTCTGAAGACATACAAGATCATACCCCGCTTCCTCGCTAGCTTGCTAAAGGACAGGAGGCAAAGGACTCAGCTCATCTGAGAAGGAGCACCATGATGTTTTGTGGATCAGTGAGAGGAAGGTGTATTCACATCTGTAGGTCTGAGGACATTACCTAGTTTGTAGAAAGAATGTTCACTACTAAGAGTGAGCTCGACAGCAGCGGTGCCACCGTGTGAAGCGCAGAGGAGTCAGTCCTCTTCTTCCATTTTGTGGGGTCCCCCAGATCAAACTCAGCAGGCTTGGCAGCAAGCGCTTCTTTCACATGCTAAGCCATCCCTCTGTTCTAGACTGATTGGTTTTGATTGCCAACACTGAATTAGGAAATGTCTAGGGCATTGGTGAGCCTTGCCTTTGGACATATTGACAATGTTATTTTCCAAAACAGTTAACTGAGAGGGGAAGACCCCACTCCCTGAGTGAATGTGCTACTATCCCATGGGCTGGAGCCTTAGGCTGAATAGAAAGAGAAAAGGGAGAAAGCCACCTGAGCATCAGCATTCACCTGCCTCTGCTTTCTGGACAACCATGATGTGAACACGCGCTCTCACACTCCCGCCGGCACGCTTTCTTCCCATATAGCCTCTCAAACTGGAAACCAAGATTTGCCCTAAGTTGCTGCTTGTCAGGTAACTGGTCCCAGATATAATGGTGGCTGGTGTGCCTGACAGCGGTAGAATTAGGACTAGAGGCTGAGCAATCTCAATCCAAAACTGACATCTGAATTGCTCCCAGGTCTGAGATGTTCTGAGCATCTACATGACACGGTAGAAAAGTCCACACCATGAAACTTTGTTTCACGTATAAATTATTAAAAACACTATATAGGATTACCCAAAACTATGTATATAATGTCTTTTTGAAATATAAATAATTTTGGGTCTTATTCATCAGCGATCTCACTGTGTACATGCAAATATTCCAAAATTTGATTTTAAAAAAAAAAAAACCCTTCTCGACCATCTTAATGAGGCTACTGAGTCTGTAATATGAACTCTAGAAATGGAAACATCTCTGAACTCATCCGAAACAGAAGATGCTTTTCTTGTTTGAAAAAAAATACTCTATGCCTGAACAGATCATATTAGTAAAATAGTCTTAAGTTTTACAAATAAAAATGGGGAGTCAATATTTCTAGTAAGGATTGGAAGGCTGTGAGATGTGTGCTTGCCAATACTGGGAGAGGCAGTCGCAGTCAGGTGATGGGCTCCCAAGGGGATATCTCCCACTGAAGCCCCTGTCATCTGCATGTTTCAGTGACAGCTGTCTTGGGAGAGGGACAAGTAGTCATGCCTGAATCTTCGTGATGTTTGATCATGGTTTTATCTCCCAAGAGGAGAATGGATGTCTGAATTCTCCTTCAGCTATTTCGGTCACAGGGTAATCAAAGACAGAGAGGACATACATTCCATGGGGACAGGGTGGGACCAGGGTCATGCATGGACACTGTCATCAGGATGCTGGGAGAGAATTAATGCTTTTTCTCAGGTCATGCTTTGCAATGTCCACTGCTCCCTCTTTGTTCCTGTTGACAAGGCAGGGATGTAAACAACAGAAAACTGGTGTTAGCTCTCAGGTCTCCACCTAGCATTTCCTTATGTCCTCTAGTGCCTAGCTGCCCACAAGGTCCAAGAATATACTTTCTGAACCACCAACCTCACAATAGCAGCCTCAGAGGGTCTTCAGATACATGCTAGGGCTATGTTTCAGCAAGGGAGAAGAAGAAGACTTCTTCAGGCAAGGGCAGGGCAGGGCAGGGCAGGGCAGGGCAGGGCAGGGCAGGGCAGGGCAAGGCAAGGCAGGGATAATCCCAAGGAATCCTTCCCTGTCCATTGCTGGATGAGAAGAGCAGGTGAGAGCAGGCTTTCCTCTGATGGCATGGAAATCTCCAAAGCCACTAATTTCAAGGAAGCAAGGCCCTCTTCTTAGTCTGTCTGCCACCTCAGAAGTGCCACTGATGTGGTGGTCCTCACTGAGGCTGCCTCACACTTGCGGGACTTCCCAGCCTGGTTCCCTGTGTACATAGATGTGTCAGCGCCTCCTTAAACAAGATGTATAATTTCCACATCACTAACAACAGACAGCAGGATTCACCTTCCTGGTCTGCACCTTTCTCTTCTGTTTCACTTGGATGGAGATGCAGAGAGCTGAGAAGGGACTCTCTGAGAGAATATATGCTAGAATGGCTGTGGTGGGAACATGGCAGAGCCTGCACATTTTGGATGATCTGAAACATTCAGAGGAAAAGAGGCCACTGGAGGCCATCATGAGGCTTCGTCTTGGCTGCTTGTTCACTGCCCCTCTGGGGTTACCAGTGTGGCCAAGTTAAGATCTAGCACTGGTGGACTTAATACTGTGGCGTCCATGCTGGTGATGGGCACAGTATGTTGCCTTAAACTTATGGCCTAGGCATCGATGTGGATGCTAAGTTGGTATTTCTTTTATGGAGAAGCCAGTATCATTCACAGAGTAATAACCAGCCAGTCGGTTCACACCAGGAGCTAACAGGAAGTGGGGAGAGGCTAACATGAAATGGGGAGAAGCTAACATGAAATGGGGAAGGGCTAGCGTGAAACAGGGAGAGGCTAACATGAAATGGGGAGGGGCTAACAGGAAGTGGGGAGGAGCTAATATAAAACAGGGAGGGGCTAACATGAAACGGGGAGGGGCTAACAGGAAGTAGGGAAGGTATCACTATAGTCTTTTACATAGAATCATGTCAACCAACACTGTTCATACATAATTCCAGACATTAATATCCTAATTGTCTGCTAAATGATGCCCAAGAACCTAGACATGATGATTTTGAGTAATAACTGTGAAAACCCAGAACTTTCTGTGGAACTGTCAGGATGCCGTTGTCTGAGCATGGAGGGTATTCTTAATATTGAAGAAACTTGGAAGGTAGGATTCTGGAGTCTCCTACCATAAATTTCAGCTAAAAATTAAATTAAATAGTATAATACAACATAAAACAAAAAGTCTCCATATTAGAATAGAGATGGTCTACTTTGCCCAGTCATCCTAGGGGACTGTGACATGGCTTGGCTCTTTTAGGCCCAACCCCCACTGCTGGCACTGATGTCATCTGGCTGGCTCCACAGCAGCACCCTTAGAGATGGACTCTAGATCCATGAGAGCATCTCCCATGCCAGACGTGTCTGCCCTACTCCAGGCCTGCTGTGGAGCCAAGGTTCAGGCTCAGTGCCGGGCCATCTGTCACTCGGCGCTGCCGTTAATTGCTGTGCTGATGATCAAGGTTTGAACTTGAAGCAGAAAATGTACATATACATGTAGACACAGCCTTCAAGCACTGTCCCCTTACTAACTAACACACCCTCTAGAACACAAAGGTAACAGTGGCCAAGTCACATCCACTCCACAGAAGGTGCTTGTCCTAATGGGCAGATGCTCCAAAGAGCCAAGAAAGTCTCCAACCAGAGGTGGCCCAGTCCTTGGGGTCACAGCCAAACAGGAGAGGTAGATAGGTAGACAAAGACTGTAAGTACCATGTGGTGGGGTCTGGGCAAGAAGGGAGGCTTGAGACTATGCAAACATGGAGGTGGGGATCTGGTCAGCCTGGGATATCTACAAAATTTCTTGGGGGAGCACAGGAGGCCCGAGTTAAATGTTAAACTATGAAGTGTAGAAGCTCTCCAGGAGAAGATCAGAACATAGTGGTATGCAGAGGGATCCAGACAGAGAGAACACAGACGCTGCAGGGCCCAGGGAGGTCAGTGTGGTAGGCTGAGAACGAAGCAGGGAGACATGGATGCAGAGAGTTAGGATGCTACGGGAGGAGGCGGGTGAGACTCGGAGCCCTGAAGAGAAATTGCTCCATAGACTGTGGCTAAGCTTTGCTAAACATACGATACAGCATTAGGTCAGTGTGGGGCCTTCGTCCTTATGGGTCTTGAGAGGAAGGAACATGGGAGGTGGCCCCAAGTGTGGCAGATGTGTTAACCACTGTGTCAGAGAAGACTGGTTTCAGACGGAGACAGGGCAGGGCCAGAGTTCTGACTCATCAAGCAACAAGGTCTTGACATCTCTCCATTTTCTGGGGAAGGGAACTTTAGCAGTTCGAGAGTCGAGGAAGGGCAGAGCTCAGATGTGAGCCTGACTTGGATCCCATGCATGGCTCTCACATCACAGGAGGCTGCTTCCTTCCTGGCAGAGGGAATGGCCTGAGCCTGTGCGAGGAAGGAGGATGTCTGACAGCACTGGAGGGCAGGCATGAGGTGGTTTCCACTGGTCAGAAGTGTGTGTGGGCTCACCGAGGACTGTGGTCTGGGTGTAACTTGGCTACTGTTACTTTTGTGTTTGAGAGGGTGTGTTAGTTCATAGAAGGACAGTAGACAGTACTTTAAGGCTGTGTGTACCTCAAGCTCAGAGTGACAGTCTACAGAATGACACAGGTCCAACAGGCTTTGGAGCCCAAAAGCCTGTGGACAAGGGGCTGACCTTCCAGGCTTCAGTTTTTCTCATGAAAACTGCATTCTAGCATCTTTCTGTGAATAGGGTTACATTCGTAAAAGACAGTAAGAATAAATGGACACCCAGACGGTAAACAGTGAGACCCCAGGGGTAGGTTGGTTGAATTCATTTACATGGATATGGTTAAGTAGCCAGAAGACAACCTATCTCTATTTTTGCTCTGGATGGCCTGGTACTCATTATGAGTCACCCATGGTGGTCCTCTTCTTGCCTCGGCCTTCTGGATGCTGGCATTGAAAGCATGTGCCACCATGGTCAGCTGTGACCCTGATCTTGTCACCATTAGGGGATTATCATGAAGTAGCATGCAGATAATCACTCTCCTGTCTTAAAAAAAACAAAACAAAACAAAACCACAACAAAACACAACTCCCTCATCAGATGGTTCATGATTTTTCTCCGATTCCGAGAAATGGCCTTAAGGAAACAGAAGGTATTCTTTGCCTAAAATCAATGGCTGTGGTTGCGAATGGCTGACAGTGTCTGTCAGAGGCCAGGCATACACTATGAGAAGCTGGGAGCCTCAGGGGTTCCTGCCAGGGCCTGGGCAGCTAGGGACAACCCAGCTGTGAGGAAAGCAAGAAGCTGGCGTCAGCACTGTGGATGTGCCCTTCCTGATGAACCCTGTCAACTTCATGAGAAAAAAGCTGCATTCTCTCCATCATTCATCAGCCAATTAGAAGCCTCTGGAGGCCACACGCCTTTAATCAAAGAAACAGGAGCACTCTGGACCAATTCCCACTTTATTGCAAGGGCGAGGCGTGGGTATGGAGACTGCAGGGGGAGAGGCAGGCCTTTGTGAGAGTCTGCTATAGCATTACCTGTAACCTCTCTGGGCCGCTGCGTGACTGTGCCTGAATTGTACTGTCCACTTGAACTGAGGATCCTGCATGTTCCCAAGTCCCAGGACGCTCTGAGACTGTTCTGTGAAGGAGACCTCACTCACCAGACTAGGGAACTGGGGCCCAAGAGAGAACGTGGTTATCCAAACCATTCAGTGAGGAGGGTACTTCACCAACACTGAAACCCCAGCTTTATCCCTGCCTCACTGTGCCTTATATAACAGGGTGACAGAGGTGACAGTTGGCTGGGGCTCTTGATCAAAATGACCAGATGGTAGTGGACAGAGAGAAAAGGAAGACTTGAGCTGACCCCTAAGCACAAGGCTGGGCAGAACAGCCCCAGGTTTGCATCGTTGCTAGGACACCTTCAGATAGGGTGTTTCTACTCCTGGTCCCTGCCCTTGCTCAATCTGGAGGGCCTGCCTGCAGGGTGTGGTAGAGAGCAGAGCAAAGTATGGAGCTCAGCCATGTTCTCATTGTTCTAAGTAAAGCTGTGCCCACCATCACATGAAAAGCAAGGGTGGAGGAGAGCTAGACAGGCGAGGAAACCCTTCGGAATGGATGCTGAAAAGCATCCTCAGCCAGACACGCTGGGATGCAGTTTAGTTTCACTATTCTGTTTCCCAGAGAGGGGAATATTATTCTCAAACATGACAGGTGAGGAAGTAGAGACCCAGAGACCAAGTGGCCACCAGCTAGTGCAGCTCCTCCTTTTCAGTAGATTCGGAGCTTTGGTCGATGCAGCTTGGTGACCTAGGCTGGGCCCTGGGCAGCAAACCTTCAGAAAGAATTACATACCCCTTAGAAGGTCAGTTGAGTCACCCAGTCACCCTTTTGGCCACTGGCTCCCTGACAGGTAGTGTGACTGACTTACACTGAGGGTGTGACTAGGGCCTGGCGGAAAGAAAGGCAAGGATTCCACCCATCCTTCCCAGAGTCACCTAGAGAGCATCCTGCACAAGCCAGGGAGTCTTGAAGGGATTCCTGTGGCTGACCTGCAATTCCCCTGCCTCTGCCCCTGAGGTGCAGCCATAGCTCATGGGGAGGGCCTGGGGAACTGTAAAATCCCATTTGCCACAATTAGCAGCTGATTAATGAAACTCTGCAGCAGTCTCTGTTCCCTGGAGGCCCACACCTCTGTCTCCTGCCAGCACCAGCTTGGGATGGGAAGCAGCCAAGCACCTGGTACCCAGAGCACCTTGGGGACATGCCCCTGTCCTGCCGGGGAGGAGGCATTTTCCTGCTCTGCTTTCTTGAGGTACCTTTGTATTTGATATTACTGGCCAGCTCATGCCCTCTCCAAGGAATACCACATGGTCTGTATGGAAACGTGGAATAGGGAGGGGCCATGAAGGATGGGTAAGGAGAGAAGGGGGAGACACTGAATGTCAGGAGGCCATATGGAGTGGGCGGCACAGGGAACAGGTGCTGTGGCCAGTACAGAGGCACAGGATCAGGCCAGACTGGACAGATGAAGCAGACAGTCAGGTCGGCCTTGTAGAATGGCCGCGGCACGGATTTTGCCATGGGTTTGGTGTGACTCCTTCCCTTCTGCCTAGAGGCCTCTTAGACCACTTGGTTAGATTCAGCAGCACTTTAAAAACTCATCCGTAGTTAGCAAGATGCCGCTGAACAGGTGCTAGGGGGTACTTTCAACTATAGTCTGCCGAAACGCCAGTGTCCGCTGGTGTAAGGACACACCACAGAGAAGCAGCCCAGTCCCTGCCATGTTCCATAAAGCCCGGAGGATTATGGAGAAGGGCCAAGATCCTGGTGCCCTTTGGTGCAGCGAAAATAAAAGGACCTCTGGGTCCACAGGCCCACAGGGAAGAGTAGAGAAAATCTCAACCCGGACCTGTGGACTCATCAGTCCTCTGGTGCCCATGCAGCTAACTTGATCCTCTGGGGACCATGTGCTCCAGAACATCCTTTTCTGGACCTGGTCATTCCTGAGTCAGCAGACTGCAGCCCCAGGACCAGATCTGCTGATATTAGATAGGAAGGGGCACATGGAGCCTCTGCGTGCTGGGCTGATGGTCTGCAGTATAGGACCAGCCATAGGAACCTCTCCTGGATGCTGGAATTATTCCCACAATTCTAGAGGCTGAAGTCCCAGAGCGGGGTGTGGGCACCAGCAGGTTTTGGGACTGCCTTGCAGATAGATCTCTTACTGAATTCTCAAGGGACAGTTGGGAAATGGGAGAGTTCTGTAGACTCCCTTTCCATTGCCCTACACCTTGGGAAAAGGTTGGGAGTTAGGATCTGAATGTGTTAATGTGGCGTGGAGCGCAAACAGCCAGCCCATTGGCATTGTGATGGTTGAAACAGTACCTATTCTCCTGTTTCTTGTGAAAAGTACACAGGTGGTTAAGTCAGGCATGACTTCTGATTTCATTAGATGTACCATTTGTCAGGAGAGGAATGTTAAATCACTAAATGTTTGTTGAACAGCAAACAAATGAGCTACTTACAAGATTAATAACTTCTGTGAAGGAAATGCCCAACTGAGTGTGCGGAGGGGCATCTGCTACAACCACAGAGATTCACACCACACACACGCACACACACACACACATACTCACACACTCACACACACACACCACTCTAAGACAGACCAGGAGCTAAAGGGCATGCTGGTGTGCTCCAACGTGGACCAGAACCATGGGGTTTGATCAGAAAGGGATCGATCAGGGGAGCATGGCAAGACTAGCCCTGCAGCACAGAGGTGAAGTTGCCAGCCTGGGGTGACAGGCTGGAGAGTGATGGGAGCGTGAAGAGCAGTTGCGCAGGAGGTGTGAGAGGTTGAGATAAGTCACTGCTGTGAGTCCCTAGCACAGGAGTAGTAGGGTCAAAAAGTAGGGCAGTGTTAGTGTAGGGGATCTGGGTAGATCCCTACTGCACAGCTCTCCACAGAGCCTTGCAGGTTTGGGGGAGAGGCTGCTCTTTCTCCTGGCCTTAGCCATGTAGATAGCATGTAGATAGCATGTAGATAGCAGGTCTTCCTCCCAAGGCTTAGGGTGAGCCTGTGTGCAGTGTCCCCTGGCATGTGTGTGAGCTTGCATTCTGCCAGCTTGCCCAAGGCCCCTAGTAACTGTGTCCTCTCTCGGAGCACTTAACGCCCTCTGTGTTACTCTTTGCCTGGCTTCCCTGGCAGCCTGAGTGAGTTCTCTGAGCCCCTTGGAGAGCAGGGATGCTTTGCTTTTCACTCCCCATGCACCCTCAGCACCCAGCATGGGATGCTCTGTCACGGGACATTAACTGTACAGAGGGAAAGGAACTGGAATGGCCGGATGACTGACACACTCTAGAGGCTAATCTCCTATCAGAGCCGATCCCTCACAAGAGGGATAGCTGCTGGAAACAAGATGTTTCCCTAAAGCCTGGATCAGGTTTATGCAGAGAACTAGCCTGGGAGACAGGAATTTGTCTGGTAGCCCAGCCTGCTGCCCAGAACCCTTTTTGCTCTTTGACTCCCTATGAGGTAGGACATACAGAACTGAGGAGCATGTCTCAAAGTCCCAAAGATAAGGGGGAGTGAGTGGTATCCCTCAGCCACAGGGAAGGTGAACTCTGACCATGCTGTCATCTTCTTGGTGGGATAACAGAGCTTAGGACCTTTTGAGGCCTATACTTGGGAGATCTGCTAAAAGCAGCTGTGGGTGGCTAAGGTGGCCACTTGGAGGTACTGGGAGGATCTTCTTTGCCTTGTCCTAACTTCTGTTGTCCTTGTCCTTGATACTAGTTAGTTAATAGCAGTTTAAGGCCAGTCTCCACCTTCTTGTCACATGGACACCAATTAATTGGTAAGGACTGTCCCCCACTGTAAAGTGCCCTGGTTTTAAATGATTACAGTTGGGATACTCCTATTTCCAAATGAGATCAAGTCTGAAGCAACAGAAATTAGGATCTCAATTTACCTTGGGACACATAATTAAACCCACAATTGGTGAGAAAACAAAACAAAACAAAACAAAATAAAACAAAACAAAACAAAATAAAACAAAACACAAGCCGGGCATGTTGGTGCACGCCTTTAATCCCAGCACTCGGGAGGCAGAGGCAGGCGGATTTCTGAGTTCTAGGCCAGCCTGGTCTACAAAGTGAGTTCCAGGACAGCCAGGGCTACACAGAGAAACCCTGTCTCGAAAAACCAAAAAAAGAAGAAAAAAAGCCACAAATCCCAGCCCTCCCAAATAATATTACAAATCAGAGAAGGATCTAGGGAATTTGTATCCAGTGTCACTGTGCACTAACTTACCCATGAGTGACTGTTTGTATTCACAAGGCTCCTGTGCTGCTCCTCAGAGCCAGAGTGCCAGCGTGTCTCACCTGTAGAGACTCTGTGGTGGAGGACACAATGAGAGCGCATGGCTACCACCCAGGGTGCAACCATTCTAGGGTCTGACAGAGCAGCTAGGAGACCTTCCCTAGGTGCATAAGCTCTCCACATAAATAAACTTCCTGTCATGACTCCAGGTGTCACACACTTCACTGGCTCTAAGACCCTCTCTGGTCTCAGCCTCTTCTGTTAGGATAACACTCCTTCCAATGTAACACCACGGATGACAGGACAGAATGGGAAGAGGCGTGAAAGTCATGAAGCAAGTCAGTGATAATGACAACCGTGTCGTCGCTGCAGCAGAACCAAGTCTCACCTTTCCGATGAAAGTGCCTGATTAGCACACTTGTCATGCGCTATCTATAAAAAGCACCCCCAGAAACCACGAGGCCTGGTACCCCACCTCTTTGGCCCCCACCCAGGTGCCAGTGTGAGTGGAACTATTTATGGCCCTTTCTGTGTTCTGGATTTTCAAGCAAAGCTGTCACCTATTACAAGGTGACCGAAGGGACTTTTTCACTTTTTATGGACTCCAGGCTGTCCCTACTCACCTCTTCTGGGGTCCTGGCACTTAGATCTAGTTACTGAGCTTCTTAGTATGACAGAAGCTTGGTGGCAGATAATGAAGGACTGTGGAGGCCATTGGTCCCAAGGCTAATTGTCTTCAGCAGGAACCAACAGGAGGCCCAGGCATGTCCAGCAGGCTTTGCATTTTGTCTCCTGGCAAAAAGTGAAATATGAGTCGCTTGCACCTATCTTGGAGCTGTTTGTCAATTCCAATGAGCTGCGTTACCCCATCTGACCTAATCAGGCTTCCTAAAGTAAGATGTGAGTCAAGGTACTCAACTGGTGAGTTTAGCTTTCTGTAGGCCTGGATGCTATCTATCCCTTTCCCTTCCTTCTCCTCTCTCTGCTCTCTATACCCAGCCACTGGGCTGCTCAGGGTAGGCATCTCTGTAGCGTCGACTGTACCCACTTTCCAGTGTCTTCCCCCTGGACAGCACATTCCAGCCTCAGACTCTTGTTGTTTCTTCTCTTTGGGAGAAAGCTGTCAGCTGCGATTTCACTAACAATGAACAGCAGAATAGGCTATTTTCCCTGGAGCCTATTGGACCCCTCTCAGCAGACCAGACACTCTTCCATCTTCATCCCTTGGTAAGGGTACCATCTTTGTCTCCCAATAGAACTTTGTGGGGACAGGGCTCTCCAGGGAGCACAGTGACTTGGTGATGGCGAGGAAAACAGTTTTGTCTATTTCTCTTGGAATCTGCCCAGGTGATACAATGGCATTGACTGGGCTGGGGTTCAAAAGGCATTCGGCAGAGGCCCCAGAGGGTGGTGTGCACAGTCCTGGCCATAGACTCCAGAATATGTTGTTACTGGCTACATCCATTCTTACTTGGCAAGGGGTCTTTGGACCAGATTTTGTTTTTCAGTCTGGGCTTAATGTGCAAAGCACCCTGGTCAGAATCAAAGGCTGGTATCTGGCCAGATGGCAGGGCTTGAGGTTAGGAAGGGACTTCACAGTTCTAGAGGATCCATCCTGGTGAGGACGACCCGGGGAGTCAGCATCGGGGAACCCAGAGCTGAGTGACAGAGGTCAGCTGTCCCCTAGTGATAGCGTTTGCCCCTGGTGCCACATGCCAGGCCTGCACAGAAGTGGGGATGGAAGCTGGCAAGGAACAACGACATTCCTTGTTGAGAAGGAGACAGCGCCTACGTCCTGAGGCTCTGTTGACTAGAGAGCTGCAGGGCCAGGTTCTCACTGCTCAGGCAGTGGTCCTCCTAGGACCACCTTGCATTAACAATAATACTAACCAGCTTTACATTGTATAAGTCTCAGGCCATTCTATGTAAGGCGTATGATTCAATGATATTTTTATTTTCAGTCCGCAGGCATTGCCACAATCAATTTTAGAATATATTTGTTACTGTCTCTCCCCCAAATCTGTACCCTGGGTGTTCACAAGTCTTTATTCCTCTCTGTCCCCCAAATCTAGGTGCCTTGGCAGATCTCCTTTCTGTCTCAACAGGCTGGCCTGCTGGGCCTTCACAGCACTCCTGGTTTCAGCATCCTACTTAGTTGGATGAGGACACAGGTCCATAGCATGGCTAACTCCTTATCTTTAACAAACTCACCCCACTCCCAGTGTCCTGGTTGTTCTTTGTTGACACCTCCAGACCAACAGTATCTATCCACAGACATAGAGGCCAAGGTCAGGGTGGCTCTGCCAATTCCTTGCTGTGGGGACCTCACAAGCCTCTAAACCCTTGTGGATCTGTTCCTCAGGTACAAACTAAGATTCCCTCCAGGAATTCCTCTTCCTTGCCTTGCCTGGGGCTCAGCGAAGATAGATCTGTGAACTCACTGCCAACACAGAGCCATGTGCAGCTCACCTACGTAGAGCCCCAGCTCTTTTAAGCACACCAAACAGCGAAAAGCTCATTTTGCTACCACACTGACCCTAAGACCTCGCTCTGCTCAGCTCTAGCCTCAATGTCTTGCCATAGGTGCCTAGCTCCAGAGCTGAAGAGACACCACCATAAATCTCCAGAGAGGAGCAACCCTCCCACAGTTCCCAACAAAACCAATCAATCGACCCTGGGCTGGGCATAACATCATCCAAAGAGTGTAGCACCTCTGCCATGTGATGTACTCTCAGTGGCCTGAACTCCCCTAAGGTAAGTAGTGGATGGGTTTTATCCTCAGTGAAGGGCTGGCTCTCTTACACCACCATTGTTGCCACAGTCCATCCTCCTGTTCACCAGTTTCTCCCCTTGCACAGTTTATAAGGAGAAGAAGACAGCACTGGAACTGCCTGAGACAGAGCCTAGGATGAGCAGCGATGCTTCAGCTACCACGAGTAATCCTACTGATACCGTCGTTACTACTTTGAGACAGCATCACGTGGATTCTCCACTGGCTTCAAATTCATTGTGTGATCCAGTATGACATTGAAATTCTGATTTTCCTGCTACCATCTCCCCAGTGCTAGAGCTATAGGCATGTGCCACTCACTGTGCCCTTAAAAAATATTACTAGCTATTTTCAGAGACGGGCACAAAGCTTCAGTAAAGGGCACTGGTGTCTGCCAGGCTCCACTGACTCTCTGTTCCTCAGTTTCCTCCTGCTAAAAATAAGCATAAAATAATGTCGAGTTCACGGCCTAGCCGGGGAGTAATGAGTTCATGCTCTGAGCAGTGCCTGGGGGGATCGGAGCTATAGATCCAGTTCTGCCGTGCCTGAGCAGTTTTCCAGGAAACTTCACAGCCACCAACCAGTGCTGCATATCTTCCTTCTGCTTTCGCCCTTGTCTGCTTCCCAGTCTGTTATTTCCCAGACTTACACAGTAGCCTCCTGCTTTCTTCCAGGCAACAGATTGCAACTGCAGAAGTTAAAGACTTGAGAGCCGGACCGTATCTTAGAGGTAGGATGCTTGCCGAATGCACACAAGCCCTGGGCTCCATTCCCAGCACAGCATACCCACTTTTTTTTTCCTTTTGAAAAAGTGAAATCACTCTTCCTTCTGTAGAATGCAAATGTTCAGGAGAAGGATGAGACCCAGAGATGAGAAAGACCAGGGACCCATTCCCCAGGGTAATTCTCTGCCTGCAAGACCCAGCTTACCACATTTCTTTCTTGTTGGATGTTTCAGGGAAGATTAAAACAACCCCGGTGAATGTCGGTGACCCCATTGCCTGGCGCCTGGAATAGAATTCCATTTCTGCCTTTGAGTTTTAGGAGCAATGATTCCAAGGCTTCGGGGGAATCACAGATGAAATACAAAGTGCCAGGGAAGGGAGGTGGGGCGGCCAGCCGATCATCTCCCATCTCGCCCGTGGCTGCTGAATGTGTTATCATTTATCACAGTCCCTGCCTTTGCCTTGGAAAAGCATCTGGTGACAGTGAGTTGAATAAATATCCCAACCAGCCCTGGGAACAGCCTGGCTCAGTCATCTAGAAACTGCATTTGCATATAGTTCCTTCTTGATTACTGTGGAATGGCACAGAGGCTGAGCGAGGTGCTGTAGTGCCCCACCCCCCCACCCCACCCAGGTACATGGGACAGAACATCTGAGCCCAAACTCCTTGATATTTACATTCCCCAAGGGCTGTTACTTCATCTAGGAGCTTGACGCTGCAGCTAATGACACAGTTCTTGTCCAAAGGATTCTTAGCACTAGCAGTTAAACATGCAGATGCACACACAAACAGCAGGAGTTCAGACCTCAGGAAGAGGATGACTAAGTTGGAAATGACTTTAAGGGTCGCCTGGTCCACTTGCCCCTACCCTCATTTGCCAGAAGAAACTGGGATGCCAATTGTAAGGAACAGAAATGCATTAACATCCACCCTGACTCTTGTTTTTCTTGGTTGTCAAATGCACACAGAGGCCCTTCATTGAGAACTTCATATGAGATCCTGGCCCTGAGACACAGTAGCTGCTTAGCCATCCTCTCCCTGAATCCTTCCCACACTACCATGTGATGTTTTGTGTGTGTGTGTGTGTTCTTCTGAACACTTAGTGGGACCACAGTACCCCACCAAACACTGAAGAGGCTGGAATGACCACAGAGGGCCCGGATTCCTTAGTGCACAGGGTGGGGCTGGGTGGGTCCCTAACTTACTTACTCATGTATTCAACAGATTTGGCCAGCCATTGTTGGAGGCATCTGTTGATTCAAGAGTCAATAAAATATTCATGAGAAAAGGCTGATCTGAGCCAATCATGATATTCACAATTGGTTAATGCAAATCCCAGTAAGAGAATGGACCAGCTGCTAGGTACAAATTGGTAATGGATAGGCTTAACACCTAGGATGAGGTGGTCAGGATGACCTCCTTGAATAAGGACTTCACTCACACAGAAGGATGGAGAATTTCATCAGTGATGCATGGAGCTAAGAGTGAAGGGTGGGGAGTGCAGCCCAGGTGACTTTGCAAAGGCCCAAGCTGCTTGCCATATCAGAGGAAGTCCAAAGGATTAGCGACAAGTCACAAGGTTTTGTGCCTGTGCTTATTTCTTGCAGTTGTTTGGTTTGCAGAAGGACACGGTGGTCAGCCTCAGAGCCCTGGGAGGAAGTACCACTGTAGTGAGTAGCAAACAAGTCAGGCTGTGCACACAGACTCTCGTCCCAAGTTATCCTGTATGTAGAGCTAGCCTACACATCAGACAAAGTCGGAGTTATTGCAGCTCCAGAGGAGTCAGTGGGATGGTTTTAATGTGACTTCTGGCCCTTGCATAGCCCCACCAGTATTACCCCTTAAAACCCCTGCCCCTCCAGCCTGCCCCTCCCCCAGTGCTCTGTCAGGGGAGTCTGTTGGTAGCTTCAGCTTGGATGGAACTTCCAGAGTCAATGGGAATACCCGAAGACTGTGTATCTCTTAGCCTCCATGTCACCTTTAATTTTCCTCCTAGGAGCTCTGGGCATGACAGTTAAGAACTCCAGAGACAGATTGCCTTATTCAGAATCCAGACCTTGCCACTTCTAGCTGGGTGACCTCAGGCAAGTCTCTCAAACTTTCTGTGTCCTGTTTATAAAATGAGGACAGCAGTGCCCTCACTGGTGGGTTAAGCTTAGGACTAGATGAGCCAATGCATATGTATATAGGGCCTTGGGTGAAGCCTATGAGCTTAATCAAGCGCATTCCTTTAATATTAGCAGCATCATGACATTGTTATACCCATATGACTGGTCTAGAAACTGAGCCAAGCCTTCCTTACACTTTATGCCTAAGCTGCCATGAGTCTGCCGTACCAATTCCTATTTCTAAATGAGGAAACAGGCTCTCAGGAATTCAACCACACAGCTATTCAGTGACTGACTGAGGATTCAACCTTCCTCTCTCAAGCAGCCTCCCTCTAGATTCCTATCCCTAATTAGCTACTTCTCAGTGGAATCCCCTAAAACCATGTTATTAGCAGCAAACAGGAGCTTGGCATCCACTACCTGCGGTTGGTTTGTGGACTTCTCAATAGCTTGTCTTGCCCCTGGAGAACTCTCCAGGGGAGCTTCATTAGCATACAATTCTTTGGGGGGAAATGAGACAACAGCTGGCCCTGCCAATCTCCATGGCAACACTCCAGTAACTACAGACTCCAGTCAACAGGAAACATTTATATATACACACAAGCTTGATAGGTACACTTAACTGCAATATTATACATCCATAGAATTCTTGTTGATGAGTTTCTGGGGTTCAAAAATTCCTGTTCCGTGTTGGATGTGTCAAAGACATCGGTAAAAAGGTGCCCAAAAGGAAGAGTGCATCCTAGAGATAATATCCCACACTGGTCTCAAGTATGTCTCTCTGTCAGTGAGCCAGCGAGGAGCCAGGCCAGCCTTTGCAGACATGTGATCTGTGCCAGTAATCACCTGGGCTTTGTGCTAGGAAAGGCTGGTCTTAGTTCTCACTGGTGCCGTCTTGAAATTCTGAATGCTGTTTGAGCAAGAGGCTTTGCATATCCACCTTGTAGTGTGCCCCATAGTTCATGGCCAGTCCTGGGTGAGAAGGGACAATGCACAGATATGCATGCCTCTGCTCCTAGGAATATCACCTTTTCTTCTCTTCTCCCTCTGAGCTCTGCCAAGTCACCCAATATTCCATCTCAAGAGCTCCATATTGTCAAAACTCAATGTTCTTTCCCTGCTGTGGTCTTCCTCGGGTTCATGTGCTTCACCACTTGGTACCCAGCTGGGGGCGCTGCTTTGGAAGATTGTAGAACCTCTAGGAGGTGGAACCTTGCTGGAGGAAGTTGGTCACTGGGGGCGGGACTTCAGGGTCTATAGCCCAGTCCAACTTCCTGGCTGCTGCTTACTGATACAATGTGACCAGCCCTCACATGTCTGCCCCTGGCTGTGCCTCACCTGTCATGGTGGGCTATATCCCTTTTTATACCTTGAACCAAAATTAATTTTTCTTCCTTAAATTTCTTTTGTCATGTGTTTTGTTAGAGCCACGAGAAAAGTCACTAAGATATCCCCGAAGGAATATAGTTATGCCAATGTCACCAGAATCAAGTGTGAACTCTCTATGAGTCATAAGATTCTGCACTCTAATGGAAAGGATGCTGTTTCCAATATGGACGACAGTGGACAGGTACAGTCAGCCTTATCTCCCAGCTGGAGACAACGAAGCTCAGGCAGATTCAGTCACTTGGGTAAAGTCACCCAGTACATCAGAGGCAAATCTGAAGAACCTCTTTAAAGGCTCTGGACCAACTTCCAACCCTCTGCTCATTAACCCAGGCTGTTGCTGTGCTTGGTTCAAGCCCAGTACACTTCATGATATCCTGTCTGTTGTCTTCCCATTACCACCTCCCCCTTCAATCCAGTTTATGTGTGGCTTAGAAATCTTGGGCACAGGTGACGCCATTGTTTCTGTTAAGTATATAAAGTTATCTTCAGCATGATAAAGGCCCATCATCACCACATGGAGAGGAGTAGACAGGTAGAGTCTGAGGCAAGTTCTAGCATGGTGTTGGCTTTCTGTTCCCAAGCTCAGTGACTGTTCTGCACAGCTAAACAGTGGTTCGTCTATGTGCTAATCCAGTATCCTTCCACAGAATGTCCCTAGTTGCCTAGTCTATCCTAATACGCTTTGACCAGCTGCAACCAAAGGAGGCCCAGCTAGCATAGTGTATGCCCAGCAGAGGAGCTAGAGTGGGGACCAGCCAGATGCTGAGTTTTGAGACTAGACAGGCAGATATGAACCTTGAATGTTGCCATGTTTGACCTACAGACTAGGGCAAGCAACTTAACCCTTTCAAACCTTGGGTTCCTATTTAAGAAATTGGAGAATCAATGTATCTCTCAAGACAGGCCTGGGGATCTGATGAGACCATGGGCACAAGATACTTAGCCTACTCCATTCTGAGTAGTTACTAAGGTTGATTGCTTCCCCCTTCTTTCATATTGGAGGGAGGGGCTACCTGTAAAGACAGAGTTCTGCTCAGCTCCTCACCGTGACTGGTTGGTCACAAAGCATTGCACTTCACTCTTCCTTCCCAGCCTTTGGGTAAAGAAAATAAAACCTAAAAGGTCCACCCCAGAAATCAAAACTTCAAGAACTCATTCCTGCAAGGGTAACCCACAGATGGAATAGCTCGGCCTTTCGCTTTGGACCCTTTCAAAGAAGGGATTCCTCTAGGATGTAATGATGCTTAGGCAGGAAGCTTGCATCTTCTCAAGGGCAGGAGTTCCATCTTTCTAGAGCTGTCTTAAAGGAACATTTGTTTTATTGCTCTTCTACAGCTTGGGACTCTTGGCAGGTAGGCTCCATGATTCTATTAGGTAACAGGATCAAACCCCTGACAGCTCTTACGTGTCACCATCAGGGCACAAGGAAATGTATGTGAACACACCATAGCTTACCACCAACTGAATTTCATGACTGTAGGCAATGCCTAGCATTCATTTTATTGTGCTTTGCTTGAGCTTGAACTCCTGGTTGAGAATTACGATAAAATGGTGTGTGTGTGTGTGTGTGTGTGTGTGTGTGTGTGTGCGCGCGTGTAGTGGTGGTGGTGATGTGGGTATATGCATGAGTACAGATGTCCACAAAAGCCCATAGAGGGCAACAGGTCCCCTGGAGCTTTTTTTCTTTCTTTCTTTTTTTTTCGAGACAGGGTTTCTCTGTGTAGCCCTGGCTGTCCTGAAACTCAGTTTGTAGACCAGGCTGGCCTCGAACTCAGAAATCCGCCTGCCTCTGCCTCCCAAGTGCTGGGATTAAAGGCGTGCGCCACCACGCCCGGCTGGAGCTGGGGTTTTAATTGTAAGTTGCTCAATGAGGGTACTGATCTGGAACCCAGGTCCTCTGCAAGAGCAGTACACATTACTAAGCTATTATCTCTCTACTCCCAAATGGTGATGATTTTAAGCTACAATATTTTGAGAGTGCCTCATTCTAATGTAATAACCTTGCTATTTAGTAACTGTCACCATTTGCAATTAACAAGAAAATCATTAAAACAAGGGTCATGACTTGTCTAGACAGCTGGGCAGTGGGACTGACACCCAAGACTTAGTTTTAGTCTTTTTTTTTTCCTTTCAACACTTTGAGAACTTGTAATCATCAGCAAAGAGAGCTAACTATTAGTCTTAATTATTGCAGGGGGCGGAGTAGGGTTTCACAGAGCCCAGGCTGCCTTGGATTCACTATGTAACTGAGGATGACTTTGAATTCCTGATTCTCCTGCCTCTGTCTCATGAGTACGTCCAGCACTGCAGACATACCACTGCACCCACGTTGTGTGGTGTTGAGGATGGAACCCAGACCCTGGTACATGCTAGAAATGTGCTCCATCACTTGAGCTTCCCAGCCCTATTTTAATTTTAACTACAGTGACATGATCTGACTCTTCCAGTAGTAGCCTGGGGTCAGCAGAGCTCTTGGGCTTTATTATAAGTAGTTCATGGCCATATTCAATCCTCACAATACCTGACAGAGTAGATGCTATACTGGTATCTAGTTAATAGGTAGGGAAACTGAGGCAGGGATTGAGTAAGAATATGTCTAAAGCCACATAGAGAGGAGAAACACAGGGTTTTGAAACTAGGTATTTTGGGTCCCGAGGCCATGCTCTCAGTGTGAGGGTCAGTGTTACATGGGTTCTGCCATGAACTCTTCAGTCTGAAAAGTCCCCAGAAGCTCCTGGGAGAAGGGAGAGCTACCCATGGGTCGCTCACAACACAAAGGGAAGGTAAAAAGGACACCAATGCCTCCTATGCAATCTGTTGAAGGAAAGCATCTTTTTGTCTGCTGCATCTCTACACAGAGCAGCCAGGGCCACCCAAAGCATGCCACAATTAATTTCCCAGTGTGCAACACCGCCTGTGGGGGGAAGAGGCGTCAGCTCATTTCTTATTCATGAAGTCACACTGCCTAGCTTCATTTGCATGAAGCAATTTCTGTGGCTGCGAATCCACCATAAAATAAATCCATTTCTCCTCCAAGATCTGTGCTTCCACCAAGAGAGACGAGTAAGCAGTGTGTGTGAGGGACACACCCTCTGGACCATTTTAATCAGGAACTTGTCTGCAACTAACAAGAACTTGATTTCATAGGAGTCCAAAACAGCTTAGCTTCAACATATTCAAATTGGTCTCTGCTACAAGATCTGTTTTGGGGAGAGTGAAGAACTTCTTTCTGCTGAGCTAAACTCTGAGATTTTACACACAGCGGAGTTGTGCCACTGTAGCCACTTCGCTGGGGTGGATGGAGGCAGGGGGAACCTAAGAAGAAAGGGGAGTGGCCTCCTGCATCCCACTAGAGGAGTTATTGGACATGTGCATGACCTTTGTGGCAAAACAGTATTCTCATGAAGATGTCTCACCATAGTCGATGGAACTGTGAACATGCAAAAGACACTTTTTAAATGTAATTAAGATTAGTGACCTTGAGATAGTTCTGGTATATTGGGTTATCCCAATGAGCCAGATCTAATCATATGATGCCTTAGAAGCAAAGAAACTTTGTGGACTGCAGGGCTAGGGAGATGGCTTAGTCAGTAAAGTGCTTTGCTATGTAAGCCTGAGGACTTGAGTCTGATTCCCCAGAACCTATATATAAAAATGATGGGCGTGGTGGTGTATGCTTGTAATCCCAGCAGAATGTGGAAGGGAGGAGAGACCAATGCAAACAGGTCTTTGGGTCTAATCTAGCCTCCTTGGTAAATTATAAGTCAGTCACAAAAAGCCCCAAGTAATGGCTCATGAGGAAACACACACAAGGTTGATCTCTGACCTCCATGTATGTGATAAAACATATCATGAGCAATGAGCAAGACTATACACACACATGCCCACACACATACATACACACTCCACTCATACTTATACATACACATGTATATATACATATACACATACACACATGTACCCTCATACACATGTGCACATGCATATGCACACTTAAATCACACATGTATACACACATACATATACATACACAAGTACACATATACATACATGAACACTTATGCACACATGTACTTATACACACATACATGTACAAATGCACATACATACACATATATGCACACACGTACATACATACACCAGTCAGAATGTTTACAGATTGCAGTTGACAGAGACCTGGGAGAATATTCATAGAGGTGCCACTTTGCTAGCTTTGAAGATGAAAGAAGAAAACAAAAAAAAATTTTTTTTTGGTCTGTGTGACAAGATACCTTAGACGGGGGAATCTGTAGACAATAGAATTCATCGCTTACTATTCTGGAGGCTAGGGAGTCCAAAGGACTTGTAACCCCTTCAGAGATGGTGCCTTCATGACTAGTTTACATTAGTTGAAGGGACAGAGGAGTTTTCTGGAGATTCTTTATAAGGTTACTGATCTCATCCGTGATAGGTGGCACTCATGGCATACCCATAACTTGTTAAATCCACCACATTGGGTATTAGGCTTCCATATATGAATTAAGGGAAGGGGGCACAAATATTAAGACCACAGCAGGGTCATGGCTTGAAGCAGGTGGGCAACCCAGGGAAGCTAAAAATGTCCCACGGCCTCCAGAAAGAGAAGCTTTAGTCCTTACACCCCGATTTCAGCCCATAGTCCCCATCAGACCTCTGATCCATGCATCCCCACAGTGCCACTTAGGTCATTTGAAGCTCCAAGTCTGTGACAATTTCTAGCAGCGGGACAGGAAATGAGTATGTCTTGTCTGCCCTTACCAGTTGTGAACCACCTCACCAGGATGACCAGAATGGGTCAGACCAACTCGCAGCAGCTTGCAATAAATCCCAGCATGCAACGTGGGTAGAACTGTCACGGGTGGCAAACTGCACAGGAGACACAGCCCAACAGGGGTGACTGGGACTTTTCAGGTCACAGTCACAAGTTTGTGTGTCTGTCTACCTGTGTGTGTGTGTGTGTCTGTCTGTCTGTCTGTCTCTCAGTGTGTATGTGTGTGTGTGTGTGTGTGTGTGTGTAAACACAGAGGCTAGAGATCCACATTAAGTATCCTCTATCCCACTTCACCTTATGTTTTTGAGACAGAGTTTCTTACTGAACTCAGAAGTTGCTGATTCAGCAAAACCAGCCTGTCACAGAGCCCCAGAACTCCCCCAGTCCCTGCCTTCTCAGCATTTGGAAGACAGGTACATGCCACTTGCCCCTGGCTTTTGACATGGGTGCTGGGAATCATGCTCATGTAGTAGCCACTTTATTGATTGCGCTCTCTCTCTCCAGTCCCAGTCATGATTCTTAGCTATCATTGAAGCAGTTGGTGCCTGCTTGATCCCAACACGCACAAGCACACTTCACGTGTACTCTACGCGATCCAAAGGGAGAAGAAACAGCAGTGAGGATGAAAAGCGCTTTGTCATGTCTCAGGCCACTTTTCAAGCTTCATCCCAGATGGTAATTGCAGCTGGTGATGTCAGCGGTTTGTTGTCGTAATAATCCCACAGGACAAACAGCCCTGACGCTTGCATCTGACAGCGGCAAGCATTTCTTTGGCTCGTGCACCTGTAAGTATGCAATTAGGATAGGCTTGGCTGGGTGGAGCTTACAGGGGCTCAGCTCACTCATGACCAGTGGGAAGAAGACAGACAGGTGGCTGAGTCTCCTTTGCTGGCCTCTCATCTCTTTGTCCGCCACACTAGAATGGCATTTTCTTGTGGCTGCAGACAGCAGTCGTGAGATGAGTAAGGATGTGCAAAGCCTCTCATGTGAGTCCTGTCTCCTAAGACACCCAAGACGCTTGGGAAAATATGGTGCTCAGCCAAGTGTCTCTTTAGAGGAAGTACATACAGAGCAAGGAGTAAAGGTGCCAACAGTGAGAACGGGTGTGTGAGAGTGTGGGTGCCTGTGGGTGTGTACACAAATATGTATTTGTGAATGTAGGTGCTGTGTGTGAGCATGTGAGCATGTGAGCATGCTTGCATGCACACGTGTATGCTTGTGTGTGTGTGTGTGTGTGTGTGTGTGTGTGTGTGTAGAATGGGGTTACTAAGGCAGCTAATCTAGTACAGAAAAACAAGGCAGAAGAAACCAGGGCATCTTCATTAGAGACTTGGTAAGAACCTACAGAATACCAAGGGATGGGGAGCTGACCTCCCCCTACCTTATGCAGGAACCACCTCACATAGGATGTCTGCCATGAATGCTTATGGGCAGAAGTACTTATGGGCTGTTCTCCTCCAATGGGCCAGGCTTGGCTTGGTACTGAGGAGACACCAGACAGCATTACTGGGCGTTTGTTTCACAAAGTAAGCGACTGCCAGTGGTGAGTCAGTGCTCAGCCCTATCGAACGTATGGGAAAGCCAAAGCTCGGCAGGGCTCAGCTGTGTGCATACCTGGTCTCGAGATGCTAAGCTCCATCTAGCTAACACTAGAACCCAGTGCATTCTGCAGCTCCAGATTGTATTTATTCTCTGATTCCCCCAGTGTTTACATGTGCCAGGTCTCCAGTGTGCCAAGCAGAGCTCACATCTTAGAAATGATTCATGAAACCTCTGTGTCACCATCTATCATACGCACCAACTCCCCATGCCTTCTGACCTTTGCCCTGGCATGAGGTCATTACAGTTGACGACACTAACTAGCTCCTTTAAACAATGCCAGCAACAATGGGCTCGAACCTCCTAGGCCTCTTCATCTTCATTACTGAAGCCTCTGCTTCGACTCAGCTGTGGATTCCCCGGCCTTTTACTTACCTTCGCAGGGTTCCATGTCATTAGCTGCTCACTCTTCTGGCCAATTACATGAGGTTAGCACTCCTGCAGGCAGTACCCTCCCCAGATGCCAAAACAGCTGAGGCTGCCCAGGGATCCAGAGGAGGCAAGAGCTGGGCAGGAGGCTGATTGTGCAGTTCACATGAAAGGAATGAACAGCAGACAGACGTTGACTGTGGATTCCTTTCAATAAATCATACTTGAGCACGATGAGAGGTTAAACCAATGGTTTAATGGTGGCACCTCCCTTCGAGGGAGGGCAAACCTTAGGGAAAGCTGTTTCAATAACACAGATGTCACCTAAGGGGTGAAACGCACTCTGGTACACTGGCTGGACCAGGATTCTGAGCTTGCTGAGAGCAAAGGCATGGCTTGCTCCAGCAGCATCAAACTGGGGCAGTGCACAGGCAGCAGGGTGGAGATATGAAGAAATATGAACAGGGTGAGCAGGTTGAATAAATGAAGGGGTCTCCATTGTTTTCTTTGCTCACCGGGCAGGTGGGGACAGGGAGGAGGTGGTTATCAGGTTCCTTGGGCATGTCTGTTGCTCATGTGTCTAGGTTTTCAATTTCATCTAATTTTCTCAACTCAGCCTGGTCATTCTCTATATAAAGAAATTCACCACAATATGGAGGAATTGTTCAGGGAATCAAGCCAGAAAACAGGGTTCAAGCCAAAGGCTTCCACTTTTGGAGAAAACTTCCTCATTCTGATAGAGAGGAAACATAGGGGGAAGGGTGATTTAACCACACAAGTGGGACTGTGTGTGGACGGGACAAAGGAGCTGGGTATAGCTGTCCTTTTCTCTGTAGGGGCCACCAGATGAGTGAGTGGAGGTGTGTGTGTGTGTGTGTGTGTGTGTGTGTGTGTGTGGCCTGGAGAACCTGGAGTCACCAGGCAGTGTCTGAGCTCAGCTCTGAAGTCTGACCCCATGAGGATTCCATAGCCTCTGGTGAGCATGGATCATGTCTAGCTCAGAACATGCTACTCAGAACTCTGGCACCCTCTTCATGCAGAGTCTGATGACCCCAGCCTGGGTGATGTTCAATCCTTCCAACTCACAGATCTGCAGGTTCAGCACCTCAATGAGCAGAAGGTGTCTTTGGAGGACTTTTCCCCCAACCGATGCTTGGTGTGCTAGAACACAGTGAATTAGCCAAAGTATTGTGAAAGAGAATCAGGTCCCAAGTGCAGGCAAGAGGCTCACCTTTTGCTCTGAAAAGTGCATGCAACCCCCCCCCCCCCGTGATTCATGATGGCTGAAAGCACAGCTCTCTGAATCTGGGTCCAAGGCTTCCTAACCATTGGAAAGCCAAGGGAAACCATCAAAGCAGGAAGCTTTCTTGGGGAGTCAGAGGCTTGTGAGAATGCATGGGTTAGAACACTCATCAGAACACATCACAGAGGCTCCCGTGAGCCCAGGGAGGAGGACACTTTCTCCATCGGGTCCTGATGCCTCCAGTTCTCTGTGGGGAGACAGAAGCTTGGATACAAGGAGGGAGAACAGCCACCTTGAATATTTTCTGTATACTGAGGCTGCATGGAGCATTTATAGAGCACCCACCTGGTGCAAACCCAGGGCTTCATCATACATCAGAGAAGTCAACTCACTGAGTCGTCATAGCACTGTCCTTGGACAGGGGCAGGAAGCACAGAGAGGTGCAAACTCGGTGACAGACAGCCTAAGTTCAGGCTCCCATCTATTGCTTCAGGCTGGCCTACTAGAACGGGCCAAGTCTGTATTTCCCAGCAACGGGGAAGGTGGTTATGACATCTCTCTGTCTTACAGGTGGGTGATCTGAGACACAGAAAGGTGAAGTGACATGTCTAAGCACAAGGGGCGAAGCCTTGAGTAAACCCGGGTTTTAGATGAGCTATCTCAGTGAGACAAGGAAAAACACAAACACCGAAAAACACAGCCAGCTTTCCTTGGTGAGGTGGCTAACGGTTAAGTGTACGGAGACCTCCACAGAAAGACTTAAGAAGGAGAAAAGGTTGTCCTTCGGCAAGGGGTATGAAACTCAGCCCACTGAGGCCTGCGGCACTCCAGGGGGGTTGTTGGCTTAGACAGACTTATTGAATGCAAACTGAGTCTTTGGGGTTGAGAACTTGGCAAGTACTCGGACTCTTTGCCTTTGCTTCTGATAACCTCGCTCCCTCCCTCTTGGCACGCTTTTCCCTGTGGCCCTGCATTGAGACTCCCAGTGATCAAGAGCTGGCTCCTGCACTTTGCATAATGTCTGGGAAGCTTGGTACTAAAAGAACAGTTGATATTTGATTTAGGGGTGGAGTGAGAGGCCAGGCAGTGAGCAGAGAGAATGCTAGCTTCCTCAGCCTCCCTCCACAATGGCCCTATATGCACTCCCACGCACATACACACTCACATGCCAAGTCCTTGATCTCGACGCTTACTGTGATGGGTGGGGTGAGGGTTCTGCCAAAGAGCATCTCATCTGTATTAAAGAGAGGGTGCCTGCTCACACTGGTGACAGCACCGAGGTGTGCCAGCCTCGTTCTGATGGGCCTCACCCGGATTTGCCTCCCCATCACGGTACACATTGCCATATAGACTGACCTCTTGCCCTCTGGAGACTTTGCACAGCCCATTCATACATCCCTAATTTGTGATGACCTCAGGGGAGAGCAAGGTTGTGTGTACAGTGTGGCTCAGACTAACTTAGCCCAGAGGCTAGGCTTTCCCATCCATCACCATCGACTTCCATGGGTTCCCAACTATTGTTTTGGCTCTGATTCTTCTGCAGGGAAACTGTACCTTCCCAATCCATGGGACTCAATACTCTGGCATTGCAAAGATGCTCACTGTGGTCCAGGGCAGTTTGGTTTTCCGGGGAGGGCTCAGCAACGGGCAATGATTCAGCAGGTGTTCTCAGTTTAGAAGAGGGACACAGGTGGGGCAGAGGACACTGAGGGATTTTGATCTTGGGATTGACCCTGAAGTCAAGAGCTGCGCATCCAAAGCTCCATGGAGCTGGGTTTCAGTGTTCTCTCTGTGAAACGAGAGGAACAGTGAAGCTTGTCTTCCCAGAGTATTGGAAAAATATAATTTGATTACAATTAAATGTATCATTCTGGGCATAATGCTTATATGGAACAGTCTTTCCATACATGGATATACATTTAAAGCTACAAGTATACGTAGTCAGTATCCAGTTCTATGGAAACCCATCAAGGATTTCCTTCTCAAGCCAGACCTCCTATGAGTTTTCTAGATGCTTCATGATAGTATTACCAAAGGCCATGCCAAGGGTGCTGTATGAAGACTGAATGTAACTGACCATTTATCATGTCCCGAGTCTGCTCTAGAGACCTCACCTGAATTCAGTCTTTATGTTAACCTCCTGCACATGACTGTAACCCTATCTATTGGTGGGAAATGAGAGTTTCTGACAGATAAGAAAATCTACCCACTTATGGTTAGAGTTGGGTCCTGTCTTTCTGTTTTCAGAATGCCTTAGCCCTGCTCACGTATTTGGTAGGAGACAATTATATGGTGACTATACTATTTGAGGGCTTTTATAGAACAGTGATATCATGGCCACACCTGGTCTCACTGAGTGACAATCATGTGTCAGGGATGTCTCTCTAAGAATTTGCTCCTTCCAGCAGAGCCTTTGGGCTGGTTTTTCAATCCACAGTTTAGAAGCCCCCTGCCCTACAGGGCCAGTGGGTCCTCTGGCCCTTGTTTCTTCTAAAAGCTAATGAATAACAAACAATTCCTATCCCTCTAGTACAGATGCCAGGAGCTAGAGATTCTCCAAGCACTGTGGGGAGTACTAGGGTGATAATGATCTGATTGGCCAGTGAGCCACCAATTGAAACTAGCACTGAGATCTATCCCCTGCAAGCTTGTCAATAGTTATCTGTCCAGGCTGCAGCTGCTGCAGGTCCCATGACTGCGTCCCATGAAGGCCATCTGCTCTGCCTCCTCTCATTCCTAATCCACCTGCAGAAGGCACAATCGGACAGTGAGCAGCCCAAGGAGAAGATCCAGAGAGGGAAAGACAGACAGACAAAGCCCAGAGCAGCTGCAGGTCTGGGCTGCTGGATTCTCTCTAATCTGAGCTCCTACAGCCAGTAGGGGAGAAATGCCACAATTTACATGACAAGGGCCAAAGGAGGGAATTATGGCAAATCAATTCTGCAGGAAGAGATAAAGCCCCCGGTTTAATGTATGCGGTGAAAGGTGGAAATTCAATTCTCATAATGTTGGATGATGCTGATGAAGACTGACATTCGTTATTAGTGTCATGCTTTTCCCTTCTCTTCTTGAACCGGAGAAACACACAGCACATAAGGACAGGGTTGTTGAACACCATTGTAAACAGGCGGCTGAATAAAGCCAGGGCTGTGAGAGCTGCCCAGGATGCACCTGCTAGCAGCTCTGGCTGGAGAGAGCAATGACACACTGCCCAGTGCTACCTCGATACCTCAGAAAGCTCCAGGAGCTCCTATCAGGTCCCAGTCAGCCACACCAAAGCTTTACATCCATTGACCCATTACCTTTCCTCTACAAATTTGACTTCCTGAACAATGTTTCACTTGTCTTAAATAAGCCTTAAGAAAAAAGGGAAGCCATTTTTTTAGTAGGTCAGAAGGTGGCTATACATTTATCTAGATTTTAGTAATTCATGTTGATGTCTTAAAGGGTCTGAGAAGCCATACAGGGAAGAAACCTGCTTATTTGTTTAACCTTGGATTTCTTTAGACCAGAAACTTTCCTTGGTTTTGTTGTTAGTACGTTGTGTTTTGGTTTGTTTGTTTTTGTTTATTTGAGACAGAGTCTTGCTATGTAGCTCAGGCTGGACCCAAACGCTTAATCCATCTGTCTTAGCCTCCCAAATGATGTGATTACAGGCATGTATCACCACATCAGAAAGGTTACCTTGTCCTATCTAGGGCCAAATAGGAAGGACTTTTGATTTGGTGGGCTGACTTGTGCATATTCTATTGTTGCAGTACAAAGGTAGCCGTGGATGTTACATAAATTGCCTGCCTTCTAATAAAGCTGTATTTAAAGGAACAGTGAGACACCCACAGTTTGCCAGTCTTTGTCCTAGACTACACCCACCCTGGCCACAGCCTTCCTATCTATGGGAGTCAAGCACACAGACTATTGAGAGCAGGCAGGAAAAAAGGACAGGTCCAACCTCCAGCCTTGCCATTCGGTGAGTCAATCCTTGGGTGGACTATGTAAGCCACGTCACAGTTCCCAGCACATAGCTGTCACTTTCCTGAGTGGTGAGGGCGAAACTAAGTTGATGGAGAGAACACACATAATGCTCATAGCACAGCTTTTGGCCCGTAATGTTCAATAGCTACTCATGCCTGCTTAGAGCAGACTGGTTCTCATTAACATTATCCAGCAGCTGTGTATCCCTTAAACACTTCACAGAAGCAATCCCAGAAGGCCTTCAAGTGCTTGAGTCTGAAGAGTGGGAAAGCCTAGCTACTGACACTACGGGAGAGCTCCCTGGCAGAGCCTCTAACTGAGTGTCTACACTCTCATCATTAACTTCATCAAGGTCCATTCTCCTAACCTCTCTGTCAGAGAAGTTTCTTTAACCTTCTTTCAGTTTGGGTAATGATGCTTGACACATTGACCCAGCCACCAGCTGAACTACTGCTCAACTCTCAGTCACCCTCCAGACATAACCCCAGCCATCCGGCCATTGACCTGGAGTAAGCGTCCACCCCAGCTCCAAGCTCTCAGCACTGAGATCTTGGTGACTTGGAAGAATGCTAAGTATGCGCACCTGTGCTGTGTAATGCAAAAAATCATCTCCGAGTCACCTCAAAAGCCTCCTGTTTAATTACCTCATTACAGGAAAGCCTGGCTTCTAGAGTAGATGGTGTATTTGCCTCTGAACTTATGACCTGACTAGAAATGGGGATTAGTCTTGAGTCAGGTGTAGCCGAATCAGTAGCGTCTCCAGAGGCTGCAGGAATTAGAGCTTGAGAGAAACATGCACATCAGACATGTCCGTGCACACAGCCATAGGAGTTAGGGCCAAGGCCTTTGTCTTGCTCGGTCAAGGCTTATCCTGGGCAGTGGCTCCTTGTGCTGATCTTTGAGTCATGCTTGACACAGCACAGTCACTCAGGTAGTGTCCACAAGCTGGAGGTAATGTTTGATAAACCGGTGAATGTGATTATACGCCCCCTTACCTTTGTCTCTGCTTTCTTCTGCTCGTCTCTCGCTGTTTTCCTGATCAGATGCTGGGCTGGCGTGATCTGCACATTGCTTTGATATAGTCCTTGAGCAGCCCTTCCCCCTCCTGCCATTCATTTAAAAAAAAACTCTCCACTGGGGGCTGAGGAGTCAGCTCCATGGGTGACGGGTGACACACTCGCTGCACTCGTGCATAAGAACTGAGTTAGCACTCCTAGATCTAGGTAAAGCTAGTCATGGTAGCATGCATCTGCAATCTCAGTGCATCTATAGAAGGTGGAGACAGGAGAATTCCTAGAAGTTCATGGGCCAACTAGCCTGGTATATGCAGCACAGCAGCAGAAACAACTAAAGAGACCCTCAAACAAGGTGGCAGGTAATAACTGACACCTGAGGTTGTCCTTGGATCTATCAATACACATCATGGCACATGCACGCATGCGCGCGCGCGCATACACACACACACACACACACACACACACACACACACACCCCCTCCATCAGACATTCTAGCTATGGGCCTGTCTGTCCCCTTACTCGGGGTAGTAGGACTCCTCTTGGCTTTGCTTGGCATGGCTGCTCAGTTTCCTCCACCCTTCTCCCCTCCTCCCCTTCTCTAATGGATGGACCCTAGACATCCTTCAGCCTGGCTTCACTTTTTCTTAATGCCACATAGAAGATTCCCCTTTGGGGTTCTCCAAGGGTTGGGGGTGATCTAGGATACCTTTTTAGCTTCTTGCTTAGAGCAATCAGTGCTGAATTCGTCCTGATACTTAGTGACTGACATTTGCACTGACTGGTCACTGCAGCATGGCAAACCCTGCAACAGGAGATGCCCTGATGAACTGAAGGCTGTACACTGCACCGAACCCCAGGATCAAGTCTCAAGCTTGGCTCTTAGTTAGAAAATGCCAGGTTAAGACCCTCAGCCTCCCTAAGCTTCTGGGGTCTCATACATAAGATGCAGTTGTGCTGTCCTGGACTGTGCATTTCTTTGCCTGAGAAATAGCCCTGAGAGTGTGGTGAGGGGAGGGTCTCCAAAGGAAGCCCAGACTGACCTTCAGTCACCACAAGAAAAGTGATTTCCTGTAGGTAGGTGTCAGGTGTCAGAACCTATCCCGAGGATTCTCAGGAAGGGATTTCAAGGTACGTGGTTGGTGTTGCAGACGATGAAGCAGACTTGGAGGGAATCGATACGGCTGAGGCTATGTGAGCACAGAAACCCAGTTCTATCTTGACTGTGAAGTTCTACTTTCTGCTCTGCCATGCGATGTGCATTTTATTATTTATATGCCTGGAAGGTGGGCACCATCTCCCAGGGGTTGCTGCCCCACTCAACAAATTCTTCTTGATCAACCATTTGAATGTATAAGATGTAATAAATAAGGAAAATGGATGCAGCCCGGGGCCTTCTACAAGGCTTTGGTGCAACGCAAGCAAGAAGCATCACATGCAGGAGACAGAAAACAAGAGGACAGG
Organism: Mus minutoides; assembly: GCA_902729485.2. NCBI lineage: Eukaryota > Metazoa > Chordata > Mammalia > Rodentia > Muridae > Mus > Mus minutoides. The sequence continues at coordinate 424,483 of LR753325.1, read as the reverse complement.
CACAAAAGGCTCCCAAACATGACAGACCTCATAGTAAAGCTCTCATCGGTAATCCCTGGCCAGCAGGGATCGGGGGCTGTCTAAGCACTGGCTTGACTTAGGATGTCCTTTGATATTTTCCCCCAAGTTGACCATTTCATTGTAACCGAAGACTGGACGGACACATTGATCTCTTTATTGACCTGGTTTGAAAACGAAAGATGGCCAAGAATACAACATGACAGGAGGGGGTGGATTTCCCATTCAAGAACCCCCTGATGTCATAGAGGGGCTTGACAAGGTAAAGCCAAATGGGGTGGAAGAAATGAGATGGACAAGTAGCAGCATTTGGCACTGTGGGGACTGACAGGATGTCTTGACCCAAGGTTGAGGACTGGGAGGGTAACAGTGGCCACTGGAGCTTCATGCTAGATAGAAATTTGACTATGACCCCAGATGCCTCATATCTAAGCCATATGTCCCTGCCAAGAGGCTTTCCTCTCAAGATCACTGAAGCTAACACATCCTGCAGAGCTGTGGTCACTTGAGAAGTACCTTGGGGGAAGTGATGTATTTCTGTTTTAAAAATAAGGACACTGGGTAGTGGGGCCCAAAGTAGGAAGATAGGAAGGATGTTGACTAAGAACACCTGATGAGGAAATGCGACCTGTAGCAGGCCAGTGGAAGTCCAGCGGAACTGTGGAAACCTGTAGCAATAAAGCAGGTAGACAGGAAGTGGTGGGAGGGGCAAAGGGAAAGGCAGAGGGAAGGAGAAGAAAGGGGATTAGAGGATAGTGGGGAGGGAAGTGGAGGGGAGGGAAGAAGAGAGGAGAGAGAAGGAAACACAAGTGTAATGGAGAAAGTTGGAGGAAAGGACAGGACTCTAGATGCCCCAGCTTAGAGCTTCCATTGGAAGTGCTGTGTGTGTGTGCCATGGTAGGTAAACATCAGCGTAAGAGTGTTACACTCTTAATGGAGGCAGCAATGTGGAGTGGCCAGACCTGATCCATGCTAACTGGCACGAGTTGGGAAGAGGCAGCCACCTTCTCTTGGCTCACTCCACATGCGTGCATTTGTTGGATGTAGCTAGCAGTTTCATTTCTCAAGAGAAGCAGGCCAGACAGATGGGACAGCCTGCCTCTTGAAGAGCCATTCTGTTTTAGGTCTGAATTTCATCCCTGTGCCTGCCATCATCTCTGGACTGCATGCAACCTTTCCTCCTCCTTCCAACCCTTTGGGCCTTTCTTCTCCATGGCTGATCAGCAGGGGGCAGAGGTTTCCCCAGGCCAGCCTGCCTTTGCTTTGAGGGATTCCCCACAGGGATAAATTGGGACAACAGGGTTTCACAAACAGCGGTTCTTGACATAAATATTGCCAAGCTTGGGCTAATGTGATATCATGGGCCTGTAATCCAAACAAAATAGACCATTGTCCTGTGATTATTTCTGCTCTGGACAAAAGCCTGTGAACACTTGGCTTCCCATTTTTTTTAACCTCTGTATTTATGGGCCATGTTAATTTAATTCAGCAGGCCCAGGCCCGCCTTCACTGTCTTCAAAAGCAGTCTTTATTTGCATTGCATGATTGCCCGCCTTGCTGGTCCGCTGCTTTTCACAGAGAAGGAAAGCTTTGTCCTCCCAGTTCTAAGGAAGGAGAGGAGAGGAAAAAACCACCCCAGACGCTTTAACTTGTCAAGAAACCTCCCCAGCAGCGACTCAGGCTCACTGCTCATGTCCCAGAAGCACACACCAAGTCCCAGATTACCCAAAGTGGTCCAGGACAGACCCCTGCCCTCATCCTGGAAGATGCAGGTGTAACCAGGGAGCCCAGACATTTCTTCTCTGGGCTAACCCGCTGACTGTTAACAGAGCTGCTGGCCTGGCCTGCTGAAGCAGGTGTTCATTTGACTGGCAAGTCTCCATGAAGTCTAGCCAGGCTGTGTCTTCTGGAAGCTGGGTACTCTGAAACACTGCCTTCCCCAACTCCTGAGTGACACCTGGCTTGCGATTTTATCAGCTTCATCTCCTTCCTGCTTATTAACATGCGAGAAGGGGTCTGGATCTCTTTTCAATGATGGGGAAACTGAGGCTTGGAGAGGCAGAGGATTTTTCCGAGGCCTCGAGCTCTGTGGAAATGGTGACAAGGGTTCTCTTTGGAGATCAAAGCTTAGGACGTGACTTTGATGTTTAGTCTCAAGAGTAACAATGGATTTCTAGCTGAACTGTACAAATGATCTATGAATATATTATTTTAAAAACATTAGAATAGAGGCTAGGGCTATAGCTCAGTGGTGGAATGCTTGCTTAGCCCCAGTGATGTCTGGCTTCACAGCCGGCACCACAAACATCGACAACTCTACACAATGAAGGCTGAAAGCAGCCTGGCTCACATCCCAGCTTCCAACATCCTGCCAAGTATTTACCAGCGGTGTGTTTCCCATTGGCTACACACACACACACACACACATACACACACACACACACACACACACACACACACACGATGATGCACGCAGGCACACACACGCACACGATGCAGGCAGGCAGGCATGAGAGCACAGACACACACACACACACACACACACACACACACACACAGAGTCTGGTGCTTTTAGTTAAATGGTTGTCACAGTGCACATCTGGCATAATTTTTGTTTTATACTTGGTGATCTCTGGTGGGACACAGAACTTAGCAAGTCTGGCCTGGTGTAGCCTTAGTTAAGCTGGTGTTAAGTTTTTAGACTTGTGAGTCCAGCTAGGCTCCAGTGTGGGATGGTGTTTGCTTGGCACATCTGCCAGCTGTTTCTCTGAGCAGATATGAGGAGTGGGCTGGTGACTGGGACTGCACACATCCATATCCTTTCACCTCTGCTATCCCATGCAGCCTCCCTTTCTTAGTTAGGGTTCTTTGCAATGTCTGACACAGACTAATATAGGCAGCTCACTGAGGTGGGCTGCTGTGTAAAAGAAATGGGGAGTGAACATTAGATAGAGAGAGGTGTATGATGAGTTTTTCTAATCTGTGGGAGAAAAAGAGGAAGCAGGAGGCTGGGGGCCAAGCTTCTATGCCCCAGGCTGTCCATATCCCTTACCTTACTCCATTCACCCTCAAGATGGATGGGAGAGGTTGTAGCTAAACCCCAAAGAGATAGCTGCTCCATCATTCCCTGTCACCCCGAGTCTTGTCTCGGTGGCTTTTTGACTCCCATCTCTACATGGGCATCCTTGGGGTCAAAACTGGAGCTGAGGAAGCAATCAACAGTTTGTGAGGAGGTGGCGGGCTTTCAGGCAAGGATCTGGATGCCACAGTTACATGAAGATTGCTTCTGGCCACTTGGGGAAGAGATGACTTCAAGTTTACATGGCATATCATATAACAAGGAGACAACACAGTTTCGTTTATGTAATTCTCATGAGGACTTCTGATAATTCAGTGCGTTAAGACTGATCCTCTCCTATTTGACAGGTCCATTGTTTGACACTGTTTAACAGGGGACTCAAACCTCAGCTGTTTGTCTCCCAAATCTCTGCATTTACATCATGTTCGATCTGTCTCTTGTGAACCCCATTTGCATTGCAATTTCCCCGTCTAAAATGTAGAGGACAAAACACTGCCTAAAATAAACTATCTTTGGCCAAAGCCAGGCCACACATCACCATCAGCCAGGGCTTTGAAAACTTGAGTGAGCATTGAACAGGCTTTTCATTTAGTTTTCCTAAGCCCTTAAAGGTTGAACTGTGAACTTTAAAAGATAGGTGGGAAAGGGGGCAACATTTGAAATGTAAATAAAATTTAAAAAAATCACAAGTGACTTTTTTTTTAAGTTCATGGATTTTAACCCACTTCTAGAAATCTTCCCTAAGGAAATGACCAGAAATTTCATCTCACAATATTACGATAAACATTGAAAATAGTTTGGTCTATCAGTTAACTTACTGCAGTCTCATAGAGGAAACATGCTTGGCTGACTAGATATATAATAGTTCTTTGGGTTTGAATACAATACTTGGCATGGTAAACATGTTCATTCAAAGGAAAATGCTCCAACAGTAATATAACGAGTTATTTAACAACTGATTATTTCAATCCAGATCATAGATGTGCACTGTGCCTCATTCCTCCCCTCTCTTCTCTAAGCCCTTTGACAGCACCATTCTCCCCTTCTCTCTCTCAAATACATGGCTTCCTCTTTAAAATTGTGGTTGACACATATGCATCAACAATATATATTTATTCATATGCATATGAATAAATATAAAATATTTATAAAATGTACATGTGAATAAATATTAAAAAAAGGAAGAAATTGCAATGGGGGAACGTGTGACACTATGAAGGTGAAGCCTAAGTCACAGTGGAGACCCAGGGAAGACAGGGGATGCCAGAATGACAGACAGGACCTCCAGCAGTAGAAGCACAGGCATGGAGTAGACCTGGCTCCAGGGAGAGGCTGAGTGTGTTGCAGGTGACCAAGCTGGAGGGTCTGGCTTCTCGAGACTGCGGGAGACTGGCTGATTTCAGCACACGCCCTGTGAGTTACAGAGCCCTGAAGTTCCATGTATGGCCTGCTCACGGGGTCTCAGTCTTGCTCTGTCCCCTCTCTCCTTGAGACCTTCCTCATCCCTCCCTTTAACTGCAGTTGGGATGTAATAGATGAGAAAAGAATTTTTAAAAAAAGAAAAAAGAAAGAGTTGTTCCTTCTACACCATAGTATACTGGAAGTGTGTAGTTTACCTATTATGTACAAGGGCTTGAGGTAAGAGATTGTCCTGCGTCTCAGAAGAGACTCGGGACTTTTGGACAGTGCTGAGACTGTTGAAGGCTGTGGGACTTTTTAGAAGTGGACTGGATGCATTTTGCATTAGGAGATGAAGATGAGACTTTATAGGTCAGAGGTGGACTGTCAGGATTTAAGGTGACATGTTTGGGTGTCCAGTTGACGAGGAGTGGAGTTGTGAAGATAGATTTTGATTGTCAACTTGGCTAGATGAGAATCTCGAGAGAAACCCACCTCTGGGAGTTATCTGTAAGAGTTTCTAAAAGGTTTAACTGAGGAGGCTTCTCACTCTGGGTGTGGGTGGCGCCATGCCATGGCTGGGGTCCTAGACTGAGTAACAAGGAGAAAGCATGAACATGAGAGTTCATCTCCCTGCTCCCAGACTGTGATGTAGTACAACCACCTGCCTCCTGCTCCTGTATTCTCCAGAAGCCTCCCCACTGTGATAGGCTGGGTTATTCCTCCTCCTCCTCCTCCTCCTCCTCCTCCTCCTCCTCCTCCTCCTCCCCCTTCATTTCATTTTAAAAAAGATTTAATGATAACTACATATTGGCAGACATGGTTAAATTCTTGAATGAAGGAACATCAGAGGACTCTCTGCATCATGGCTCTAAGCCCTTCCCTCCAGGCTGATGGGGCAACTTGGGGCCCACCAAACCAGACTCCGCCACCTATCTCTGCCTTTTGCGTAGCATCCGGCAACATGTAGCCCTTCATCAGGAATTTCACGGCAAGGGTGAGTGTTCAGTGGAGGAGTCGGCTATGTGACTTCTCAAACCTCGATTCAACTGGAACCCATCCTTCTTGAAGTTGCTTTTATCACAGACATGAGACAAACAGCTGGCACAGCGATTCTCTCTGTTTTCTCTGTTCTCTTTAAAATTACAAAGTAACACTTTTGTAACTGGAGAAAAGCATGGAGGAAGAGCCATCTCTGCCCTGCTAGACTTCCATGGGCACCCCTTACCCCCTCCTAACCCATTCTATCAACAACACCTGTCCCCAGACCCCACCAGTCTCTTCCCCTGGCTTATTGTGAGCTCTCATACACGGCTCCCTCCAGGGCTCTGTGTAGCTATAGTTCTAATGCCTGTTTAGGCATTAGAACGCTGCAATGAACAGTTTTCTGGAACATCTCTGTACTTTTCAGCAGTTCATAGTCTGGGACTAGTTCCAAGAGAGGAAGTCTACCCTGAGCTGCAGCTGGCTTCTGCACCTACTCACCTTTTAACCCTTTCCTGCCTTTCAGAGAGAAGAGCAAGGGGAGACTAGTCTGCTATTGGTCCTAGTAGGAGATGACCCTTCCTGGGTGTGTCAACAACAGCCACATCTCAGAGATGAGCCCAATGACAGTTTTGGTAGAAGTGGGGGACTGTGGACAGATGCGTGGCAATTCTGCACTGGGGTAGCAGGAGGGGAAACTCCACAAGAGCAGAGGAATGAAATATCCGAACCTGCCATGTTGGCTTACCAGCCAGTGATGTCTGCCTTGCCACCCGGTGTGTGGCTGCAAGGTGGGCAAACGACTAAGGGCGGTGTCAACACTGCCACAAAGACAGCGCCAACCTCACTACCATTCTTCCCGCTCTGGTAGAAGAAATTCAGCTAAATAATTGTCTGTTGTGGGCTGCGTTTTGATGAAAATGTATCTGCATGTGTCTGCAGGTTTCTCTTCAGGAACCGGCACATACTGCAGGGGCAAGCAGGATGGTCCCCTCAGGTTAACACTCCCTGCTGGCCTCCTTTCTACTCTTACCCTTCTGGATTCATCCAATTAAATAAGATCATTTCCAATTATATCAGAATAATTAAAGGAATCGGGCCACTAGGTCTAAATTTAGGCCCTACCACTGATTAATTAAGCCCAGCCTCCCTTACTGCATGATAGACATGTACCTACATGGTTGGTTTTGATAACACCGCACTCTGGCGAGTATGCCCCATGTGATGTCGGCATCACATCCGCTCTTGGGTTCCACCTGGAAGTTTGGTTTGGTCACCTTCTCTCCCAACCCCAGCCTGTCATTCAAGTCTCCGGGCCTTCCAGCTCTTCCCGAACACAAAAGTCCAATTTCATTTCTTAGACACTCTAATAAATCTGAGAGTACAGAGAGAGTTTTATAAAAAGCTGATTAATTTAAAATAGATTTATTTAATAACAGTTGGGATGATTAAAATCTGGTAGGGAGATAATGGTTACTTAATCCACAGATATTCTCCCATTAAAAAAAACTTTAGCATACTTTGATTCTACTGTACTTGGGTATATCTTGAAATAGAAACACCAACGCACTAGTAGCTGCCACAGCAGGCCAGACCTCTTTTCCATTGGGGGACTTCTTTATCTTTGGACAATCAGCAGCCCATTGACCTTACCACCAATGTTGACTCAATGAGGAGAAAATACACAGATGGTTCTCTGATCTTAGGGCACTGCAAATTGGTCTTTCAAGAAAGCAGGGCTCTCCTAGAGCAATTCAATGAATCAGGACTATCCCGGACTGGTGAGCTGAGTAAGGGCTATCACAGAGTTTCCACCTCCTCATCCACAGACGAGAAAGCCAAGGGCCAGAGAGAGGACGGGCCTTTCCCACGTCCAGGGTGTACAGCTACTCCCTACAGCCCGCATTCGGAAGGGTCAGTGTGCTGTGTTCCGTACCATCCCAGGGGCACACTCTTTTATCCACTTTCATTTCCTTCATCTGCCCTTAACTCTAAAGCTTATTTTGTACAGCAGAAATTCAAAGGCAATCACTCCCAAGAGTGTAGCCTTAAATATTGTCTGGGGCACCAACCTCTCATGGTAGCCGTGGAGCCCAGGCTCATAGACAGGGATGTTCTTTGAAAGCAGGGGTGACATTTTTCTTCCGCAAACAATCTCATTAGAATGTTGCCTGCAGCCAGCCTTGGATGGAATGGGTGCTCTGGGTCGATTTGGCCTGGCGTTAATCAGGTTTGGGGGTTGGTCTTGGGGGACTCAGACAGTACACCTAAAATGGCGAAAGGCCTACCTTAGGCTGCAAACCTTTTTCCAGATTCAGGCATTTCACAGTGGGGGAGGAGTGCTGCTTGCCTGTTGGCCTCTTTTCTCCAGGTGAATTCTCTGTGGTAGCTAGATCAGTTCCTGCCTGTTCCCAGGGCCGCACTCATGGGGGCACACCCCAATCCCGTCCCCTTCCTCCTGCAGCCTCAGCTCTTACAGTGTCCTTTTCCCCCACAGTCTTCTTTGCGGTCCTCAGAAGTTCCTTCCCCGTCCTGCTTCTAGAATCTTCTCTGTGTGCGCTCCTTCCTGACCTAGGATATCTTGTTCCTGGTCTTCACTCCTCCTTTAAACCTTGCAAACTCCTGTTTGTTCCAACTCTTCCTGGAAGCTTTACTCATCAGGGCCTCTCCAGGGAACTCAGCGGTCACCCTCCGGCTCCTGTGGGCCTCTCTTGTCCCCTGCTGTAGCGTTGGACACACACTAAAGAAATGGTCCATTTCTAAGATTCACTCTCTAAGCAAGAGGGAGCAAAGTGGGCTAAGTTTCCTCCACAGGCAGGGCAGTGCTGCCTGAACTGCTGTTCACGGAAAGGATGCTAACAAAAACATAATGAGCTTAGTGCAGAAAGGCACAATCATCAACTTTTTGTGTCTGTTCCAGGCATAGGCTGAGAGATGCACAAGGTATTCCAGTGGAGCAGTCAGCCATGAGCTGTGCGCATAGTGTGGAATCCAAAACACCACAGTACTTAGTAAAGACTGTGAGTGGATGGATGCACGGTACAATTCCTCCGACACTGAGTACCGAGTGTTTTGCATGTATCACCAAATCCTCAGAAAACTCCTACGAGATTATAGGTATTTTGAGTCTTCTATGAAAGACGGCATTTGGGCTGGTGAGATGGCTCAGTCAGTAGAGGCACTCCTTGGCAAGCCTGAAGACCTGAGCTCAATACCTAGAAACCACATGGTGAAAGGAGAAAACCAGTTCTTGCAAGTTGTATTTATACATGCCCACATAAACAAACAAATGTCAAAACAAAACAAAACAAAAAACAAATAAAAAATGACATACATGACTTGAGAAAGCTGGATAAGGTTTTGTATCACAGAACAGTGGACCTGGACCCAGGATATATCCCAGGTCTGTCTGTCCCGAAGCACTGCTCTTCTGTCCGCTGTGTCCCAGTTTAGGAAGCCTCTCTTCTACTGTCACCCTTCTAGGGACAGAACAGATGCTTTCCCAGATACTGGGGCTCTTTCCTGGCCCTTGTGTCCTCCAGAAACTGAATCATACATGTAACAAGAGTCTGGCTGAGAGCCAAGCATGGGGGGCAACTGTGGGGAGGAGAATGAAGAAGCCACAGGATGGAGGAGGCTTCTGCCTGGTCCCTCCTAGCCCACACAGCTCAGATGTGTTCTGATCTGCAGCTCACTCAGCATCCTGGGTGTTAGTGTATTATCAAAATAAGGGGCTTTGGCTCCTAAGTACCAATTGTTCTTATCTCAGCCTGAATGTGATTTTAAGACAAAATGCAAAAAAAAAAAAATTTTTTTTTTTTACACAAAATACACAGTGAGGAATGGTTGCCAGATGTACTCATTAGAGACAGATTATTCCAGACACCAAAGAAAGCACAGCAAGGTTTGGAGTTTTGGAGTCAGACAGATTGGGCCTGCCTCCTAGCTCAGTCGTAGCAGCTGTGGAGTGCGATCAGTGTCTCCCTTTCGGAATCTCAGTCTCATCTGCGATGAGGCAGGGGAAACAGCCCAACGGTTTGTCATGCGGTCAGGGACTGGCAGGCATTAGTATTACCTAAGCGCTTGTGGGCCCTGTGCAGAATGACTGTTAGAGTTTGAGCACAAAGTGTCTGTCTGCCACAGGCTCATGCTTGTGACATGCTTGGTGTCTAACTGGTGGCACTGTGTTGGGATGTTGAGCAAACTTTAGGAAGTGGGGCTTGGCTGGAAGAAGTAGTTCCCTAGGGGTATGTATTTGAAGGTTATACCAGCCAGCTCTGCTTCTGTGCCCCCCATACACACACACACACACCTCGGCCAGGAGGGAGACTTTCCTGCTTCATTGCTTTTTTCCCCAGCACAATGGTCTGCCAAGACCTGTAAGGGTGAAGAAGCATGCATGGACCTCTGAAGCCATGAGGGCAAGCGAACTTTCCCTTCCTTAAGCGTTTCTGTCAGGCTTCCATCCACAGCAATGAGAAAGTCAAGAGCATTCTACAGGAGCTCTGGGGATGGTCAGCCCCTGTGCTCGGTCAGGCTTTGTGGGTATCTCAGATGCACATTCGGATCTGAGAACCATGAATTAGCACAGTGGCTTTCAAACCATTGTCCACGCCTCCCAGGGTAAGACTTAAAAAAAGATCCAAAGCTAGGGGCTGGAGAGTTGGCTCAGCAGTGGATGGAGGTCACTGCTCTCATAGAGGACTCAATCTGGGTTTCAGCACCCACAGTGGGTGGCTCATAACCATCTCAGCTCCAGGGGACCCAATACCCTCTTCTGACCTCCTCAGGGATCATACACATGAACTCCTGTATATAATTTTTTTAATTAATTATTTTTATCCCTCTAGTTAGTACTCACACCTGTGCTCAGACTCGGGTCCTAGGAATGGGTACCGTTTCTTCCTCTTGCTTCTCAGAACGCTCTGTGAGATTTGCTCTTTGATTACATCCCACATCACTTTGACCTGTATTCTTTTTAGATGTTGGATTCAACCCATTTGTGGCTATCTGAGTTAAATGTGTCCCCCTTTGCATCCTTTTCCCCAGATGTTGGCGATGTTTGGATAGGTTTAGGAGGTGTGGCCTTGTTGGAGAAAGTATGCCATTAGGTGGGGGCTTTGAGAGTTTAAAGACTCTGAATCACTCCTAGTTCACTCTCTATGGTTTGTGCTTGTGATTAAAGGTGAGAGACTGCAGCCTGCTGTCTGCTCCTGACGCCCCTACCCTGCTTTGATGGTATAGACTCTCCTAGCCCACTAGAACTGTAGCCGACTAGAACTGTAAACCCAGCTGAGCGTGGTGTTGCACGCCTTTAATCCCAGCACTTTGGGAGGCAGAGGCAGGTGGATTTCTGAGTTCAAGGCCAGCCTGGTCTACAAAGTGAGTTCCAGGACAGCCAGGGCTATACTGAGAAACCCTGTCTCAAAACATCCGCCCCCCCAAAAATAAACCTGTTAATCCAAATAAACTTTCCTCTATGAGTTACCGTGGTCATTGTGTTTTATCACAGCAGCAGGAAAATGACCAATGCACTGTCCAAATGATTACAGGACCCATTCTTGGGTCATCATCTCCGGTGTGGAAACTCATGAATCTAAATGAGTTGGGCTGACCAGAACGGTGTCTGTAAAATACCCAATGTATTTCAGAAAGCCTATTGACTTCATTATTCCAATCTCATGGTTTGTAATCTCGGAGACTTGGGAAAAGTTAGCTCCTCTGAAATTCCCCCCCTCTTAGGTCAAGGCTGCCACTGTCACTGCCGTTATTATTATTATTAATACATTCAGTGGCAGATAGAAGCTTACCATTGTCAGTGGGATGTGACCCTCAGACCTCCCCTTTGCCATATGCAGAGACACTAACTTCAGTTCGTCTTCCCCAGAGGCTGTAATGACACTGGAAAGCCCTCCTGGAGGTGTGCTAACAAATGCTGGTGAGAGGGGATTTGGGCAGGGCTGAGCGTTTTTTGTGGGTCTGAGGGGGGACTCTCCTAGGGATGCTGAGCTCTGGCCGGTAAATTTCAAGGTTTCTGTGGAATTTACTTAGCATCACAGCTGACAACGGCTTTCCATTAAGGAGACCAGCACATGGGAAGGTGCTGGTTACGAATTGCAGCCATGGCACCTGAATTCTGCTTCTGTGTTAATCGCTGCCTCCTGAGAGGTCAAGCCTGAATTGGAGGCCGAGGGCCAAGGGCCTGAGAGTCTGAAACCTGTCTTCAGTGTGCTATAACTCTCCACTCTCTCTGTCCCTTAGGGAAAAGTAAAAAAAGGACAGAAACTCACTTGCTACATAAGGCGATTTTCTCTGAGGGCCAAACAAGGTATTCATTTATATGGTATGTCCCTCCATACTAAGGACATTTAAAAAAGTCACTTTTCCTCCTATTTTCTTTTCTTTTCTTTCTTTTCTTTTTCTTTTTCTCCCAAGACAGGGCTTCTCTGCATAACTGCCCTGGCTGTCCTAGAACTCAATCTGTAGATCAGGGTGGCCCTGAACTCCCAGGGATCTGCCTGTCTCTGCCTCCTGAGTTCTGGGATTAAAGGCATGTGCCACCATGCCCAGCCCACTTCTTTTTTTTTTTTAAATTGTGTGTGAGAGGGTTATGCATATGCCACTGTGTGCCCATCGAAGTCAAAGGACAACTTGTAGGCGCTTGCATTCTCGTTAAATCATGTGGGTCCCAGGAATCAAACTCAGGTCCTTAGGCTTGGCAGCAAGTGCCTATACCCGATGAGGCATCTTGCTGGCCCCCAGGGACATTTTTAAGTGATGATTTTTCTAGTAACTACTTTTGGGGGGAGAATACACACTGTAGGTGGCATGCTGGGCTGGTAAAATGCTATTGTAATAAAGTTCTTCAGATACAAGGAGTGGCTCCCAGAGACACTGTCTTGGCACCATGGCACAGAGATGCTCAAATCCTACCACTGTGGTGGGCAGGAGCCAGGGAGCCATGGCCTGTTCTCAAATAAGCTGCCAAGTCTTTTGCAGATGACCCCCACCTAAACCTTTTCAGACATGAGGGGCATGTGTCCCAGGGAGGGGGGAGTAGTGTCAGCTGGCTGGTACCCAGCCTGTGTGCTGTCTATGCACTATCTCTGGGTGGTGAAAGAACAGGGCATGAGCCACTCTGGTTGTCAGCTCTGGGCACCTGTCCAAAAGGCCACTTGCAAGTCCCTCAGCCAAGGGAGTTGCCGCCTCCCAGATGCTCCTGTCTGGCTGGGCTTGGGGACCCATGTGAGAAGAATGCCTAGCACACAGGTGCTGGTACACAACAGCCTGCTGCTGGCCTGGCATAGGGCGAGAGGCTGATGGGGCCGAGAGGCCAGAGAAGGGATAGGCGGCAGCCAGAGGGACTCATGGGAGAACAACCAGCACAGGAAGAGGGCCCGGGTAGAGGTATGGCGTCAGAGAAGTAAAGGGTGTCATCAGGAGGGCCTACAAAGGAGGATTCCAAATCTTCTGTAACTACAAGTGTGTCTGCAAAGCACATCATGCCCAAAGGCCTTGTCCTGAGACCCACCATCTTCAAGCCATTATGGTTGTTAATTGGGGTTGTTATAGTTTAGATAGGAAGTATCCCCCAAAGGCTGGTGTATTGAATGTTTGGTCCCCAGATGGTGGTCCAGTTTGAGAAGTTTAAAAAAAAACTTTAGGAGGTGGAATTTCATGGAATGAAGGGAGTCTTAGTAGGCGGTTCTTAGGGACATACTCTCTCTCCTTGGCCCACTCCTGTCGCTTGCTCCCTGCTTCCTGGCAACCAGGGTGTGAAGTGCTGTCTTCCACCACACTCTCCTGCCAGGATGGGCTGATAACCTCTGACACCAGGAGCCCAAGTAAATCCCCCCTCGCCTGCTCACGCTGCCACCAAATGTTTGCTCACAGAGAGCATGGCACTGGCTAATCCAGGGGGGGACACTAGTCTGTAGCTGCTCTGTGAAATTCCCTCTCACACACAGCTCTGTCCTTCCCTAGCCAGGACAGTCCTGCCCCAGCACTGGTGACAGGTTCTGCTCCTCTTCATGTACCTGTTGCACCCCAGGCCAGCACTCCCTGCAGCTGCAGATGGGAGCCGGGAGCCGGGAGCCGGGAGCCGGGAGCCGGGAGCCAGGAGGACAGGAGTGTGGAGAGGTGGGCTTTGTGTCCCTTGTTCATCCTTCAGGTCACTGTCCCAAGCTTGACAGGTCTCTCAGCTTTGTATCTGAATTAGCATGAGCTTGAACTCCTAACCACAGTCGATCAGGGTCTCTGTGAGGATGCTTTGCCTCTTCTGGGTTGCCTTCCCCAGCCATTCTAGCCTCCCCTCTTTCACCCTCAGCAGGCTCGGCTTCTTTCACTTCCCAGCATCTGCGCTTGCTGTTGCTTCTAGCTTACATGCTGTCCTCAGGCCTTCCTAGCAGGCTCCCTCTGGCCTCCAAGTGTTGGGGTCCGACCAGCGGTCCCCCACAAACCTGGGTTCCCTGGGAGACGGACTGGGGATCGTTAGGACTAGCTGGGAGAGAAAAATAAAACACGGAGTCAGTTCTCTGGTCAAAACATGTCTGCTTCTTTACTTTAAAATCTTTCTTGGTTAAAAGAGAGTGGAAAAGGGTAGACACTGCCATCCCATTCCCAGGGCCTCTGGCTCCATCTTGGCGAGCACTTGGAGCTGCCTAGCGCTGCCATGCAGGAGGCGTCTTCTTTCTGGGAAGTCCGGCAGTTCTGGGCAGGGTGGCAGCTGCATAGGAGGCCGGCTGCGGTAGTTGCATAACAAAAGGAGCCAGCCTAGCTGGAGGTGGCCTGGGAGCCCCGCCTCAATGGGGGCAGGTCTGAATTCTGGATGCTACATCCAAGTCCTTCCCAAGGGTGAGTCTTCTGAGCACCTAGCTGGAAGTCGCCTGCCACACTTGCACTTCTTGCCTCTCTCTCCTGATTTCTCAGCAGTGTTTAACATCGCCCCATGCAGTGTTGCCAGCCTCTTCCTTCTCTTCTTGCCTCAGCTTTGCTCATGGATTTTGTAGCCCTCAGCGCCAAGAGTAGAACAGAGTGTCTCATTGCCTGTCTGACCCCAGAGCCTTGGGCAGGGCATGGTACATAGTGAAAACTCAGTAAGTATTTTTAAGTAAATGAAAGATGCTAACAAGTCAGCGGATGTCTCCCCTCTTTAAGAACACACTGGAGAAGAACTGAGTCCTTTAAGGGAGGGGAAAGAAACTTGCCTGGTCTAAGGGATGCCTTGGCTTTGGGAGGTCAGAACTTTCTTCCATCTCCCCATCCTGTTTAATATAAAATAAAATACAGTGTGGGAAGGGGCAGCTAAGCCAGCCTAGGAGAGCAAGCCAAGGGGAGCACATGGAGTGGGGCAGAGCCGGTGAGCTGTGGAGACAGAGACCCAGGGTCCGGTCCCATCTGAGACCCTTTCTCCTGGGATGTTGGGTGTGGCATCTGTTTGCTCCCAAGCCTTGGCAATTCTGTCCATCAAGGCCGCTTTGCTGTTGTTCCACACAAAGGTTTTTCAGTGTGAACCATCATTATCCTGGTCTCAGAGACTGCTCAGGGAGTAAGGAAATGCTGTGTAGACCTGGCATGTGACCTCGCTCACAGTAGTGCTCTTTAGGTGTCTGCTACCCCTGAAGATGGCACAAGGGAGTACCCCCAGGAGTACCCAGGACAGCTCAGGTGCCCTTTAGTGGATGCTCTTTAACCCTTCTCTTGCCAGCTGCGAAACTCGAGTCCTTGGTTGTTTTTTCCTCAGAGCTAGATCCTCACCTGATTGGGAGGAAGAGATGAAAGCAATGTGGCCCCACACACAGGACACCATGCTTGAGGGGCGTAGACCCTGAGGTGCAGACACAGGCAGCAGACAGTGCTACCTGACTGGGCTTCCTTCCCTCCTCACTCTCCAGGGCTAGCCCCACCATGAATATGCACACTCAGGCTTCAGTCAGCCTGGAAGGATGGTCTGCCTTCTATAGGTCAAATACCATGGCAACTGAGCAGGCCAAACTCTCCTGGCCTTCTGATATAATGCGCTCAGTGAGACACACAAAGGGACTGTCTCCTGATGCAGGCATTACCCTGAAGTCTCACTGACAGGTTTTTAAAAATAGCACAAAGATAACAAGATGCAAAAAGAAGGGAATCCTGAGTCCTGGAGAGAGTAGGTTAAGATTCCGGCCTCGAGATCCCAAGACAACGTTCTTACTCTTGTCCTGGTTCTTCTTCTGTAAGCTATGGTGGCAGCAGAGCCCAGTCACTGATGCTGGGGTTAAACTTCTCTGTCCATTTAACTGAGTATATTCACCGAGGCCCATGTGAGGCTGGGCATTGCACTCAGTACCTATCCTTGCCTTGGAGAAGTTCGAGAAGAGCACGAGGGACATCGATCATTCTGCACAGTTCATTTAATATTTGAGTGCGGCGCCTATGTCATAGTGCTAAAATTATCAGATGCTATTTCTGTTTGATAAAGTAGACTCTGGGAGACAGGAAGGCTTGTCTTGCCTCCCACACTCTCTGTCCTAGGACAAGCTGATGCCCTTATTAAAAAGGAGAACAAGACAAAACAAAATAAGACAAAACAACCCCAGAGCTCAGAGTATTAAAAACATCATGGTCTATCCTCCAGACAAACCAGCGAGAAGGTAAATGGCTTCTAACTGAGGTTACTGTTGTTGATTCCATGGTACAGAGATACCTCTAGTGGGAGCAGCAAGCCAGAAGCACATCCACAGGGAGCTCTCAGAAACTCCTCCAGTGATCTGGCTTCCCTAGCTGGTTGCTGTTGGATGTTGTAAGCGCATCGGGTTGATGATAACTGATGTCTCTCTTTGCTGTTATCTGATCTGATACTTGCAAGCTTTCATCTAATACAACACTGTGCTCTGTTCTTCCCAGGACTCTTCGAGCGAGAACTCCGGCTGGCTGTCACAAACAGGCTCCCACAGTCAACTTTTGCCTTTTGTTTGCTTTCTCAACGGTACTAATCCAATCATCTCTTCTGGATGTTCTAGGCCCCTGATTTGAGGATGTTTTGATATCTGTCCTAGTTTTCTTTCTGTGGCTAGGGTGACATCAACACCAAAATCGACTTGGGAAGGAAAATATTTGCTTTATAGAAAAGGTTGTGGTCCATCACCAAGGGATGGTAAGACAGGAACTCAAGGAGAAAACTTGGGGCAGACGCTACTATTAAATAATGCTGCTTGCTGCCTCCCACTCTCTTAAGTAGTCCAGACTCTCCTGCCTTGGGATGAACACCTTCTGCAGTGGGCTAGACCATACTGTATCAAGAAAATACCCCACAGACATGCCCACAGCCCAATAATGATGAAGGCAATTTCTCAGTTAAGTTCCCTCTTCCCAGTTGTATCAAAGTCGACACCCACAGTTAGCGACCACAGTGTCTATCTACCACCTCTCTCTATTGGCTCCTCCCATGAATTCTTTCACCTGTGCTTGCTGCGCATTTCATAAACGCTCCCATAGAGAGTCTGGGGCACACAGATCACTCTCGAGACTGTACAGAATGCTGACAGTTGCTATGAATGAAGCACACAGAGTGTGCCGGGGCAGCCCCAAATGCCCTGAACTGTGGTTCTTCTGCCAATCCATATTGACCCAGGCTGGATGTGCAGCTCAGTGGCAAAGTGCCTGGTCTCACATGTGCGAGAGTCTGAGTTGGATCCCCAGCAATGCAGGAAAAAGTAAAAATATTTTAAAAATATATGTGCAAGAGGCAAAATACAAATGACCCCAATAAACAATCATGTGAGGAGATGTTCTACCTCCTCGCCATCAGATAAATCCCACCCAAAACATACTGGGATTCCACCTCACCCCAGTCAGAGGGGCAGCCATGGAAAGGACAACCACAAATACTGGCAGGGATGTGGGCAAATGGAGCCATTGTACGTTGCTGGCAGGAGTGTAAGCTTCTCTAGCCACTGTGTAAATTGTATAGAGGTTTCTTTAAAAAAACAAAAAAAACCCCAAAAACCTCATAGATCTATCATATGACCCAGCTATAGCACTCCTGGGATCCAGGTCAACATGGCACAGAGAAACCTGCATATCAACATTTCCTGCAGAACACTATGCAGGACACTCACATTACGGAACCAAGTTAGCTGTCCATCAGCAGGGGACAGGATAAGAAAAGTGGGATATATATATATATATATATATATATATATATATATATATATATATATATATAAAATGTGGTACATATATACAATGGAGAATTTTCATCCCTAAAGAAGAATGAAGTTACGCTGTTTATAGGAACATGGAAGCAATTGAAATAATCTTATTAAGACAGATACCATGTTTTCTCTCATTTATACTTCTAATATTTTGTACTTTTATAATATTTTTGTATTTGTTAAAAAAAGTTATGTGTGACATATAAAATGAAAGTGTCTAGGGGAACAAATGAGACAATAGGAGAGAAGAAATGTGGGGGGTGGTGCTCATGGTATAATATACACCTGCTTAAAGGATTTTAAATTTACTGCACACCAACATGTAGCACTGAGGGTCAAGGGAGCTAGAGGGGTGGTGACTGTAGTCCCAGCTGGCCTTCTGCCTTCTGTGGTACACTCTATCTCCACTCCAGGTAGAAGCTATAAATATTTTTAAAGTAGAAACCACATCACACTGGGTAAGTGCTTTGCAATTGCACCATAACGCTAGCTGTGCTAAGGAGGCGACTTAGTAGAGTAGCTGGCATATAAGCACCAGTACCTGATCTTGGGCCCCAGGATGCGTATAAGAAGCTTAACATGGTGACACATGCCTGTAATCTCAACACTAGGAAAGCAGACAGGAGGATCCCTGGGACTTTCATGCACACACACACACACACACATATACACACACACACACACACATATACACACACACATGCCCACCAACATTCAAACATGTACATGCACAAACACATGTACATACATGCACACATACATGTGCACACACATGCACACACACAGACACACATACAGACACACACAGAGACACATACACACACACACATGCACACACCAATCCAAATTTGTTATTGATGCTTTGCTGGATTTCCTTGACTCTCTAACTCTTCTTAGGAAAATTAGACAAACTGCGATGGTCTTCAAAGCCCTGGTCCCACATGAAGAGTCTGACTCAGTGAGCCGAGGATAGACCTAACTATGCACACCTCTAGGCTGTTCTTGGGTTCCAATGGCGCTTTCAGCCTAGAACCCCACTTTGGAGTCACAGGTCTTTCTTTTTGTTCTCTGAAGGAACTAAGGTTTGTCCTGCCTCAGGACCCTTGTATGGGCTACTCTCAGTTGGGATATCAGCCCCATCTCCTTCTATCTCCCTTCTGTCTGGCTTCTCTTTGAACTGATTTCTCCTTTCTTAAAAATGTCACTCTCATCTGTCTGCCTCTTCCGCTGTTGGTTATGTGTACCATTAATTTGGGACCACTGTCCCTGGTCTATGGACATCACCGGGCTGGCTTGTGATCAAATGTGGACGTCTATTTTCAATGCTAACTCCACATGATGCGGGGCACATGGTGAGCAGAGAGTAGGTTCCGAGTGCTGATGGCTGTAGGAACGAGGCAGCTGACATTAAGGGCCCTCCAGTCTAGGATGCCCAACCCAGGGCCCAGAACAAGATGGCTACTGTTAACATCCTCTCCTCGGGTGGCAGCCTGCACCCACAGCCAGCCTCCTTTAACAGCAGCTAAACAGCTTATGTGCCCAGAGCTCACCTGAGTCCTGCTTCCTCAGCCAGCACCCTGGCAGCTGTTTGCAGCTGGCTTTGCTTGTTATCCTTAGAGTCCAGACAGATTGCTTTCTTCTGCAGATAGCCACTGCTCCAGGAAGCTGCATTCCCCCCCCCCCCAACCATGACAGGAAAAGCAATCCCTCCTCTGGCTTTGTTTTGGACCCTGCAACAGTGTGATCCAGCCCTTAGCCTCTTTGTGCTCTGAATGGCAATGCTTAGGGAGGGAGCGAGATTCATTTCCAGATGCTCAACCAGAGCCCAACACTATTTTTTTTCTATTCCTCATATTCCATGAAAAGAATCTGTATCCCAGACAGTAGCAGAGAATCACATCCAAAACTGCCCAAGAAGGCCATTCAGAGGCCTCAGTGGATGAGCAGTTAATAAGAAAGCCTATGGGGGCGGTCTTGACCCACATAAATAAGTTCAATTAAGGCACAGTGGTAATGGGAAGTCAACCGATGGCTGTCTATGGGCTCTCTCCTGCCTTTTCTGAATGGCTGGCTCTGGCCTTGAGCAGGGGATACAATGTATGACAGTTGCTTAAAAGGGCAAAGAGTTTCTTAGTAAAGGGCTTAGATTGGTGGCTCAAAGGATTGCTGGAGGAGAGAGCCCTGCAGGGATCTGAGGGTGCACAGAGCTCCAGCCTCTCCTCCCAGGCTGGTTAGATGGGGGTCTCATGCCACATTGGGAGTGTCTCACACTAATATGAGGGAGTGATGTGATCATGGCAGGCATTCAGCTAGGCTGTCCTGGTAGATCTGGAAAGAAACCTCCCTTAGAGCCCTGGGGGGAGGAAGGCAGGGCTCCTGCCTGGGCTCTGCTGACGTTCAGGGCCTTTTGGATTGAGTGACATTTCCCAGCAAGCTTTGGTGGGATCAGCATGGCTGACTCTCAGCTCAGACAAGGTCTAAGGTTTCCCATAGATAACACGCATTTCAGGGTGATGCAGGCCAGAGATATCAGGTTGATATCCACATTCCAGAAGGCATAAGCATGGAGGGGGTCCTGACAATATTCGTATAGCATACCACTGACATACCAGTTTCCTTGAGTTAACTTAGAATTTCAGTGCACACCACAAACCTGCTAGAGACCTACTCATAGCCCTCTTGGAGGTTTTTCAGCCTACTCATGCCTCCAGTCCCACGTCGGTTGCCTGACATCTTACTTTGCCTTCCTTTGTCACCAGCCAGTCTTCATGCTTTTATTCTGAAGCTCTGTGAGGGAACTGTATCCACAATACACCTGGTGGATGCTCTCCAAGTTTTGACTGGTGTTAATACAGTAAGCAGCTGATCTTGAACAGTGTGAAGCAGCAGTTACAAGCTATCTCTGCACTCAGGGTTCAAACTCTGGATATGAACAGGGCATGCTGCCCTCCCCCCCCCATTCCCCCTCTCCCCGGTAATCCCAGTGATTGGCCGGTTGAGGCAGGAGGATCTGGAGATTGAGATCAGCCTAAGCTACAGAGTAAACTTTTGTTACTTGTCCCTTCCAGAGCAGAGGGAAAGAGAGGGATCAGACAGGAATAAGGAGCAGGCAGAGCAGGGTCTCTTTGTCCTGTTAGCTCCATGAGGACCTTGTACTCCAAGACTGAGCTAACCAAGGGTGAGCTGAAGCTGTAAAGTCTGGTCACAGAATAGAGACTAGAGAAGACCTTCCTCAGTGACATAACTGCTCCTGTCACAAATCTTCAAGTTGTTTGACCTTGACTCCAAATCTCCACCCCGCCCAGCCTGTTACAGCCACCCCTGCCTGCACGAAGTGTGGTTGCCCGCGTGGTCACACAGGGCTCTGTGCCTGAGATGGGAGAACTCATGCCACTTGAGGACATCTGCCCATGGCCACACCCTTGCCTGCAACCACACGGATGAAGCTGAGCAAATGCTTGATTTAGTTGTGAGGGATGGAGCTGTATAGCATATGCAGGGAAATCTCGCTAACTCAAAACTCGGGAGAGTAGACGTTAATTCCTAAGTCAAAACAAAAGCGGGAACGGGCTGGTTTCAGATGTTTTTATTAACAGAGCGTTTTGTCAGCTGGGAAATAGCAAAGGTTCTGAATTATGCACTGTTTGAGGAAGCCATTAGTGGATTAGGAGAGGTGGGTTTTTTGTTTTTGCCATTTACGTTAGAGGACATAACAAATTACTTCAGGACTTTATACTCTCCATTTGCCTGAGCGACTCTGGCTGGAGAAGGATGGACTGAGTCCGTTTCCTGCTATCAAATGGTTTCCTTTAGCCCACGACTTTGGTCTTAGATGTTAAGCAAGAGGGGAAGGGGATGGGCGACAGCAGTGTAGGGTGCTGTCAGGACTCCAGCTGACCTTCTGCAGGGAGAATCAGGTGCTGGGTGATGCTTTGAGAATAGAAGAAATTCTGCAAAACCCCCATGTCCTGTTCCTGCTGGCCCCACAGCTCCAACAAGATATAGTCCTCTCAGCTCCCTGTCCCAAGCGTTTCTGTCAGCTGAGGATGTCCCCTTTGTCCCTGTCTGCTGAGGATGCCCCCTTTGTCCCTGTTAGTCAGCATACTGGCAGTTGTGCTTGTTTTCACAGAGTGCCAGTGGGCAGCTGGAAATGATGCCCTGTTGAGGGCTGCATTCCCTTCCTTCCGTGCTTTTCTCTTGGAGAAGTGAATAGAGACTCTCTGATGTGCTATGCTGTCTTCGTAGTTCACTGAACAAAGTACAACTCAAGATGCCAGGCAGAAGTCTGCAGGAGGAAGGAGGGAAATTTTTTTTTTCAGTCTTCAGTTCTATCTCAGCCATGGTCTTGTTCTGGACCAGGCACTGGGGACACGGAAGTGTGCCTGGCCTCCCAGTGGCAGACATAGAAAGAGAGTGTGACAGTAGAGATTTACAGTAGCATCCACTCACCCGCTGTGTGTGCCCTCCCTTACACATGTGCCTTCCTTTGCCCCATTCTTCCTTCTCTATAAATCAGCACTGGGAAGTGGTTATCCCTCCTTAGGGAAGGGAGTCACTTTTAGTGGAAGATACTTCCCTGAGCTCACTAGCCCTCTCTGTGTGGCATCCTTCACATAGCTAGTATCTCCTGACCCCCACCTTTCCAACCAGCTCTCCATAGACCCCAGAAACCTCCCTCAGAAGATGTCTCAGGGGCCTTCCAATACACTCACACTCTCAGACAGGGCCGTACGCCTTTCCTCAGCCCAGAGTCCAGCTGGGACCAGACTGGGGACAAAGTCTCCAGTGACTTATTAGGTTCATGGCTGGAGGACAGAGGCAGGAGAACCAAAAGCAATCGCTCAATTTCAGGCCTGCTCAGAGCTAAGTGAATTTAATAATCCATAGATCATGTTATACAAATTGCATTTCACAGTTTTACCAACTTACCCCACACTGTGCACCATCCTGGGTGGCTTATTTCACAAATAAATAGCCGGAATCTAAACAGCTCTATTTCCTTAGCAATCACTCTTGGAGAACAGAGCGGCTTCCGCTCCCCCCTCTCCCTCTTTTGTAGACCACGAGCTTACTGCCAAAGAGACTTTACTTATAAAACTAATTTTTATGTGACCAAAGGAAAAATGATGTCATTTATTGAGTACCAGCTACATGGCAGGCCACAGGCAGCATGTTTTCTATACATGATGCATTTGGCACTGATGGTATAAAGTAAAGGGCATTGTGCCATTTTACAGATGGAGAACCTAAGCTTTGGCCAGGCCCTGGGTGTAATCTAAGTCATGTAACTGGTACCCATAGCCCAGACTCCATAAAACAAATGTCAATTACATAAAAGTGCCCTCCACAAGGTGATCCATGTGCCAGCATCCTAGCATAAAATGGATTTGGGCTGGAGGATAGAGCCTGCAGTGTGTCCTGGCACTAGAATGCAGCAACCCGTGTGGTAACCTTTTGTCTTTGTGGGACACCTCTGAGGATACTGCATATATTCTGATGCATACAACAAGACAGCCAGGCCTGGTGGGAATGCTTGAGTCATGCCCAGTTGTAGAAAGTGCCTTTAACTATTCACCCACTGGTGAATCTGGGTATCAGGGTATCTGGCCAGCTTCAAGGGAGGGAGGCAGGGTAGTCTGGATAGCTGTGTTCTGAATGGCTCATCCGAGGTGGGCCTGGTCTCTCATGTCTCATTGCAAGAACCTATACTGATACATACAGCCCAGACTCCATAAAAGGAAATGCCAATTAAATTTTTTAAAATGTGCCCTCCACAAGGAGATCCATGTGACAGCATCCCTGCACAAAGTGGATTTGGAACAGAAGTGCGTGGAGCATCTAGGACAATGAAGGCAGAAGACATACTCTTCTCAGATGCTTTACACATTAGCCAAGAAAAAAACCCTTCCTATCTTCCTCTTATACCAAGGGAAAGAGGTGATTGGATACTTGCCCATGAGATAAGCTCTCATTCTAAATCAGGGCTGCCTCATGTCTACCCTTGCTATTTCCCTGGACCATGGCAGCCAATGCTAATGATGGAGCTACAGAAATCCTGGTGCCCTAGAATGGGATTTCAGTGTTTCCCTTTACGTCCTCCACACCCCTGGGTAGCAAGATTACTACTCACACCGGACTGTTTGGGCCACTGGGGTTAACTGCTTTTGCTTTGGTGTCTCAGCCAGGAGTGGTGGAGCTGGGATTGAAAGCCACTCTATTAGACTACAAAGCTTAGACTTAGCCTAGACTCAGAACTCACACATCTGTTCACAGCCATGAGAAAGGAGTGGGAGAAATGAAGCAGATTAGGATAGAAGGTATACATGGCTTTTTTCATAAGACTTCTTTCTTGGTGGAGGTGTGGCTTGGTATCCTAAATAGCCCAGTGAGTGGTACCCAGGCTTTTTGGATTCAGAGAGAAGAAATCCATAACTCCACCAGGCCAGCCTGAGGCAGTCCCACTGCCTGTCTTACTGGTGCTGGGTTCTCTACTCTGTCTATTCTTGGGAAGTAGTTGGCTCACAAGTATTTGGAAGGCATTCCTAGTTCTCAGGAGACCAGCGAGATGAGGGCTCTACCTTTATTAGGCCCTGGCTGTAGGGATATCTGTTCAGTCAGGTTTCCATAGAGACCATGTCAGGAAACATTATGGACAGACAGAACGGGCACTGGCCTTTAAGCCAGCCTCATTCTCGCTCCCTCCCAACTCTGGATCCCAGAGTCCTGAGCCAGCAGCAGCTCAGATTTCTGTAGTAATGACAACCCTGGCAGGCAGCGTCTGAGATGCAGTCCATGGTTTTCAAGTCACCAAAGCCCTAAGGCACAGGGCTATCACATGGCAGGCTGGAATCAGTTCATTAAAAGGCGTAAAATATCCCTCGAATGTCCCAAACTCTGCCCCGAGAGCTGCCCACTGGAGCGGACACACTCAGACTTGCACCAACTTTCATTTAAACCAAACAACCCCTGGCCCTGCTTTCTGGGCTGGCTGGGCCCTGGCTAATGACACAGACCACACAGCAGAAGCTCCGGCAGGGAGCACAAGGAGGGAAAAGTAGCATTAATGCTGCGCTTCCCTAGTCTACAAAAACAAAAACAAAAACAAAAACTGAGGCAAACAGAGAACCAGAGCTGTGATTCTAAGGTGTGTGTGGGAGGGGCTAAGCCAGGAGAGCTCAGACCCCTGGTCCTTCCCTGGGGTCTTATCAACCTATTTCCATCATCTCCCCGAAGGAGAAGAGAGGCTGGCAGAGAAATAATCAGACTATCACTTTCTTGGCAGTAACCCCTGAAGAGATTTGACAGGCGGGGACTGAGTAGGTTAGGATGGGGAAAAGTCCTAAAGATACACAGTGGTAAGGCACAGTGACCTGGGTTTATATTACAGGACACAGTTGCCACATCCTCGAAAGAGAGGTCCTGGACCAGGGGTCCAAACCCGCTTTGTGTTTCCACATTCCTCATCTGTAAAATGAGATAACAGCCTTACCTAGCGTCATAGTCAGGGTTTCTATTCCTGCACAAACATCATGACCAAGAAGCAGTTGGGGAGGAAAGGGTTTATTCAGCTTATACTTCCACATTGCTGTTCATCACTAAAGGAAATTAGGACACGAACTCAAGCAGGAGCTGATGCAGAGGCCATGGAGAGATGTTACTTTCTGGCTTGCTCAGCCTGCTCTCTTATAGAACCAAGACTACCAGCCCAGAGATAGCACCATCTACAAGGGGACCTCCCTCCTTGATCACTAATTGAGAAAATGCCTTGCAGCTGGATCTTGTGGAGGCATTTCCCCAACTGAAGCTCCTTTCTCTGTGATAACTCCAGCTGTGTCAAGTTGACACAAAACTAGCCAGTACACCTAGCTTGTAGGTCCCTGGAGAGATTGCATGCTGTAGTGATTCTGTTTAAACAACCCAGAGGGTACTTGTCTCAGGTGGTCTTCCTCCATCTTCCTTTCCCTCTTAATTTGGAAGAGAAAACGTTTCAGAAATGCAGAGGTCTTTGAGACTTGAACAGGGCTGTGGAGCCAGCTAGTGAAACGTGCTGTGGAGCTAGTGGGTGGTGAAGGGAGGATGAGGATCTGTCTACTGATTCTTCCTGCTCCCCCTCTACATACAGAAACTCTCTCACTCTCTGTGTAGGCAGGGTGTGGGTCTACTCAGTTTAGATACAACTTACTGTAAGACTCTGTGTATGTTCCACCAAGAACCTTCCATTGGCTTCTTGACTTGTGAACTGGGAGACAGAACAACTTCTTGGTATTTGTGGCGATGTGTAGGAAATCTCTAGTCCGGTGCTTGCTTGCTACTGTCCTCTGCCCCTGGCTCTTCTACAGGCATCAGCATAGGGGCATTCAGAAGATATGTGTTAGTCATATGGCCAGTCAGTTTAAAACATCTTTGGGGACTGGCTGGCCTCTGCTGTTGTTACAGACAGTACTAATAGATACTAGCAGCAACAATGAAGGGCACAGTGAAGGAGCCCAGAAGACAAATTAATTTCTCATTTTTTCACATCTTAAAGAGAGCATGATGCTTACTTTACAGAGAAGGAAACTGATTTTTTAGGAGGGGATTGTGGAACTTGCAGTCTCGCCTGGCTAGCAAATAGCAGGTCCACATTTAAAGTTAGAAGGCTTAGCCAGAACCCAACGGAAAGCAGAGCCTGGACAGGATTAAAGTCAGAGGCAGCTTGAGGTGAGGGGAGGCACAGAGGGTTACCCCGGGATGCCTGGGTGTGGTGGCCATGGTCGAGCACATTCTGGGGACCTGCAGCCGGCCCTTTAGCAGGCGTGTTTGCTCAGCCTGTAAGGCTCTTCAAGAAAAGCTTGCAGAGCCAAAGTGCATCATCTCAGAGCTGCCCATGGTAGGAGAAGAAGACGGACTAGTCCATCTCTTTCCTCCACTGGTCAAACTATACTTCTAGTATTATGTAAATGAGTGCCACCCCATCCACCTACTTGCGTAGGCTGGAACCCTCATCTCAAGCTGGTTTCTTGGCATGTTTTACAGGATAGCGGCAAGTCAACAAGAGTAAAGCCCAGCTTCCAGGACAGGAAGGTCAGCATGGCCTGATGCTTCAACTTGGGACATGTAGCAAGGGCAGCAGACCCAAATGACCTTGGCGTGTCTGAGACTCATGCATCCTTTCCAACCATCCCTGCCTACTTTTTGGGGGTAAAGGCTTTCTGCTGTGCGCTAGTCTACCTTTGGTTCCAAGTGACTCCAAACCCACAGGTATAATTATCCTTGTTATCAGTGGGCCTAATCCCCAGAAGGCAGCAGCTTACCTAGACTTCTCACAGAAACCAGATCAGAGCCAGGGGTCACTTGGAAAGCTCAGACAATGAACAGGGGCAAAAGGGATGGAGCCCAGCCTCCCCACCAGCCAGCCTTTCCTCAACCCATTAGCATTCCTGAGGAGCCCCTTGGGAGATGTGGAGGGGAAAAGCACAGATTCCATGGAGGTAGTTCCCTCTCTAGGTGTCCTCTTACCCTCAAAGGCCACACACTGTTCCAGCCATGACAGCTCTGTTTCTGAAACTGGAGACCCTCTGAGAAGAGGTATTTTCCCAAGTGGCAATGCTTCCTCTCTAAGCCATTAGGAGAGAGTGAGATGACAGGCATCAGGGAATCCACAATGAGGCCTCAGGCCTGCGCATCACTCTCTCTGCGAATAGCATGAACAATGTAATTTAACAGCTCATCATTAATGGGGGATAGGAGATAAGAACTAACTTCACTGCCCAAAGGAGAGCCCCCAGGCCGGACTGAGTATGTGGTAATGTTTGCTTTTGAGCCAAAGGTTGACAGAGAGTGGATTCCATTCTTGCCCCACTGTGCACCCCAAGTCCTCTTAAAGAATAGGATCTACTAAATTATTTGCTGACCACATCCTGTCTAGAGAATATTAGCCTCGAGAGAAGTACCATGACTGTCATTTCACAGAATTGGGTAAACAAATCATAAAGCACATTCTAGATTCCATCTTCATGGAGGAGCGTTCATTTCAGAAAGATTGGAAGAAATAATGTGGTAGGCATCTGCCATTTTATAGTTATATATTGTATTATATTATTATATTATATATTAATATATTATAATTATATATTGTATCTGCTTCCTGCTATTGACACTGCTGCTTATACACAGGGCATTGACAGCCGCTGGAGGAAGTGTGTATACATATGTGTACATGTGTTTATATATGTGTATATTGTGTATGTGTATATGTGAATGTATATATGTGTATACATGTGTATGTACATGTGTGTGCAAGTATGCATGTGTATGTATATGTATGTGTATGCATGCATGCATATACACATATGTGTATTAATATATGTATGTGCACATTTATATATGTACATGGACATGAATGTGTATATGTACATGTGTGTATATGTATGTATGCATGTATGTATGCATGTATGTATACTTGTGTCCCTTCTTGCTTTCTTGCTTCTCTTCAAAAATTCTCCTCACAGCAAGCCAGTGTAATCTGATCACATTTCTCCCCCATTTACAAACCTTTTGGTGACTCCCAATTTCTCTTTGTCATGAGATGAACACCTCTAAAGTGGCAGACACCTCTCAGGATTCTGGACTCCCTCTAGCCTTCTCAGCTAATCTCTGTGGCCCAGCAATGCTTAAACATACTGTGCTCCATGCTGATCTTAGAGCCTGTGTAGCCTGTGTAGCTACCCTTCTCTCTGAATATCCTAGACATTCTCCTCCATGTGTCATGTGTGCCCCCACCCTTCGTGCTGCTCCTTGTTCAGATATCGATTTCCCATGAAAGCCTTCCTGGGTCCCTTCCTGTCCCCTGACATCATCTCACACATCTTGTATTGCATGCTATCATTTTAAATTACAACACATAATTATTTGTGTGGCTCGTTATTTAATGCCTGTCGTCCACATTATGCTGCAAGCTCTGTGACAGCAAGGTCAAATGACATCTGTCCCATACCAGTTTCCAGGACACCCTGTCAGAAGATTTGCTTGCTTTGTGATGAGACAGAGATGTTTTCAAAGAGCTCTGTAATCCAGACTAAGGAAAATGGCTGGAATAGCTGGCCAATGGGGAAAGTGAGGCACATTCTCTTGATTCGTGCTGTCAGTCGCCTGGTGTTCATTGGCTATCTGCTTTCTCCCACGAACTTGAAGGCTGGACACCCAGGATGAAGCCTAGCAAGGCGGACACTCTTTGTGTTCTCTTCCTCTCTTACCTCTGCTATGCTTGATTATCCTTTTAGGACTTTCTCCTCCATCTGACTGTGTGGATCTCAAGGCCCAGGGCTATAACCTGTTTATTATACATATGAAGCACCTAGTAGTCAGTACCTCCAGCATTCCTGGGGCCAAATAAATGTCTACTGAAAGAATGAATGACTGGAACTATATTGTTCTCCCTAGATGATCAGCCTGAGCTATGACTTGGCCCTCTCTTCTCTTTTCTCTATGCCCCTCGTCCTCTACTCTCTGTCCCAACCATACCAGGCTCAGAATGTTGCACAACACTGGGCATGCTTACTCAGAGCCTTCTCTACACAGATCTTTTTCACCAGATTCTGACCTATCCTGCATTCGTGGATGGTGTCTTTTCTCCCAGAATGACTTAAAAACCTGGATGTCATTGCCTCAAGTCTTAGATGCAGTCCAGGCCTAGATTTTTGCTATGGCTCCTCACAATTCCGAGAATTCCTGGTAATTCTTTTCCTCCCCACTGGACAGCAGCTTCATGTGGAAGGCAACCATTCTTATCATGGTATGCAAGCTCTTTACCTGGCATGTAGCAGGGTTGGAATTAATATTTTTTGAGTAAATTATCCAATGGACATTGGAAGGACAACGGCAGATAAGGAAAGAATGCCTTTACCTGTCTGCCTTCTGGTTTTGTACCTTCAAACATACATACAGGTAGTTTGCTGAAAACCTAAGCAAAAAGGTAAATTCCTTTAAAAAATTGCCTTTCAAATTAATTATTGAAATGGCTTTGCACGCCATCCTCGGTGCTCTGCCTCCTTCCTGGCTCTACTTGCAGCCCCGGGTAGAAAGAAGTGGTGTTCAGAACAGGCAGAAGATTAAATCATGCTCACTGCGTGTAAGAAAAATGAATTCTGACGTTTCCTAAGGATTTTTAAACAAGGGTTGGAACAGAAGAGATTTGTAATTAACCCCCAGTTACCTAGGAAATTGCATCTGGCACAGCATCTACTCACACAAAGACATCCCTTGATCACATAGTCTGTGAATGGCCACCCTAGGGAAAGAGGATAAACACTGGGTACTGAGCCCGTCCCATCGTACAGGTTATGTTGTCTAAAGCTCATAGCCTATCTGTGAGCTCAGTGGCACCTCTACATCCTTATAGCCCACTTTGTCCTGAGACCCAGCACATGGCTTCAGGAACCCTTGGGGTTCTCTGAGTGATAAGGAGAGAGGAACATATTATGGTGTCCATAACAAACCAGTTCAGCTGTACCCAAACTTCCACCAAGAAGGGCCTATCTGAGGGCTCCTGGATAGGAACTATTTGACAGAGGATCCGGTTATATGATTACAGGGTTGTCACTTACTTACATCTTGACCCTGTGACCCCAGGGAGGGAAGACAGCTTTGAGAATGAGTCAATGGGCTAATGGATAATTATTTAATCAATCATGCCTGCTTAATGAGGCCCCTGTAAGACACCCTAAACTATGGGGTTTGAGAAGACTACAGGTTGCTGACAGGAGAGTGGCACTCTCTAAATCTAGGGCAGACGTTCCTTCATCAAGGATATTTCTAACCAGTGGTTCTCAGCCTTGGGCTTTGAAAGACCCTTTCACAGAGCCCCCTTAAGATCATCAGAAAACATAGATATATGCATTATGATTCACAACAGTAGCATAAATACAGTCATGAAGTATCAACAGAATAGTTTTATGGCTGGGGGTCACCACAACATGAGGAAC
Organism: Mus minutoides; assembly: GCA_902729485.2. Lineage (NCBI taxonomy): Eukaryota > Metazoa > Chordata > Mammalia > Rodentia > Muridae > Mus > Mus minutoides. Next base: position 393,848 of record LR753325.1, on the reverse strand, counting down.
TGTATTAAAGGGTCGCAGCATTAGGGAGGTTGAAAAGCACTGCTCTAGACATTGCCTGAGTACCACTGCACCTAGGTAGTTATCTGAATCCTTTGCTATCTGTTGCTAAATGCAAGGGAGATGTCTTCCCTGCATCTCAGCCATTACTGTGGCAGATTGTCGAACCTGGGGAAGCAGTTGTGGGAGCCACTAATTTATAGCCAGTTGGTCAGTGACACTAACTCCAGGCAGTTAGTGTCAGAATCCAATTGAATCACTAGATATCTAGTTGGTATCTGGAGAGCTGAAGGATTGATTTTTGGTGTGGGAATGCCACACATTTGGTGCCAGAAGTGTTTGAGTAAAATCGAATCAAGGTGCCTGGGAAAATAGTAAAATAGGATGGTTTCTCTAGGATGGCAATGCTGACGAGAGCAGAGGCAGGATTCGAGTTCAGGCCTGTACAAATGGGCCTATCCCTTACACAGGAGGGCTAGTTATCCTGGGAAGGGTGTTTAGTGATGCCCATATTGAAACACGTTGAAGACAAGAAAGCAGAGTTCAGACCCCAATCCTATCACTGTGTCCTAGACTCTACCTCACTTTGAAAGCCCATTTTCCTCCTCTGTGAACTGCAGAAACAAGGGTGCCTATCTCACAGGGTTGTTACCAGTATCTGACATAGTCCATATAGGACATCTAATGAGACCACAGTGATTTATCATTTAACCCCAAGAGCCAAATGACTCCTCTGTACTGGTTAAATGATAGGGACTGTTGAGTCAAAAGTCAGGTGATGGGGATGACTCCACATTTAAGAGCATTTGTTGGTCAATCATGAGGACCAGAGTTCAGATCCTAGGACCTGTGTCAAGTGGCTCATAAACACCTGTAACTCCAGTTCCAAGGGTTCAGACACCCTCTCCTGACTTTTGTAGCATCTGCACACACGTATGGAGACACTCACATTGGCACATACCTATGAATAGGTGCATACCACATAAATAAGATGAAATAAAAGAAGGAAATTCAAGTGACAGAGGAGTTCCCAGGTTGGCTATGTCACTCCACAGGCTCTATCTAGATCAAGGGATCTAACTTGCTTGGGATCCCTCTGGTTCTTCCATGCTTAGTACTCTAGATAGATGATAGAAAGAAAGAAAGAAAGAAAGAAAGAAAGAAAGAAAGACAGACCGATAAACAGCTTTCATTTTTTTTATGCTATTGCCAAGGAGGCACCACTGAGGACTTCTCATTAAGGTTGGTTTTTTATTTTATTTATTTTTATTTTTTTGACTAATTTTAGAGATACTAAATGACCAGTGCTTATCCAGGCACTGAGAAGGATGGTATATGAGGAAGCACACATATCAATGGCTCAGAGAAAGAGAGAGTCTGAGACCTCAGTATCTAAGTGGGCATTTCAGAATCCTCTTCTACTCACTGTGCCTATACTCTCTCTCTGCAATGTAGAAAGGCAGACCTAATTTAATGCAAAGAGAAAGAAACAAAAGTCCTAAGGGATGAGCAGGCACCATGTCACAAGTTAATCGCCAGCAATTCTTTTCCCTGAATAGTGCATAGATCACAGGGATTCCACAGCCAAATGACATTTGAGACAGGATGGACTACGGCAGTTCACTTACAAACACATTTCTATGAACGACCGTTGGTTAAGCCCACAAAGTGAATCACTGTCATCTGCTCACAGCATTCCCTAAGAGAAGGAAGGGAATGGAAAAGAAAAAAACAAAACAGAGCCCTGGGGGCCGAGAAGCAAATCCTGTAATGAACCTACTGGGGCTGAATATTTAAAGAATGGCCTTCAGAAGACCATGGAGCCTTCAGTCCCCCAGCCAAGAGTCTGCTGTGCTCATGCTGTACACCTGGGAGCATGGATTGCACCTGTGGGTTTTGAATTATACCAACAATGTTCCAAGGACAAAGACAAATGTTTGTATGTAGCCCAAAGAACCAGAAACAACTGGATGCTTGACAGTCTAAGTCGGGAATGAGGGTGGCAGTAACTCACCTGTGGTCATGTCTGTGTGACTGTTCACCTCCCAATGAATCACACAGTCACCTGCTCCATTCTGCCGCCTACATCTTATTACCATCAAGATAAAGAGCCGAGAACCCCTGAGAGAAATGAAGTGGAGTCTAGGGGTGTAAATGCATCTTTGCAGAAAGAATGTTAGCAAACATCCCCATGCCTTTCAGCTTCTTTCCTATGCTGCTCGCTACTGTAAAAGTATGAGGGGTTCGAACACCAACCAATAATTCATTCCTACAGAGAAGCTTAATGGACATTTGCTTGCTATTGGAAGGCTCAATAATAGCAAAGACAAAAAGTCTTGGACCCCACCTCACAATCTGATTTGGCTTGGCAGCTAGTTGCCTTTGGGGCCTGATACAACAGTTCTTCACTCCAAAAGGAGATAAAGAAATGGAGCTGAGTGGTTTGAATGAGAAATGTCCTCTATAGTCTCAGGCATTAGATACTTGGTCCCCAGTAGGTGGCGCAGTGCGAAGAGGTGTGTAGGTGGTGTAGCCTCGCTGGAAGAAGGACTTCAGTGGGCATGGACACCAAGATTAAAAAGCCTTCTTCTTCATGCCCACCCGCTGCTTGCTGTCACACCTCCCAGTCATGATGGACTCTTAACCATCTAGAGCAATAAACCCAAATAAACTCTTTCTAATACAAGTTGCTTTGGCTCATGGTGTTTCATCAGAGTACCCCAAATGGGCTCAACCCCAGGGTCCACCCACCAGGATGCACCCATTCTTGGCAACTTTACCAGGCACACAGAAGAACAAGTGCTTACTTGGCTCGCAGCCCCATGCTTCCAGTAGGAACCCAGAAGCTCTCTTCTCCCCAAGATTGTCTGCGAGCTTCATACTTTTCTCCTTCTAAGTAGTCTTTTCCTAACTATCAGTGACAGGCTGTTAACTATCCTCACATTAACTTTCCTCTGAAAAATATTTCATTTACCCATTTACCGAGTAGCTCCCCCCACACACAAATGTCTCCCTCCAAAGCTGCACTCTCCTCAGAGACCAAGGTGCTATAGCATCTTCAAAACCCATATCACTTACAGCCTCTGAACAAGGACCACGTGCCAGCCTGACCTCTAACTTGCAGTTCACAAGAGACTTGTGGAAGCCATCTCTTAAGACAGATGTAAAGTTCTATTGTCTGTATCCTAGGACTCAGACTTCCCTCAGACATCTGAGGTTCCCCTTCCATGAGTAGCTCATCCTCTGGGCCTCTATCATCTCCCAGAAGCCTTCAGAATAGTTTACACTGACAGAGTGAGGGCAACATGACCAATGTTGTATTCAAGCCTGGCACTTGACTCCCTGCATCATAATCTGGGCCCCCTCTTCATTTGCTATGCTTAAGACCCAGTGAAAGGACTCTGAGGCCTTATGTGATGTATCTGGGGATGGTTGTAAGACAGAAGAAGCCTGGGTCCCCGAATGTTCGGAGGGGCCCATTTTAAGCTATGGCATAAACAATCAATCTCCCTTTATTGCATCCATCCATGGAAGTTTGAAGACTCCTCTCTCACAGCAGATCACTTTATGACGGCTAACTATAATGAACATGTCTTTTGTGCAGGTTCTCTTTGTGCATGTGGGGTTTTTTTTTTTTTTTTTTTTTTTTACATCTCTATTGTACTGAGACTTTTAAAAGTGCAGTACTCTGTCTCTAAGTTGTGTGTTCAGAGGGCATTTGTGATCCGATCATGGTGACTACAACTGCCGGGACTTCATCTAAAGACCCCTATTAGATTTAGGGGTCTAATTGGGCATCCCTGTGGAGTACACATTCTACAACAAGTGAGCCTGTTGCTGGCTCACCAAATGCTTGGTCCACATCACTGCCTTTCCGAGGAGCAGATGGGAGTTTTGATATAAATTGTGCTGGCATGTGCTGCTCTGAAAATAGATTTGCTTTTTGCCTGCTTCTAAATTCAGTTTTAAAAAGCAACAGTCAACAAACTCCATTTCCCCCTTTAGGCAGGTCAGTAGTCGGACAAGCCCTTGTTTCCTAGAAGAAACCACTGGAACATCCGGTCAGGCCAGGGAGGAGGCTCAGGGCTCCAGAGATCCTGGAGACCTCTTCTGCAACACTTCACGTGGAGCACCTGGCTTGCGTGTGCTTTCGCTATTTGACAAGGGGCTCAGCACTTGGTGAAGAGACACACTCTAGCACAGGCTATTGTCAGAAAGCTCAGACTGACCTCTACAAAGATCCCATTCTTCAGACCCACATCTGCCCTGTAGAAGCATAGCCCAGTACAGTTCTCTACACAGGGATCTTCCCAGCATGCAAAAGGCATGTATAGCCCCAAGACTTTCTTTCCCATATCTCTGCCCAAAGTCCTCTCTTCTTCACATGACATAGTCCCTTGGGCCCTTTCTTAGACATTCTCCAGCCTGTCACTACCTAGTAGAAGCTAAATGGGCAGGGACCAGCTACATATGAACAGTATGGAGAGGAAAGGTCAACACCCAGTATCATCAGGACACTGCAGGCATTGGACGAACAGTGACTTCAGAGGTCAGCATGCCTTTCCTCAGCTCTAATGAGGCTTGTGGAGAAGTCTCCATAAGAACTTGCGCCTCTCCAGGGCCCTGTAACAGGTTGGAATGGTGCTGTGCCTGAGAAACTGCAGGGTGATTCAGGACCCAAAGAGCTTCTAACAAGATCATTAATGACAGGGGCACCTGATCCATCCCATTTCATCTTCTGGCACCATCCTCCCATCCTCCGATCCTTCTACTCTTAGAAGCTATTTATTTCAGGTTTACCTTCTTTACTCACCCAGATGGCTCTTGGCACACCTGCCTACTTGCGAGGTATCATTTTTTCACCCAAAATATTCTTAATGATTTCAATTTAAAACGTTTATAGGAAAGAGCCTGCTATCTTCACTTAATCACCATCAGCCCACTCAAGCAACATCTGGCAACAGATGTTTGCCGGAGCTGATGCTGGCCAGCCAACAGATTCTATCCTATCCCCTCCTGCCCAGTCCACAGTGGTGATCCAATGAATGGCTGCAGGACTGGGTACTGGCAGCTCCTACAGGACCAGCCTGGGTTTTAGCAAAGTAGGTCTGATCTTACTTGCTGGAGAGACTTGACTATAGTATCCACAGGTCTAGGCTTTCATGCTGTGATGGCCACATCACACTAAGTCTCTAGTTAAGGTGATTCCCCCAGGTTATGCTTCTCCTCATTACTGGTAACCTGCTTCTACACTGCAAATGTGTGCAATCCTTTGCCTGCTTCAACTCTTCCTGGTGGGCCATGGAAGATCCTCGGGGTCTGTTCTTATTCCCATCTCTATCTACGACATAGAGCATGCTCCCTTCATCTGTTTTATAAATCCCAAAGGTCTCTTAGCTCTGTTAGAACCAGGAAGACAGGAAACCTAGCAGAAGTCAACATCCAGCTCAAGACTTGCTTTGACCAGAAAAAAACAAAAAAACAAAAAAACAAAAAAACAAAAAAACCTCAATCATACTCTGTAGTTCCAGGTAAGAGCTCCTGGAACCAAAATAAACTCAGGAACCTGTGGAGACAGCCTGGCCTTTTCCACTACTGTGCTCAGCCTCTGGTCTCATTTCCCAGTGCACCAAAATCTCTCATCCTCTCTTTGGCCTCCACCCAGGCAGGTTGAAGGGGTCACCTCCATCCCCCAACCCCCAGCACACACAAGCACACACAGCTTCAGCAGTCATGTGGCACGAAGCACGTTACATGTGGCTCCTGATTTGCCTGTTCCGGGGAGCCATGGCCTACCGTGCTGTTCCCCACTCTAGGTTTCAGCTAGCCCCATGCAGCCAGGCTCCAGGAAGTGCAAACAGTGAGACCTGGCTAATACTCAGCAGTGGACACTAGCTGCTGGCAGCTTCCGGGCAGAAGGTGAGATACTGTGCTCCTTTTAATAAAATTCAACAGAGCAGAAACACCTTGTAAAACTTTAACAGGCCATGAAGATGGTTTTCCTGTCCTATTTTAATCCTGGCTTGAGCCCCAAGCTAGAGATAATGGGCAGCAGGGATCACAAGTCATCGAGAGATGCTTTACGCAGCCTAGGCAAGCCCCAAAGCAAGCACATTCTGGAAAATGGCCAAGCTTATCCTCAGATTCCATCAGAGGAGGATGCAGGAGAAGTTGGACCTTCTAAGGACATCTGTAGAGAAATGGGACAAAGAAAACAGGCCATGTTGCACCCCATCTCTTATCATCCTTAGGCCCCTTCATGGGGCAGACCAAGCCAGAAGTGTGGGGACCTTGAGTTGTCTCCATGATTTGAGAGTACGTGTGAATAGATACAATGGCTCATGTGTGTGATGGTGGGGTGAGAAGGTGGGGCCAGTGCTAGGCCAGCTCAGGACAAGCACACAACCATCTTCTGGACCAGCAATGCACAGTCAAAGAACTCAGCTTATGAAGGCTATGAGAGAGGGACTGCAGGTAGAGAGCAGGTTATCTGGTGGTCAGAGGTGGGGAACCGCAATAGGGAAGAAACAGGGTGGAAGGTCTCAAAGGATGTTTCAGATATCTCATTTGAAGGGATGGCCCTGGGACATTGCCCTGACAACAATAATCCAAAGAGAACGAGAGATGTGCTAAGGACTCTGTTCCTTCTTTTGTTTTCTGATCAGTCCCAATGAGCCAGGGCTTAGGGACTCAGAGAACAGATAAGTAGCAAGGAAGAGCAGAGTAAAAAGGCAAGTGGGCCAGCCTGGTCTTCCCCAACTGTGCTGTGCTTGGAGAGATGAAGCCATGAGATGAATGTGATATTCAAATTTCGTTGGAGTCTGGCCCCTCCAATGACTCAGACTGTGGCAGCGGCGGCTGCTGCTTTTCCTGAAGGGGCCCTGAAATGGTATACACAAACAGGGAAGAGGATGGGGAAAAGACAGTGTGTGCCTTCCTTATAGAACCTGCTGAGTTTGGGGTACTCAAGAGCCTAGTCACATGAGCTCAGAATCCAGTCTTCCCAAGCCGCAGATATCTCCTGTGTTAAAAAAATTAAAATAAAATAAAAAAATATTGTAGTTCCTACCTCCTGAAGAAGTTTTGGAAAATATGATATCAGTGTGTAAAAGTATCTGGAATGTGGCTGTGTTCAGCCCATGGTATTCCTACCTCCAGGAGTCATCATTGTGCAAGGCTGATTTTTGTAACCTCAGAGTTAAGAGATTTCTACAATGGCAGAACTGAAGAGATTGGAGGTTTATGACCTAGCATCCTCATGAGAATATGAGACCTGAACCAAGGTACAGAAAGACTGGATTCTAAAGCTTGGGCTAACAGTAGGGTCACATCTGGAGCCCAAATCTGCTGGCCTCTGGTCTGTAGGAACTTGTGTTGGTGTTGATAGTTTGGCTAAAGAATGACTAGGGGCTGCTACAAGGACCTGTCACCCATAGTGATGCCAAAAGCTGACAGATTAAAAAAAAGAAAAGCATTATTATCCATACCCATTTCACTCACCCACTATGAACTTGGAATAGAGCAGGAACCTGACCTAGAGCTCACCCCTTTGTTCTTATCCAGCTCCCAATAGCTTGGAATAGCCACTATAGGGATGCTGGGATCCAAACTCAAGCCTTCTGCAAGAGCACCCAGTGCTCTTAACCACTGAGCCACCTCTCCAGCCACACGGACATCTGAGTTCTAAAGAAGAATGAGAAGTTTTGTACAGATCTAAGTTGATGTCCGACCTAAACACATCATTCTTCTATAATTAAGACAGATGTCTAGTCACCACTGTCCTCAGTAATTCTAGAAGCTGTGGGAGAGAGGAGCCAGAAGCCACACAGAATCTTATATGCAATTCTAGGATCTCACTGGAACCCAACTAAGTCTAAACACACTGCCATTCCATTTTTATAAACTTTCTTTTTTTCTTTCCTTTTCTTTTTAAACAGGCTCCAGATACACAGCCTAGGCTAGCCTTGAACTACTCAACTTGCTGTTTTGGTCTCAGAGCTGAGGATACAGCCATACCCCATCATGCTTAGCTGCCATTCCTTTGTTGTAGGAGAGGAATAAGAGTGGCTACCCACCCAACAAGACTTCTTCCACAGACAGGATCGGGGAGACCTGAACAGAGGAACCCCAGCTTGCATTCCCTTAGGCCAGTGTTTCTCAGCCTGTGGATCACAACCTCTGTGGTGTGCCATGTGTCAGATATCCCGCACATCGGATATTTAAATTATGGTATATAAAAGTAGCAAAATTACAGTAGTGACAAAATAATTTTATGATTAGGGGTGGTCATTACAAAATGAGGAATTGCATTAAAGAGTGAGAGCATTGGAAAGGTTGAGGACCACTGCCGGCCTTACACTGTCTTGTCTTAGATTGTTTGTGTGGACTTCATCAAAGGAAGTTTAGAAGCTGGGGTGGGTAGTGGGTGGTGTCCTGGTAGGAGGCTGGTTGCTGCTGGCTATCTCAGCAACACTGTAGCAAGCTCATGCCAGGAATTTAATTTGCCTTTTCCTTTAATCCTCAGATCCAGTGAGATTGATGCCCAAAGCAGCCTTGCAACATTTTCCTTTTTAGTTTGTTTTTAGAGTCTCACATAACTCAGCCTGGCTTTGAACCCCTGCTCCTCTTGCCTCCACCTCCCAAATGGTGGGTTATGGCATGTGCCTCCACACTGGGCTCTAAACCAGTCTTAACCAGCCGCTCTGTGTGAAGCAGCAGTGAGCTCACCAAGATCTGCTGCCTCCACTGATTAGAGGAGAAAGTATGACTGGCCCTTCGCACTGAGTCAATCATCCGATGATGTCTGAATAAGGGGGGAGGGGCTCAGCCCCCAGGAGGGACATGAAGTTCCTGCTGATAGCACAGTCTGAATAAGGGGGGAGGGGCTCAGCCCCCAGGAGGGACATGAAGTTCCTGCTGATAGCACAGTTGGAAGAAGACCGAACAAATTAATGAGAAAACAAAAAGTGGATTAGACCATCCATGCTGAGGCTGCAAAGAGCTTCTCGCTGCCTGTGGCCTTTCTGCTTCCCCCTCCGCTCTCCGAATCACAGTCCTTTCTTGGGGCAGTTTATTGTGAGAGATGCTACAATCCAGCTGACCGGCCCCATTTGTCAGTGGTGCCACTTGTGGGCAGATGCTGCTGTCCTTGCCACAGAACGCTGCTGAAAGCCAGGGATTAGAGCAAGGAGCTCCACTGTCTTTTCTTTCTATCAAGGCGAACCCTGATTGATTTACTCAGAGTCCTTCAGACATAGCTAGCCACGGTCAGCATCCCAGCTCCTACCTAGAGAATCCTGTGGGCTCTTTGGGGGAAAAAACAACCTTTTAACTCTAGATCAGGGTCCAGTCAACTCAGTCTCATGGGATGGATGCAAAGAGGCCTGGAGATGCCAAACAGGAATCTGCAAATTCTGCTGAAAACCACACGGCTGGAGCGAGCCAAACCCAACCTGTGCTTCTTCTCATCACTTACTCCAGAGTCTCTGAGCTAGAGTCATCAAAATAGCACACATCTCTGAGATAAAGCTACTTCAGTTCATCAGCCCTATCTAAGTCTAAGTTCTTGGTGGCTTCATGGCGAAGCCCTGGTTCTCTCTTTTCAAGAGACAAAAAGCCCGAAGACAAGAAACCAGTCTCACCCAGGGCTTAGGGCCAAAAGACTTCATGAACTTGACTGTCTTGGGAACTGAGGTTCAGGCTTACAGGTATGGAGTACCTTAATATTCCCAGTCATCAAAAGGGGATTTGATAAGCGATCTTATGCCATATCCATTAAGTGTGAAGAATAACCCAGAAAGGTCAAACCAAAGAGATTTCCTGCATAAACTTGCATTATCCAGACTCATCCCTGCTGCCATTTTCAGCACTTCATGCTAGTTGCACCTCGACTCTCCACTGCTGAGACACGATTCTTAGTGACTCTGGGACACAACAGAGCCACGACACATTGGATACACACAAGTCCTGACCCTAGGAGGTCTGGCTGCCATGAAGACTCCACTGTCAGGCATGCTGGCTGATTGTCGTAGGACTCCTGGATGGAAGACAGGAAGGTGACAGGCAATGAGACACCCATCTGGCTGGAGGAAAGAAAAGCATGCTGGTGACTTTCCTTGGATTTGGTGAGCCTGTCTACATTTTTTTTTCTTTCTGCAGGAATGTCTGCCATTTCCTTTATATCTAAATTTTGTTCACCCGTAAAGACCTAGCTCAAAAGTATCCCTTCTGTAACTCTGCTGGGAATGATGTCATTGTTGATGAGTCTGATGTGGATTTGTAGATCTACTTGAGACTTGCCACTATTCTTGTGTTCAACACATCATCCTAGATGGCTGCCTCGCCGATACAGGCGTACATCATATCTGTGCACCAGGGATGCTCAGGTGGCAATAGCACATCTGCCTCAAGAAAGGATGGGGCCGAGCAGGATCTTGGTATCTAGGATACCATATAGCATGCCATACAAATACTTTGAATATCTTCGTTTTGGAATCCTTCTTCAGACCTTCTCATAACAATATCGGACGAACCATGTTCCAGAGTCTGTTGCTCATTTGGTTACAAATTCTGCATTTGTCCACTTCTTAGAGCTGGAAGTAAATTTGACCTTCTGCCAGCTCAATCTTGGGTGAGTCCTGCATGCAAGAAGATGAGTCTTCTTGTTGCTCCCAAATAAATGCCCATGACATTCCCATCCAAGTGTGCTGGGGAAATTTAATTACTCTCTTCTACCACTCCCCTCCCCCGCAAAAGTCAAAAAATAATACTTAGAGAATCAGTAATCTTTATTCAACCCAAATAAAGGGGAAAACAATACCCCTGGCTCCTGAAAGCCATATGCTAGCCACACTGTAGGAAGTAGCTCATTGATATTAATGTGCTTACAGCTTATTACATGAAAATTAATTAAAAATTGAATAAGATCAGAGCTCAAGATTCTGCATGTCTAATTTGCCACCAAAGCATCTCAGAATGAATAGCTGAGATCCTATGAACATTAGTCTATTACATTGTGGGATGTAACCCATTTCAGGTCATCCCCCCCACAAAAGAATGGACTTTCCATGGCTTTAGAAGCCCCTTATCAACATGGCATCCTTGGGGGGCAGGTACCAGGTCACAATAAGAATGGTACTATCCAGTCATTGTCAGCTCAAGCCTCGGACTCTAGAGAAACACCCAGCTATCTATCTGTAGACCACAAATGGTCCATCACAGGCAAGAAGGAAGTCAAAAGTTGTCTCTGGCTCCATCTGTCTCTGCGGACTCATGGATGACTTTGGGGTGGAGGGTGTGCAGAGCCTGGCCAGGCAGGCTCAGCTTACTCCTAGCTGTCTGTTCCTGTACTGGAGCAGCTGGAGACAACAGGAAGATAAAGTCTGGAGCTAAGCAGATGTTGCCAGCAACATTCCACCTTTGAGCTTCTCTCCTAAGACCTGACTTACACAGATGTGTCTAAGAGTTAACCAAGACAGCATGTACTGTGCCTAGTACAGACCAGACACCCGATTCCTGTCCTTGCCACTTAAAACAAAGTCAAAAGTCAAAGTATCAGTCAAAAAAAAATGTAGCAACTCAATTCATTTCCCCTTACAACACAGACCATTCTCAAGCCTCTGATCCAATAATATTCTGGGTGGCAAATTCCTCAGAGTAAGGCTGTTTCCTCTGTCTCTGTATCCCCTGGGCCCTGTCGTGTTCAACACAGGCCATTAATGTCTACAGAACAAATGAGTGGAAAGATTGGAAAAGTATCCCAGCCACCTCAAGTGTGATAATCCCATCACTCAGGATCCCAAGGCGGGAGCGTCACAAGTTTGAGGCCACCACTGGCTACAGAGAGGATTTCAGGCAAGGCTAAGCTATCCAAGGGAACAAATATTCCTATCCCCCACCAGCAAGTAGCTTAAAAATACAACTATTCTGTTGTGCCTTAGAGTCTATTCTCTTCCCCAGAGCCTTGCTCACCTCTTTGATCCTCCAGCAGACTGAAGAAGGCACTCGTTTCTGGGCAGAAGTTGTTAGAATACACAAACTCTGGTGCCCCTTCCATTTGAAATGCACTGGGGTGGTCAGTTTCAAAACCAAGCTTGTCAACAAATAGAAAATCTTGCCTAATGTGGTCCAAGAGGCAACTGAGCCAAGATCACTCAGTAACTCAAATACAAAGTAAGGTAGGATCGTTGTGAAGACTCCACTGTTGGAGGCTGGAGTCTCAGGATGAATTGAGGACACCAGCTTGACTTTGGCAAATGCCCTTTACAGACATGTTTTACTATTTGGAATTCCCTGCACCTAAGCATACCAGCCATCCACTTGTTCATAAATCAGACTCGTGAGCCATTGATCTATCCATCTCTTTAGCAAGCACTTATTGAGTTCCTTCTCTGCAGTCATGTACAAACTTGGGAGAGCACAGAAATGAGCCAGAATCAATCCCTGCCCTCAAGAAAATTGCACCCAATGCAAGCATCGCTATTATACATCACTGTATATTTTCAATTACTGGACAGCCTTATCTCATGTCCCCATATTATCTACGGCTACTTTTGGCACAAAATATCGCTAAGAGGAGTTCGAGAGGTAGCTCAGTAGGTGCTTGCCATATAAGCATGAAGACTGCAATTTCCAGAAGCCATTTTTTTAAAACTGAGGCATTCTGGGGTCCTTGGTATCCCAGTGCTGGGGAGGTACAAACAGATCCCTTGTCTCCAAGGCCAGCCAGAGTAGGCTACTCAGTGGGCTCTAGGCCAACTAGAGACCCTGTTTCAAGAACTAATCAAGGTGGATGGCTCCTGAGAAATGGCACCTATATACATATGTACACCCATATGAACACAAACCAACATGCACACATACATGCACAGGCATAACCATAAAGTATTCCTAAAATATAGTTGATGAATGTTCAGACTCTGAATCCCTGGATTCTAAAGGATTCACACCCTGTTTTTCTAGCATTTTCTGTTTAATTCCTTCCCTTTCCTGCTGGATGGAGCAGAAGGGCCTGGAGTTTCACCTGCTGTGGCCTCTTCCTCCTGCCAACCAGAGTGCAGAGGGTAGAGAAGACAATTGCTGGGCTGACCTCCTTTCTCAGTGGTCCCGATGTGTGCCTCCAGCAGGGAAACAAGCCCTGCACACACTCCAGGGAGAGCCAGATTGGAGACTCCTCTGTATCTGACACAGTTCTCCACTTACTAATTTTACACGGTGGTTCTCTGCAGAGAGCTTTCGATGAGGCTCACCTGTGATGCCTGGCTTCCAAAGATAATAATCAAGTTGCAAATGATTGCCAAACGTGGTATGTCAACAAAATTGGCAAGTACTGCAGAGGAGGCAGGGCAGCTTACAGACAAGGCCATGAAGAAGGGGATGGGGTACACAAATGCCGGCATAGTGTCACCTAGGTCCAATGACCCCAAACCATCAGGACGCAGCTCCCTCACTCATGTATCTGCAGCAACTGCCTTAGGCACATGAATGCTTTCTGAACTTCTACTGTGTGTGGACCCCAGTGTGGGGACACTTCTTTCTCTTGCTGCTCAAGGGTCATCATCCATCATGTCTTCAAAGCATCTCTTCCTGGGATTCACACTCAGCTCACTGCCTCTTGCTCCTGCTGATAGCCAGGTCACCACCCTCCTCCTGTCTTCCTGTCTCTGCAGTGGACACTCCTCAGCCCGGCAGACACAAATCCCTTTGATGGTCCTGAGTGACCCTTTAAGAATTCCCAGTATCTGTCAATGGTCTGCCAGGTCCACAAGGAATAAGCTGCTGCCTCCCCTTTTCCTATTTCTCCCATGGATTTTTATTCCAGCCAACGCTTTTCTGGCAAATGTGTAAACCTCATGAAAGCTGAGAGAAAAGTGTAGTCCTTGTGGTATAAGCTTCACAGCACCTGCATGTGGTGCACTAACCCCACTGGCGACTCCTCTTGGGTAACAAGTCCCAGGGACTGTCAACTTCCTGAAAACAGGCACAGTGGACACCTCATCTTGTTGCTCATCTTCAGCCCCTGCTAACAAGAAACACCCATAGACTGAAGGCAACTGAACAGTTATGGCAACTAATTGGTTTCCATCCCTGAACTCAGTGCCAGCAAGTTAAAAGGTCTTGGAACAGATACAGGTCCTTTCCACACTTAGGAAAGAGCAATAGCCTGATGACCTCGGGTGTATGACTTCTCACTGCCCTTAGTTCTACCTTTATGAGCACAGCAGCAGTAACTGCCCTTCTGACTGCATAGATGCCTCACCAAGTAATGGGGTCCCAATTGTGAGGAAGAGTAAAGATGCCCTCAACAGGTAGGACCAAACATAAGACGATGCTCATAAATAGTGACCTCAGTGCTCCCCCCACTCCAAAGGGAGGTAAGAGGCTCTATGGATCCTCTCCCTAGTCTCTATCCATTCGAACAACCTCAGAGACCTAGGAGCCTTCCAATGCACAATAAATGTGAAAGCAGGAAGAGACTTACAGAAGATACCACAGCCACAAAAATTAAAAACATCTCTTGGTCTCCTCATCTCTGGGGTCTGTTAATGAAGGAGGCTGGAGAGCTGAATCCCAGCAACAAGGGGATAGGAGTATTCTTGATGTCACTGGAGTGAAGAATACACTCTGGCAGCCTACAAAGTCTTCTCACACCTTGTATATGAGGGACTTCAATAACTTACAGGGTTAAAATTAGCTGGCAGGTTCTGTGGAGATTGTTACAGTGCAGCCATTGTGGCATTACTTAGTGTGGCCTTTTGAGGCAGAGGCTCTAGGAGCAGGTTGGAGCAGGTCCACAGGCCATGTGTGAGAACCCCTCTGTCTGTAAGCACAGGGAAAGGGGGAGGGCAAGTCTGATGTTTCCTGTCTAATTGAGGCCTGCCAGTGCCCCTGGATATCACCAATATGGGTTCCCTGTGTTTCAGACCTGTGGAAGCAGGGTTTGATCTCATGTTGCTCTGTACACCAGGCCTTCTCAGTTCTCTTCATTGCTAAAAACCCTGTAATCTGGAACCCAAGTAGAGCACTGAGAACAAGGGCTCAGCGAGCAAACAAGTCTCACACCTGCACAGCCTTTCTTCTTCATTACTTGCCTATAGAGACCAATCTTTCCACATTCATAGCTTTTCTGGGTAGGCCTGTGGCAGACTGGGCACCCCTGCTTCTCAGGGCAGAGAGGAGAGGAGGAGGAGTGAGGGGCAGAAGCCTGTTGTTCTGTGTGTCAGTGTTTATATCTACATTCCCCTACTGGGTCAAGATCCATGTTCACATTCACTGTGGCCTCCCGCCTTCTCAGAGAGAAATGAGACCAAGTTCATACACAAATTAGAGGGGCAGAGAATAAGAAGAAAAAGAGACAAATTGAGGGACCGAAGAAACTAGAGAGGAGAGCAGAGGATCTGTGATGGTTTGTTTTAACCATCAACCTGACATTCTAGAGTCATCTTGGAGATAAGCCTCTGAGATGACTAGGAGAGACTGATTTAGTTATGCTAATAGATTCGGACCTATCCATCTCAGGCAACACCATTCCCTAGGCTTGAGATTCTTGCCTATGTGAGTAGAGAAATTGAGCTGAGCATCAGCATGCATGCATTAATTCATTGCTCTCTTTTGGACTATGAATGTAATGTGACTAGCTGTTTCAGTTCCTGCTGCTTTGACTACCCTGTAAGAAATAACTGTAACCTGAAATCGTGAACTAAATACACTATTTCCCAACCTAAGGTGATGTTCTTAGAGTATATTTTAACAAAGTAATGGGAAAAGAAACTAAGAATGGGTCTTTTTTCAAGAATGGTGGTGGATACCAGTTTTTTGAGTGTCTCAAGGAAGTGGACATAAGGGAGTTCAGTTGCTTCTTAATTTAAGTTGATCACTTAAACATTAATGGTGACTGCTGGTCCTTGGATAAAATAGCACCTGATTGCTTCATCAATCTTATTAGGGTCAGAAATACAGTCTGATAACCAGTGTGAGCACAGGGCTCTGGGGACAATGTACTGGGCACATTGCTCTGCTCAAGTCAGGCAGGGAGGGCATCTCCGCAGAAAGACTCCACGGGAACTAGAAATGTGGATGGAGGTGGTGAGGTGGCTAGGCCATTGATGAATGATCTGAGTTTCCAAACAGCAACTCGGTACAAAATAACTTGCAAATGAGTGGATCAGAATGTTGTAGGCCACAAGGAGCCCAACACCAGGCCCTCCTTAGTCAGAAGGCATTAGCCTCATTGTGGACAGAGTTCTTGGTCAGCTGAATGAGAATGGAGCATGCCTGAATGAGGCACCCCACTTTCATTCCATCACACCACTTGTTAAGAACTAGTCCACCTGTCTGTATCTCTGGAAAATCAGAATTATTCATTACCTACCCTCTCTAGAGGCAGCAGCATTTAAAGCCTGCACTATGTTAAAGGGAGAACAGAGAGCTAGATCTTGATATAAGATAACCCCACTTTACAGATGAGGAATCCAAGGCTGAGACGGCATGTGGTGGAGCCAGATTCTAGCCAACTAAGTGTGGGGTGGAAGCCTACTCTCTTATTAACCAGGCTGTACTACCCCCTCAATTCTATCACAAACCAATCCTCTTTTGTTCCCCTACTCTCTATTGTGACACTCCTCAAATGTGTCTCCACAGAAACTCCTACCCTGGTAAGGTTTGTACTGAGTTCCCAGTACGACACACCCAGTGATTTGCTGATGGACAAGGCCCCCCTGTGCTGGGAAATCTGCGAAGCAGGTCCCATCCTGCAGTTTGCAGGCTAAGGGAAGAATGGTCCAGGGTCCTCTTCACCCAACAACAGCTCTACTCCCTACTGCTCCACCTGTTTTCTGCCTAAGAATCTCTTAATTTCCTTTTTTTTAACAGAAGGAACGCTGAAAATTACCTACCTCGGAGTGACTAAAAACATTGGCATGGGGCTGTGGCCAGGGTAGAAGATTCTAGATCTCCATCCTTATGTTTTCATCCCAGCTCAACCAAGGTTCTGTGGCCTTGTGTAGGTCGGTCAACCTCTCTGGGACTCTATTTACTTACTATTAAGATAAGGATTTACTTGACTCTGGTTAAACATGTTGCATGTACAAATGAGGCCAGTCTGAAATGGGAACCATTCATGGGTCAGGTCAAGGTTCTGACATCCCCAGTGAAAAGGAAGATGAAGTGGAGAGGGGACCCAGATGAGGGGTGCGGGGGCCAGCCAGCTTTGTTGGCAGTCACAGCTGTCCCCACCTGCTGTGTAGCTCTGGAAAGTTCCTCTTTACTGAGGAAGATTACCCCTGTATGTACTCCTTCTGAAACAAAGCAAGACAGTGATGGTGAAGAAGCCAGCCCTGTGCAGGGTTCTGGAGCAGGGAATTCCATCCTGGGGCCTTTCTCTGTAGGCCTTTGTTTACTGTGCAAACAGGAGAGCTTCCTGGCAGAGCGCAGCCAGCCCCCTCCTTCCATCTCCCTAGGACTCTCATCACTCCCAGTTCAGGCCTGAGCACTCCATCACTTTCCTCTTCCCCAGTCCAGTAAAAATACCAAGTTGATTTGAGAACTGACCTGTGGCAGCCGCTGTATGTGCGCTCTTGAGTGAGTGACCCCTTTTGGCTTCTGCCTCCCAGGGTTTAGAGAAAAGTAAATTAAGTAGTAAAGTTCAGTGCTGGGACAGGAGGCCAGGTTACAGGGTAGCATAGGGATTCTGGATATGTGCGTGTGGACGAGAGAGGCAGCAAGGGAGAATGGAAGGAAAGAGGACAGGAGGAAGAAGGGAGGACAGGCTCCCTGGACTCAAGGAGAGTCAGATGTGCTCTGAGCTGCACTGTTCACAGCTCCTACTATTCCATTTAAGCACGGGAGCCATGCATCACATCTCTGCTTCTCCTCTGGATCCTTCCTGTGTCCTCCAGGCAACCAAGAGCCAGTCAAAACCACGAGGCACAAGTGGGGCTTCCAGACTTCAGCCACCATGGTGGACTGGGGGGGGAGACCAAAGAAAAGCCAATCCCACTGCTCAAGAGCCACTGGGGTGACAAGGCCTGCATGGGTCTCCTTGCTTTTCTAAACTCAGAAGCCTTAAGTAAGAAAGCACCAGAGAATGTCAAGGGGGTTCTTTTCTTTTCTCTTTTCTCTTTTTTCTTTTCTTTTTTTCTTTTCTTTTCTTTTCTTTTCTCTTCTCCTTCCTTCCTTTCTTCCTTCACTTCTCCAATCCCATTGGGCCTGGTGTATTTGCAGAAGGAACCCATCTCCTGAGCTTCCCAGAGGCCCAGCTGATGCAGGCTGGGCCAAGGATTGGCTCAGCAAGGGAAGAGATGTCCCAGAGGGAGAAAGGAAGACATGTGATTTACATGGCTTAATGTACTCATTAAGAGTTTAATTGGAGTCACTTTGCCACTGATCCTCCAAGAACCCCTTATTTTCTCTGTGTAATTAACAAAGCAACCTTTAGCTTCACGATGCATAAATAGAGACCATCAGGGAACTTCCCAGCAATGTCCCTGACCAGATCCCACTAGACTACTTAAATCCCAGGGGAACTGGGGCTTTGGGGATGCTCATCTGCAGTTGGGGGTATTAATATTCTCAAAGACAAGGCTGTGTGGTCAGCCTCGGCAAGGCTGGCCTCAGTTCCCCTCTCTGCCCTCCCCACTGATGGAGCATTAATGCCTTTGAGTCTCAGTTTCTCCTCCTGTGAAATAGGGATAAGCTGGGTATTTTTCCAGTGTTCTGGAATCCGTAGTCAGGTACCATATGTTCTGTAGCATCAAAGAAAGGTGTGTACTTTGCCAAAGTTGCAAGGATGGAGGGCCCATGAGTTTTAGGTAGCAGGAGGAACGGAGGTGTCCAAAGGACTTCCCAAGCAGGGACAGGACAGAACGTAATTTTTATCTTGTGGGAACACCAAACAGTTTATAGGAAGCCACATGAAACATGCTAGTAATTGGCTTCAGAGCAAAGCCACATACTTTTCCATATCGAACCAAGGTTCAGAATATTTTGGTTGTTTGCTGTCGTCTGGGTTGGTCTGCTAGCCCTTTTCAGCCTCTCTTCCTTCTGTCCTTTTTCTGCCTGCTTGCAACATGAAACATAAATAATTAATACTATCCAATTACCCAAGCCAAAAAAATAAATAAATAAACAAAGCATCAAGGGTGTGTTGGCTTTCCCCTGAACTCACCATCAGGACGAGGCTGAGTCCCTAGTGCAGATGTCTGGCCCTCGAAAGCCATTTGTGTGTGGCTGCTCAGTGGGTACCAGGGTTAGTTAAAGCTTGCTTCATTATGGTGGCGTTGGGGCAGATGGGAGCTGATGGCACCGGGCTGTTTTCATAGGGAAATGCGCACAGAGTCCCAGGTCAGTACAGTGATAAATGGGCTTGCTGACAATTTGCTGGGGGCGCACATCTTAGGGGACTCCTGAGGTCATGAGATGTCTGCCGTGAGCCTACACAATTTTCTTTACTTATCAGTCCCCGCCACATCACAGACACATATTTGAACAATGAAACAAAGGACAGCATGCATTATCATGTCCCAGCCGGAGGCCGGGAGCTTCACTAAGCCAGAGTACGCTGATTGGACAGTGTTGGGACATTTAAAAAAAAAAAGGCCAGTCGCAGAAGCGGAAGGAGGCTGGTGACAGCAAGCTAAACTAGTGAGTTGGAAGGTGTGCTGGGCTGCAGGTGGACAGAACACTGAACCAGGAATAGATGTTCCAGCACCGTGCAGCTGGCTTTACAACCACACAGCAGTGTTGGGATCTCTCTGAAAAACAAGCCTCCACATCCATAGAAGAAAGTCAAACTCCTCACCATGCGTGTATGTTTTAGAACCATCTGACAACACTTCACTCCTCCCCAGCGGTCTTCCAGCTTACCCCATACCTGACTAATGGCAGCTGCTCTTTATACCTGCTGACCTCGCCACTTTTCTCGACCCCTTCATCTAAGGCCCCCGGGCATACCTGTGTCTCCTGAACCACTCTCCAGTGGTATGTCCCTGTTTGTCCAGGCTGTCAGCACTTCATTACCCATCCAGACTATAGCTCTTGTGCAATACAAGGAGGCAGGAAACACCTGGCGGCATTTCCAATATCGCACATTGTGCTTGGCACAGAGTAGATGCTCATAGGAAACACACACACACACACACACACACACACACACACACACACACACACTCATGCACTGGGGCACACGCCCTGCCAAGCAGGGTGAGAACCTCCACCTCCTCCCCTGCCTTCATCCAAATGGGCCTCCATCTGGCACTAGGAAACAGAGACTGAGCTATGAAAGCTGAAACACTTGGAAGTTAACCTCAAATAGGGGAGAAGCTGCAAGTAGGAGTTTGTCGCGTGCTTTAGAAACTTGGGGAAGGGCAAGGCATGGGATGGAGAATGGATATAAGGAGGGATTGGGGTAAGTGATTCCAAGGAATGCCCTTGTCCATCAGGGATATGTGCAGACACTTCCTGGGGTGGGTGCTGGGACAGGAACAAAGCAGCCTGCCTGGTTAGAGGGAACTCAGGAGAGAAGGAGGTGGCTCCTTCAGGGCACAGTAGTACCAGTAAAACTCAGAGGGAAAAAAAGCTGACTAGTAGGAAAGGATCCATAGGAGCCAGAAGAAGGAGATCTGAGTTAACCAGAGCCAACAGGTAGGTTGGTGAATGGGGAATCCTGGGAAGTACCAGGAAGCATGTTGGGGGCAGGCCAGCCTGGACAACAGAGCGGCTCCTGTTCCATCTGCCTTACAACTCTGGGCTATCTACCAGCTGTCTTCCCTTTCCTTCTCTGCAAAGCACTCCCCTCCATGGTGCCTTAGCATCTTGCGGTTCTTCAGGGGTGTCTCTGTTTGTGTCCCGGAACCTTCCCACATGTTATTGGATAGGAGTCGCATTACACAAGACTGTGGTCCAGCAAGAAGAGGGACCCATCTAAGCCTACTTAGCTAGTGGTGGATATACTCCTTCAGATCCCACACAAGACAAAGGCTGCACGACTCCCTCAAGTTCAGCAGTAAACCCCTCAAAAAAAAAAAGTCAGGTTGGATCTAGACTTCTGTCAGACCAGATTAGCTGAGCTCAGAAGTTAGTAAAATAGGCTCCGCCCCTCTCTGTGTCACAGAAGCGACTAGTAGCCTTTCCTTGGATCTCTTTCTCTGCATGCAGAGTCAAGCTGCCATAACCCTCCTCCCGGAAGGCCAGGCTCCTCCCACTGGGACCCCATGACCTTGATTTGTTTATCTCCTGGGCCCATCTCTGGATTGGGAGTGGATGTTAACAGCCTTGTGGCCTTGCTCCTTCATAACACCTAGGCACATTTAGGGCTTCTCCTTGGCGGCCCAATATCTTCCTTTGAAGCCTAAGAAAATCAGGGGCATGAGAAAAGACATTGCCGCTCCTCAGAACCCCTACTCTGCACTAAGCTTTTGCCCAGACATTATAATTATAGAAATAGAATCTGCCATTTTCGGGGCAGAGAGAACTGAGGATCAGTAAGAGTCTGTAAGTCCGGCAGTGCCACAGCCAGGAAGTGGCAGAACAAAGCTGTCACCCGAGCCACCTGTCCCATGGACACTGCTTTATGGTCCTTCCACACAGTGGGTACAGGAGTCCGTGGAGTCAGGGTGGTCTGGTGGCATGCAGAGGGAGGGATTGCCAGGATAGGTGGGCTTTATGACAGCCTCCATATCATCCCTTCTTAGGTAAAGCAATCGATCAGAGGGAACTCAGGGAAAAGAGCAGCATCAGAAGGGAGGGGGCAGGAGAGCCAGGTGGGATGGAGCAGCGGAGGGAGCCAGTCCATGTCAGGATTTGTGAGGAAAGTCATCAATATGCTGGCAGGCTCCTCCCATACATCTGTTTTGGGTTTTGTTTTTTTTTGGGGGGGGGGGCATGGACCAGGATGACTGGTGGTCTAAACCAAGCAGCCTTCAGAGGACAAATCTTGTTGCTTTTTTTTTCTCCGTAAGTATTCATGGGCATCAAGATTCTGGGATTTCAGGACAATGAACACCACTCCTATATTGCTTGCACAAAGGGCAACATATTTATGACAGACAGTTTCCCAGTGTGACCTCTGCCCTGGTCCCTACTCTGAACTCTCTGCTTTGTAAGTCTGCAGAAGCTCCTCACAATGTGTGGGGAGCAGGGGAAGGAGGGCACAGCCCAGGTGCTCTGCCTTGAGTTCTGAGGACCAGACAGACAGACAGACAGACAGCACTTCTGAACGCAGCTTATGATTTAAGGGGGGAGGAGAGTGCATTTTCCCCTCTATTCTGTGACTGCCTACTGAATAGGAGCACCGGTTTAAAA
Organism: Mus minutoides; assembly: GCA_902729485.2. NCBI lineage: Eukaryota > Metazoa > Chordata > Mammalia > Rodentia > Muridae > Mus > Mus minutoides. The sequence continues at coordinate 371,555 of LR753325.1, read as the reverse complement.
TTTAATCACGAATCCATCGGAAGGAAATAAATCACAGAGCAATGTTTTAAGTGCAAAAATCTCTAAATTCTTGGTTTATGATCACTTGATTTAGCATAAAAAACAGAGAGCTAGTATTTTCTAAGAGTGGAGACAGGCACTTTTGAAATTTGCCCAAGTGACAGATGCCATTAATATTTTAAAAAATAATCTGATTAGCAATGCAGCCTGCACTATGAAAATGTCGCTGCTCAAGCTGCAGCAGTGACGTCTGTGCAGGTTGGCTTCCAACTTGCCTCCTCCTGGGTTTAGGTGGTCTGCAAGTCTGGAGCCCCAGTTTCCACTGCACAAGGCACCAGCGCTCTCAACAAGGGAGGGTGCGTGACCTCCCTGTAGATTTTAAGTAGTCTGCAGAGGTCTGGCTCAGTCCATGCACGATAACTGTTTGCTGACTGGCAAGTAAATGGCTGTTATAGTGATGTCATGCATGTGTGTGTGCATGTGCACATGGATGTACTCATGTGGAGGCCATTGGTTGGCTTAGTGTATTCCCCTCTCTACCCTAGTTTTTGAGACAAGGTCTCTTATGAAACCTGGAATTCACGGATTTGGCTCTTGAGCCCATGGCTCTACCTCCCCAGTGGTGGGATTACAAGTGTGAACTGCCGTGCTCGGTGTTTCTCACAGGTGTTGGCAGTCTGAACTGGGGTCCTCATACAGGCATGTGCAACAAGCACTTACTGCCCAGGCCTTGGCACTTATCTGCTTATCACTCCTGCAGAGATTAACACATAATCACTAGACTGCCCTATAAGGTGCTGTTATGACCCTATATTGAAGATGTGGGGTATACATAGAGAAATGAGAGAAGTTGCCACAAGTCTGTACTAGGTGAGTGGCTGAGTGGGGCCTGCACCCACTCTACAGTCTGGAATCCTGCCACCCCATCACATTAATAAGGAATGAATGAAGGACGTGTGTTAGACCTTACAATTCTGCTTCCTTGGACTCTCTCATCTTTCAGTGTGTGCTCTCTGTCGCTCTCCCGGAGTCACCCTCGTTCCAGATAAACTCTCAACCATTCATTTAATAAGGGCTCGATGACCTCTGCTGTGCTGGGCCCTGTGCCCAAGGAAGGAGCTGGCAATAGGGGCTGATGACAGTGGCAGAGAGACACTATTCCAGCTCACAGGTCTACATGGATAAACCACAGTACAAGCTCCTCACTCGTTTATCTAGCACAGATGGCTATGTAGCAAGTGCCTGGGTGTGCCAGGAACCACCTTGGGTGAAGGGATAAAGCAGCCACTGTTTATTCTCAAATGGACCAAAAATAAAAATAGTAAAGAGCCAAGGTGGTTTCAAGTGCTAGAAATCGCATTGCAAAAGTAATGAGGGAAAGAAAGAGGCAGCGAATGGAATATACAAAGTGCAGCAGCGACCTTGGTCTCTATGTCCAATGAAGGGACTCAAAATGTTTGCTGGGTTTCAAAGCACCCAGCTCTTCTTGAATCAGCCCACTCATCACCGAAGCCAGCCCCACAAAGGAGGGGCTGCTGTCGCCCTCATTTTATATACAAGAAAGTTTCAGCCTAGAAAGGTCGATAGCTTGCTTGGCATCAACCACAGTATATAACAAATGTAGATTTGACCCAATGCCCTGTGCTGAAGACACACTGCTGTATACCTTAACAACACATTGCTGTGTCCCCTAGCAATATCTTTCTGCCATTAAAGAGATAGCCTCGGGGTGATGTCTCAGGAGCTTAGTGACCTCCAGAGGACCGACACGTGAACTTCTAAATCTGAAGATGGCTGGACAGACTGGACCCCCAAAGTCTTACATTGGGAACAAAGGCTCCTCTGACATCCCAGGAAGAATTCTGCTCATGAATGACTATGGTCACATTTCCTTAGTATAACACCACAGTTTAGATTACATTTTTCCCAGAGGCTTGTGGCCTCCCTCAATGTGCAGTAAATTATTCCTTCTAAAAGTTAGTGTTCCATAAAAGACACCAAGAAACAAATTGTGTCTGCTCGTCTATATAGGGCATGCCATGCTTGTGCCCAGAATACAAATGTATGCGCGGTGCTTCCTGAACAGAGGGGCACATCCCGGGCTGATCTTAAATGGTTTTCCGCTGTGTCTTCCGGATTTGCCTTTTGATTTGTGAGCTTTCCTCCCTCTACCGCTTGCTCCTGAACGTTGAAGACTCGGGCGGCTCTCCCGGGCCCTTGAGTCGTTAAGGTCAAATAAAGCTGAGCCTCACAGTGTGATTTCATAAATGTGCTCAGTAAAGCTGACAGTAAAACATTTTATTAGGTGGGGAACGCCATACGTAAGTTATTTATTTGCCTATTGAAACATGAATGGAAAATTTGCTTTTACAAGCAGACAGGAGGATTCCGTGACTGTTGACTGGTGTCGTCAGCGGGACTGGGTTTTTGTCTTTATGTTTTACGTTGCTATTCCAAGGAAAAATAAATTTGCCTCTTCGAGGCGTGGGTCTTAAGCTACTTAACATTATATGTATCTTTCAATGGTACATTAACATATAAAATGCATCCTTAAAGACAAACAGGAAGAATGAATATTTCATGGGCTGCAGCCCGCAAACACCATCAGCAGTACTGATAACATTGATTGTTTTCTTGACCCATTAGGCTCCGTTTTGATCTCTAGTGGCAGGAGGCAGGCTGCACTGTGGTAAGAGATATTTTGGCAGCTGAATAATCTCGGACCAACTTTCCATGACCTTCACCTTCTGACAGGGAGGGCGAAAGAGGCTCTAATAAGAAGACCTGGCCCTGACACAGCCCTGCCTGTCACCGTGATTACCTCCTAGCTTAGTGAGATTACACCACCCTCCTGTGAAGAACTGAGTTAATCAGGCTCACACTGGTTCAACTAGCCCACCCAAGGGTCAGCCCAGAGCCATTTGCATCCAGGTGATCATCATAATTACATTAGCAACTGCTCTCATCTGCCAAAATGGAGAATGTGCAACCTACGTCATCCCAGAGGCCCGTTTACACCGCGGGCTGGAAGATGGTGGTTGGAAAGCATCCCAAGGGTGGAGTGCCTTTTCCTGGCTCCAATGCCCCCAGGGGCACTATGGGATCTGGTGACTGACTGCTTGCTTCATCCTCCCAGACCAGGTTGAATAGAAATTAGAATCTCCACTCTGTATCTGAAGAAACACATCTAGGCCACTGATTTTCAGACACATCATAAGTCAGGATGATGGTGAGACTCGCCTTGGCTTCAGATCACAATATCCCCTGATCTGGGCTGATGGCACCCAGCTGTCCAGTCAGGGGGACTGACAGGACTCCAGGAGACCATGCTTACTCTCCAGACAAATCTTCCCTCCAAAGGCTCCATCTGGAACAGGACAGAGGAACAGGCATGCATTGCATAGATGAAGATAATTGAGCCACCTCTTCCTCATGATTCCCTCTGAATCATGTCGATCACATACTCCAACCTCCTTACTGAATAACATCCTCACCTGTATGAGTTGCTTTCCTCTAAGAGGGACTCTGTTAGAAGCCTTTAACTTTTTATTTTTTTTTTCTAGCGGTGGAGAGGACACATAACATAAGCTCAGCCCTCTTAGCAAAAACATTGTTAACCTGTAGACACAGTGTTTCTCAGATCTCCAAAGGAGGAAACATTTCATTAGGGGATGGACAGTAGGATGAGCCCTGGACATGACGTATCAAAATTAAGCTGGCCATAGAAGCAAATGCTTCCTGGTTTCAATCCACGAGGCACTTAAAATCAGATTCATAAAAGCCAAGATTGGAATGGTAGATAGGGTGTTCCTGAAGGCCTCTTAGACAGCTTTCTCTGTTCTCCAGCAGATTGTCAAAGAGTGACAACCCTTTGTGTGTTGCATGTGCATGTGCGCATGCCCCCCCCACAATGCATTATAGTGTAATATAGACTGTAGTCCTGCTAGTCTAATAATGACTGTCTAACAACAGAAAGTCCAAGAAACCAGTAGTTGTTCAGTCCATGCGGCTGGATGTCTCAGCTGATCTTCAGTGTATGCTGGAATCCCAAAGAAGTAGGCTCAGGGTTAGGATGGACTTGTTAGTAAGAGTGAGAGCAAACAGGCAAAGATCAAAGAGCTCCCTTCTTCCATGTCCTTTATATAATATGACCTAAATTGTACATGGATCTTCCCACCTCAAAAGATCCATATTAAAGGTAGCTTTATCTACTTCAAATAGTTTAATTAAAAATCCATCACAAGTGTGCCCAGCAGCTTTGGTTTTTAGTAAATCCCAGATGTAGTCTAGTTAACACCAAGAATAGCCATTACACCTTTCTAGGCTTTGCAAAGACCCAGTGTCTCCCTCTTCCTCTTGTATATGCAGTCTCGGTCTCCTTGTTGGAGAAGAATACTTCCAAGAGTTGGTCTCTCTTGAGCTTTCTAAGGGGACCCATTTTTCCTCTCAGAGGAAAATGCAGGACAGTAGATGACCATGGTGCTGGGTGTGTATGAAATCCATACTTGGTCTCTACAAACACCGGGAATTTGGACCTGAGAGATGAGTGACTGAGGCCCAGGGCTCTTGAGTGATCGGCATATGGTCAGACAAATAACTGATCCAATATGGAACTTGAACCCAGACCAAGTCTCTTGCTCTCTCCAGAACCCCAGGCTGTATCCCAGGCTAACACTAAGTTATGACTTCTTCATGCTCATATTTTTGATGGAAGCCAAGCCAGTTCTGTTACTAGCAGCCACCAGCCACTGAGGAGCTGCTTCCTTAACTGTTCCCCAAACATCGGCAGACTTCACATATGTCTCTGCTGAGAGCAGACCTTAGCTCAGATTCAAAGCTCAGAGATGCCCATATGTTCCTGCTTTGCTGTTCATGATGTAGACGCGCTCAGCCTTTCTTCCCATTCACGAGCAAACTCTGTTATCTTAACTATTAAGACTGCCCTGAGGCGGCTGCTTGCCACCTGAATTCTAGTTCTGACTCCCCTTTGCCCTCTGGCAGGGGGGGGGTCCCCAAACTCACTCAGGACTTTGACTGGGGCCAGCCTTCATTCTGCATCTCTGAATATTCTGGGACGTAATTTTAGGTGAGCCCTAGGGAGGATCCATCTTTGTAAGGTGTGTCTGAAGTGGGAAGCCTGAAATGGATGGGGCAGGCAGAGACAGCAAACAAGTCACGTCTGTCTAATATCTTATATCTCTACCTGCCTTCCTGGCCATTCCACCTATGTCCTTGACTGGTGTCTTACATACTCCTGCCATCTTAGCCCTCCGCTTCAGGCATTCTGCTTAAGTCAGAACCTCAAGACTCTTCAGAACCTGCATAACCCAGGAGGTATGCATCAGCAAATACCACGCGTCCTATTTTGGGTGCTCCACACCATTTCAGAGCCCAAGCCCTTCTCTGCATCATCGTGGCTACAACCACAATTCCAGTCACCCTCAACCGTGACGCGAACCTTTTGTTTGCTTCTGCTCCCTACTCCCTGAACCATAGCCCCCAAGTGCATTCTTCCCAGTGCGAACCAGAGCCTGCCTTTCTCCACCAACACCTTTTGTCATCTGGATTGTCTGTCAAGGTTGTCCCCATGTCCCCTGTAATCGTTCTCTTTCCTGTCCCAGCTCTGCCCCAGATGCATCGGCTTCTTACAAGTATCGAAAAACACTGAACACGTTCTCTCTGCAAAACCACTACGTTTGCTGTTCCCTTTGCCCCAGAACCTCATGACTTTCTCCCATCTCAGGACTCTGTTGAGATCTGCCTGACCTCATCCCATCTGATCTGGCCTGTGAAATGTGCCATCGCCCATTGCTGTGTCTGTTCTCAGCATCAGATTTTATTTGTCTCCACAATGAGGATAACCATCTGTCACACTATATGTTTCCCATATTCTTGTCTTATTTTTGATGATTACTTTTTTCCCCCTTTTTTTCTAGAACACCTGCTCCATCAGGGTGGGACTTACTCTCTGTTTGGTCTAGTGTACATCTCCAGCACCTAGAACAGTGTCTGGCACAAGACCCAAAGGGAGATTTGTTTCCCACTGCGTGAGCATTGAAGAGGCAGTAGAAATGCTGAGAGACCCAGGTCACCCACCAAAGATACCTCCCAGACTGAAGATGTCCTGCCCCAGACCCAGGTCACCCACCAAAGATACCTCCCAGACTGAAGATGTCCTGCCCCAGACCCAGGTCACCCACCAAAGATACCTCCCAGACTGAAGACGTCCTGCCCCCCCACCCCCCACAGTCTGTCAATCCTATGTCTTCTCTCAGTGATAGTGGGAGTGGCTTGATACCTGCTCTGGGGGTGGTGATCTGTAGGTGTAAAGTATATACCCCAAAGCAACTCCAGCTTTATCAGAAAGTTCTCTTGAGTTCTGTCTGGGAAGAGGTAGAGGCCTGCAGTAGGGAATTTACCACAGGGGGATTTAGAGTTCAGAGGGAAAATTCTAGAGACTTGAGGCTTATGTTTGCCAGCCAATGAGAAAGAAGTACCCTTCTACATGTGGTTCTGCCATTTCCCCGAAAGAAAGCCTGCTCACTACACTATAGGACCCCAAGCAAGGCAGGGTGTGGCCCCTTCTGCAGGTGGGCAGTGGGCTCTGTGTTTAATAGAAAAGTGAGTGGGAAAATTAACATAGAAAGAGGGAGTGAGGGAGTGTGGGGAAACAGGTGGTCTTTGAGATGCTCTACACACCAGACTCCAGAGTTCTGACATGGCCTGCATTCATCATTGCTATTGAACTTAACTGTACAGCATCCACACCTTTTTCAAAGAAACAAGCGTGTAACCAGCTTGCCCAAGCTTTGGCCTGTTGTATCCATGCAAATAGAACTCTCACATCCAGATGCACAACCCTAGGAAATGCTCTATTGGCTGTGGATTCTGCCAAAGATGAGTGGAAAGGACCTGATGCGTTTCCTGTAGTTGGTCCACGGGTATGTTATGTTCCCTGAGGAATCTCCAGTTTTATTATTGATTTGGATCTGTTAGTCTATGAAGAAACCATTCATAGGATCATCTCCTGACTCTTGGGCCTGAACCTTCTCTAGGTGCAACTTAATGTGGTAAAGGCCATTAAAGACCATGGAGTCGGGCAGACTATAGGGAGTGTGGGACTGTGCTACCAGACAGGCGTAAGAAGAGGTAAGGTTGAAGAGCTCAACCCCTTGGAATCTCAAAGATTTGAGAACAGCAGGAGTGGAGACACTCCCTACCTGTGTCTGTAACTGCTCTGGGACAGTTAACCACAGCATCCCACTCCTTCCTCCCCGGCACATAGATTCTCTGAAGGAAAATATAGACCATAGACCTTCTTTCCTGACTTCCTCTCCCCATGGCATGTCAGTAGCACCTGGGTACCACCCAGCAGAAAGGAGACCAGGAACCTCCATGGACTCCCCATTCTGGACTTTGCTTTGTCTCCTGCCGGCAGTGCCTGGGCTTCCCAGGTGGAGAGGCAGAATGCAATAGGACAGCAGACCACGTTCTAGGCTCAGTCAGTGACAACACACATACCACATGCACACACACACATGCACACACACACACACATGCACACACACACACCACACATACACACACATACACCACACACACACACACCACACATACACACACACACACACACACACACACACACACACACACACACACACACACACACGTTCTTTAGGCGTTTTGACAATCCTAAGCCTCAGTTTCCTCATCACCCATGGAATCACGTATGATTCCTGATCATAACGCCTGCCTGCAGTTTAGAATCAGTAAAATGTGTACATAAAATATTTGACTGGGTCCCAACACCTCAGCAGCACATTAAGGGAACAAATGAGCTACATCTATCTGCCTGTTTCCTTCACACTGGAGTCTGGGGGCTCTGCATCTAAGAGTCTTGCCTTGTTCCTTTTTGTCCCTGTCCATTTTCACTTGGTCTGCAGAGAGAGAGAGCTGATGGTTGAGGATTTGCTGAGCCCCTGGGAACCTTCTATTACGAGGGAAGGCACCCCTGTTGCTGCTCTGGAGATTACCATCCTGGGGATGTCACAACTGGAATGAAGGGTTGCTATCGGAACCTCACTTCTGAAGCTAGCTGGCATATATCATAGGGGAGGGAGTTCTGATTTTTTTTTTCCTCACAAAATTCATCATAGACACTCAGCCCAAGACACAGGGGAAACAGAACTGTGTTTTGACTTCTAATCTATCTTTCTAATATCCACTTCCCCGTGCCCTGGAACAGAGCCAATGAGTCTCAGAGATCACATTTCACCAGTGACCTTGAAAGTGTGATTCAACATCTCTTTTTGCAGTAATAAGATCTTTTAACCCAAACTGTCCATTTTATGAGGCTGATACAGGACAGAGAACCAATAGGCAAGCTGAAACTCGGGGTTATTAAAGCCCTGGGAAAAAATCAGCATGTTCTGAAGCCAGCACGCAGCTGTAACTTGAGCAATGATGACCTGGAGTCAGGAGGGGGGTTTGCCAGGGACTGAGGCTGAACACAAAGGCACCCACCCGCTAGGAGCCTGTCTCAGAGGGACAGACAGCTGGCATCCTCGGGGAGTAGAGGCTGCCTCTCAAGAGAAGGGGCAGAGCCCCTGATAATCCCAAAGTGTGGGCCTATCTAGGGCTCAGGGTAGCAGGGAAAATGGATTTAGGTAAGCTAGGGACAGGCAGGGTAGAAAAGGCAAACAGGGACCAGAATTTCAGGAGCAAGAATGCAGAGGAGCTGAGTGGAGCCCAGAGTGGCTGTGTGCAGTCACAAGACACTGTGAGCACCACTGACCGGCATTGCCAGCTCTCACGATGGAAGAAGCCCAGTGCTGTGAAAGCCAGTTAGAATTAAGGCAGGGATTCTCAACCTGTGGGTCGCGACCCCCTTGGGGGATGATTGACCCTTTCACAGGGGTTACCTAAGGCCACCAGAAAACACAGACATTTACTTTATGATTCATACCAGTAGCAAAATTGCAGTTATGAAGTGGCCATGAAAATAATGTCATAACATGAGGACCTTTATTAAAGGGCCACTGCATCAGGAGGGTTGAGAACCAAAGGAATATAGCTAGACTGTCACAGAGGTCAAACATGATATCTCCCAGGCCTTCTTCTCCAGAAGCAGCCCTCTAGCATCACAGAGTTCCTGGCGCACTCCTTACTCAGCTCCAGGCAGAAGATGTCAAAGAGAGTCAGGATTGACACCCTCCTTGGGCTGTTACCAACTCCTGTCCCATCACAGAGGCATGGCTGTTGTCCTTTCTCCACGTCTCCCTCTCCATGCTTCTTGCATCCCACACAGAAGCAGAGCTGCCTAGGGCCATGCTTACTGTGTGCCATCCAAGCCTCCCATTTTGCAGATGGGAAACATAAGGCCTGGAGTGGACTTGTACCACATGAAGAGATCAGCTATGCTAAGGCAAGACCCCGGGCCTCTTGACCTAATCTCCCCTCTGTGACATACAGTTCAGAGGCCAGGTTGGCTCAAGATCAATTCTAAAAGTTTTTTTAAACTATACAACTAATATTTACTTGTTATAAAATATAAAATAATATACATACAAAACTAAAATGTTGAAATAATTCCCCCCCTACTGTCCCACCAACATACACAGCAGAAATGACTACTATAACGTGTGTGTGTGTGTGTGTGTGTGTGTGTGTGTGTGTGTGTGATGTTATTGTTGTTGAGGTGTTTGCAGGCCCACTTGAGGAGATCAATAAGAAGGATGAGTACCACACCAAGTACTGTGGCTCAAGAGCTCTAGTCCTTGCACTGAGGAGGCTGAGGCAAGAAGCTAGCATGGACTATGAAACCGTCTCAAAAATGACAAAGGAAACAGTATTCGTAATGCATATGTGCACACACATGCATGCATGCACACACATGCACACATGTACACACACACACACACACACACACACACACACACACACACACACACACAGATCATATCTTCTCTACAGCAGCAGCGCTACAATGTCTTCATGTGACCCTGCAGGGCTGAGGAAACTTGTGACCATGGAGTCTGTCACCCACCTAGGACCACTCTGGTAGCCAGAAAGTCAGAGTTCCTCACTTCAGTGGCTCTTGTCTATTCCCAACCCAAGTTTAAGGCTTTTGTCATCCAAGCTTATATGTCCCCTGTAGTTTATAGCAGCCTTTGAGCTTCTATGCATAACACCTAGATGTACACACAGATCTTACACAACACCTCCCATACATAAACTCATACACACATACCCATGCACATGCACACACACTGGGTCTTCTCACTAGGCCACCAGGCCTGTCTGGAAGAATGCTCTTGGGCTCTCCTAGCACTCACAGGCTGCATTAGGGTCCCAAGTCATAGACTACCTTGAGAAAGAAACAAACTTTCCTCCACCTCTCAATTCCTCCTGTTAAAAAGATTCAGAAGCCACTCACAGTGACTGCATGTCAGCCCCACTTTACAAAAACCCAGAACCCCCAAGTTTACAAAGAACTGCCCAACTTAGTGAAGGATGGCCTGCTGAATGCTTTGAATTCCTTTGCAGAGTCAGAGTTCTTAACAGAGAGCCTGGAGTTGCACAATGATCTCTCGCAAAGAGCCTGCTGGCCTTGTGTGAACCCAGCTCTCCACTCTGTATGGTCTGGAGAGGAATGACAGTAGTCATACTTTCAACTTTGAATAAGTGAGTCTAATAAGTATATAAGTAAGCGAAAGTTAAAGAATAAATAGCAAGAGACAGACAGACAGGAAAACATTCAATCAGCTGTTCACAGCATTCAGCAGAAATTGCCTAGTGGGGCTGAGGCAGTGGGCTAAAGTTCACAGCTAGGTTTTCTCCCCATGGCTGAGCTCACTCCACTGCAGGCACTTTTGCATTGTGGGATACATATGAGTAACCAGTACTATGAATGTTTTTCCTTAGCTGTTCTCAGGGACGCAGCACTTTTGCCCTCCCCTTTCCATAGAGCTGATGGAGGAGCTGGTAACCTGTCCTCAGAGAAGCCATTTTGGAGCATACTCTAAGATAAAATAAGCATGAATTTCAAGTGAGGTGGATAACGACCCTACTTCCAGACACGGCTCCTCAGTGAACTCAACCAGAACATGAAAATGATCCTCAGTTTTGGCCCCAGAGTGAGCACTAGATTCAAGGGATCAGTGGCTTTCTTCCCAGGCTGGCATGAAACTCTAAGCTCTGAGATGATGGGCACATACAGCTAGGCTATGTCTAGCATAATACCTGGGACAAAGAGCTTGCCCTAAAGGAAACCAATTTAAAGAACAAATGAATGAATGAATGCCCACCAATCTTGGGAAAGAATCAGCATCCCAAATAGTAATTTGAGAGATCTACTTTTTAAGTCAAAACCTTTATTTCCCATTATAAAAGCACCACAGACATCTTATAGACAGGCAGAAGTGGAGAGAATCCTCTTTCTTAGCACCTAAACTTCCTCCCTCAACACTCAGATCTAAGGCCCCACAGCACGAACCTCTCGAGTGTGAGAGAGCCGAAGGCCTTTCCCAGCTGTCGTGTGGTCTATAGGCTGAGAACCCACACGCAGTTCAGCTTCCAGAAGGGACCCAAGACATATTCTGCCAGAAAGTGTTCCAGGTTTACAGTCCAACTTAAAAAAAAAACTGTTTTAATTATAAACTCTCTTTTTAAAACAACTAATAACTTGGAACCAGAGGACCTGCGATCCAGTATGCCTCATATTTAAAGCAAGTAAATTGCTACTGGGAAAAGAAATAACCAGGCAGAGAAGGCAGCAAAAAGAGAAAGAGAATCCAGATTAAACAGCCTGGGGGTGTGGCCCAATTACACTGTCTTCTTCCCCAGCGTTTTGTCTGCAGAAGGTGTCTTTTTTTTTTCCCCTTTCAAAGAGGAGGAATAAATTTTAATGTGACAGCTGCTATGATCTCCACTGCAAAATTAAAACACATTTTGTCAGATTTTTTATATTTTATTGACACATATATAATTTCATAGTGCAAACACAGCTCATATTTTACAAGCCCTGTAAACAGACAAAGAGATACACACCTTCCCTCTAAATCAATGGGGCACAGCACGGGGAATGGGGAGGGTCTTAAAGCTACAGATGAGCCTGATATAGATAATAGCTAAAGTGCAGGACAGAAGGTTCCAAAGCAAGCCAGGGGTCTATAGGAGCTCACTCCTCCTCCCGAGGAGCACGCTGGACAGGGCACAGGGGGCTCTGACCCTCAGGGTGGAGCACACCTTTATTCAAGACCTCAGGATAATGACTCAAGGAAAAAGAAGTTCTTACTTCTACTGTGTGATCCCTGAAACTAGATGCCCACGACGTAGCAAAAGGTCGTATTCCATGAGAAGACTGAGGAGAGGCGACTCACTGGGCACTGAGTTAGAGCCAGATACAGCAAGAAGGTCAGGAGTGCTCCAGTGCAGCAGGGTGTAAGGCTGATGTGTGCAGGTGGCTGAGCTCTTCCAAAAGCCGGAGAGAAGGGCTTGGGAAGCTTTAGGCATGGAGAAATGAGAAACCTTGATGCTCATAGGTGTCTTTAACTTTATTTAAATATTACAGGGAATACACACATATCAAAACACTACCACATGTTCCCCAGTATCGGCTCAAAATAAGTTTCAGTGAGAGGTAAACAAACTATCCCAGCCCCCACACAAGGAGCCTAGAGCTCCTTGAGAAAGTGGGATGCACGAGGCTGCATCAGTCAGAGCATCCCACATTCCACTTCTCACTCTCAGTGCCTGGGGTACCTCACATGCAGCAGTGTGCAGGTGATACTGGCAATGCCACTTGCTAGAGTCCGGGAGCATCATGGAACGTCAAGGACGGGGGTCTTTGCAGCTCACACGGGACCTCTCGGGGCTTCTGTCTCCTCAACTGCAGAACAGAAATCCAACCTGAAATACCTCAAAAGGCTGCCGGTTTACATCCACGCCAGGCACAGTGCCTGCCTTTAAATTCAAGATCAAAGTGGAGTATGGGCTGCTTTAAATATGGCAGCTGGTTACACACCACCACTCCTCTGTAAAGGCAGATCCTAGGTGGGGGTGATCTTAGTGGTAGAACACTTGTCTTTGCATGTGCAAGGCCCTGGACTTGACCCCCAGCATGAAAAAGGGAGGGAGGGAGAGAAAGTAGATTGTAAGTCCTCTCACTTTTACGTGGGTCAGCTTTCTATGCTCACTTGTAAGAAGATGGAAATTGCTGGAAGGGCCCTCACAGGTGACCTCACCCTGCCTGGATTTAACCCTCACCACACCCTGAGGGTCTGGATATTCTGTATCTCAAAGGAGGTTGGGTAGTTTTGACTCTTGTGACTGGCATGGAGGTACATTCACAGTGTTCACTTGCAAGTAGCAGGAATGGGGAACTCGAATCCAAATTGGGGTGCTTCCAATGGCATCCCAGTAAGAAAGTCACAGAAATGAGAAGGAGGGAGTGGCCGTCCTGAAAAGCCAAGCTTCAAGTTGTCTCAGTGGTGCCAGGCAGACAGGGACACACCTGCTGAACTGCCCAGAACATGGGGCTGCAAGCAAGACAATGTGACCGCCCCAAGTCTCTGGATTGGTTCATTACACAGGTTACCACTTTTAAGATGAGAATTCTGGGCCTTAGATGGTCTCTAAGAAGTCCAAGTGACCTTTCTCACAGCTTACAAAGGTACCACCTAAGACTCAAACCCGGCTGGCAAGGTTATACTCATGCCCACCACCCCACACTACCCTCCCAGCCTCATCCAGCCCCTCGGAAGCAGAGGTTTATGTGCATGCAGATCAGCGGTCTAACCCTCAGGAAACACTGAAGCAAACTCCACCCCCTGACATTCCGATCAAGAGTTTAATATATTCTTGCCTTCGTGATTATCTGTGCCCATTACTTATTTTTAGCTTCATTTAAATATCATGTTCTCAAGGAGAGCAACATTAAAATAAACTCCTAGCAGGAGACAGACCATCTGGGGATGGAGGACCACAGAGGATGGTGGGAACACCAGAAGCAACAACAGCATCATCTGCCTACATAGCACTGGGCTCCGGGCTTGCCACGTGGTATCCTAGAAGCACTGAGGGAAACAAACTGAAAAAGAGAACTCATGGATAGTTGAGATTTAACTCTAAAGTTTGTTACAAAACACAGACCGGAATCCCCGACTCCCTCTGCCTCCCTTTGCCTCTGCCCTGCCACCCACAGATAGGTGTTAAAATGTCCATTACTTTCTTACTGGGATGCCATTTACAACACCCCAATCCATAATCGCATCCCACTGTTTCTGCTTCTGTTGCTTTACATGCACAGGGGCCCAGATGCAAGGTTCTTTTTTTTTAAATGCAGGCTACAGAATGGGAGGAAATCTTTGCTAGCTGTACTTCAGGCAAGGGGTTAATGTCTGGGATAGAAAATGAACCATAAAACAACAACAACAACAACAACAACAACAACAACAACAACAAAACCCTTCTCTTTGGATTTTTGAGGCAGAATCTCCCTGTGTAGTTCAGGCTGGCCGCTAGTTCATAATCCTCCTGCCTCAGCCTGAAGAGCCTTAGAACATTAATTCTAAAAGCAAACAAACAAACAACAAACAAAATCCATTCATTTCTTGTATTTACATGTGTGGGCACACGAGTGCAGAAGTCAAAGGACAATTTTGGGGGGTCAGTTCTTTTCCTCCACTGTGTGTTTTTTTGGGGGGGATTGAACTCTGATGGTTAGGGTTGGAGGCAAGCATCTTTACCCATTGAGCCATCTCACTAGCCCTGAAAGGACTGCTCCTGACATCAGCAATAAGGTTTAAAACAGCTGCCCTCTTTGAGACTCGGATTATCTGGTTTCGCAGAAGGATACGCTCAAAGAGGAGGATGAGGGCATCTGTGAGGATGACAGAGGAGAAACACCAGGGAAAGGTGAACCAGCGAGAGGCTGCCACTGCAGCTCTTGTAGGTGAGGCTGGGATGTGTGTCTTCTGAGGGGGCAGTCACCTTGGAGAGCTGAGGCCAGAGATCCAGCAGCAGTGTTTGTTCAGAAGGGCAGAGGGGCCTGAAAGGAGGCAGAAGCTAAGGAGACCTGGAGAACAAAGGCTCCAGTCACAGCAAAGCCTGTGAAATGCAGGGACTGTCACAATGGCCTTGAAAACATTTAAATATCTTAGAATAAATCTAACAAAGCAAGTGAGAGACTGGAACAATGAAAACTTTAAGCTCTTGAAGAAAGACATTGGAAAAGATCTCCCACGCTCACGGGTTAGTTCTAGTACCCTGAAAATGGGCCACCCTACCATCAGCCATCTCCAGACTCGGTGCGCTCCTCATCAAAATTCCCAACACACTTCTTCTCATGAATTGGAACAAGTAATCTTAAATTTCATATGGACACACGAAAGACACAGCTGAAATCATCTTGAATGGTCACTGGGCGCTACACGGTGCCCCTCTCACGCAGCGTGTAGTTCATGTGCCCATTTTGAGAGATGCGTCCTTGATGTGAGGACACTGGGACGCGGAGGAGGTACTCAGCCTAGAAGACTAGGAGCGTGCACCGTGCTTGTTGCCTAGTTCCCTACATCTGCAGGTCCTACCATAGCAACCTCTACCTCCCAGAGCTCGGAGCCCTGCCTTGGGCATCGGAACTATTTATCAAACGTCGCTCTAATTGACTGTCTGGCAGACTGACTGCTTCCAGACTGCATGCAGAGCAGGCCAGTCTCTGTTTGTCTGTTTGTTCACAGAAGTTCCTGGATTAACAGCCTAGCTGCCAATGTCAGCTTTTATGGCCTTGGGCTTGGGTTGGACACCCTCAGTGTCCTCACCTGTAAAAGGAATAGCGTTGCCCACCTTGTCAGGTTCCTGAAGGAATTGTAAAAAAAAAAAAAAAAAAAAATGTGTGGAATGCCTATGGCATATAGTAGGCATTTCATAAATGGCTATTGTGAATTTTAAGAATGATATCTGGGATAGGATACAGTCTCATACTTCCCCATTAATATTATTTCCACATAAGCACCAGACAAGCTATAGTCTGTCACTACACATAATTCTCCAAGTCGCCCCCCTCAAACCCATCATTGACACCCTCTGCCCTCCCACACTTCCTTTCCGCTTCTAATCTACACTCATCTTCCACTATAATCTTTCTGTGACATGATCTTACAGGAAGTTTAGAAAAATGGAACCCTGCATTTCTCCAGAGCTCCAGGGCCGTGCACCCCCAAGCTGGAGACGCATGAGGAAGTCAACGGCTAGAAACCCAGACTCTCAGAGTTCATGGAAAGGAACTGAGTGCAGAGATTTCCTCTCCACTGAGCTATTTTTTCTATAAATAGAACTCTTAAATTAGGCTTGAAAATTAAGGAACACCATTTAAATCAAATTACAGTAAAGAGGAAGATTTAGAGAAAATCATTCACTTCGCAGTTATTATACTGAACTGGGCATGCTGATGAGAAAGGCCTCTGTCTTCTCCTTATTGTCTCAGGGATGCTCTGGGCCCAAAGCTTGACCCCTACCACCCCTCCCAGGCTGGCCAGACAGCTTCAGAGCCTGGGCAGCTCCCTTGAAACTCACATACTACCCCAATGCAGGCTCTGCTTGAGTGAGAAGATCCCTTTCTGTTCACTCAGATGAGTAGGAAGTCTTGACATAGTCTGGATTTGAATACTTTGCCATATGTGTACATTGTAAATATTCTCTCCTAGACTGTGACTCACTGATTCTCTTAAAAGTGTCTTTTTGGCAAGTTTGAAGACAAATTCAGGCTCACCTATCAAAAACCCCAGCCCAGAGTCAGAGAGGCCATGGTCCCTGCGTCTGAGATGGTTCCACCCAACACTTCAGCATGGGACGCTACTTCAGATAGAGACTGAGAGTTTCCAGTTTTCTTCTTGTGGTCCTCAGATAGTCTAGAGTAGCTCACATCCACCAGGCATCTGGACAGTGTCTTAGTGAACATGGCCCCATCAAGAAGGAATTCGCAGTAGATGTAGAACCTGATGTGGAGGAGAGGAAAGTCCCCGTGCACATGAGTTCACGAAGGTTACACCCACAACACTAACAGGCACTAACTTGAGTACCCAATACCCATGATCCTAAACACTGAACAAGCAACATTCAGTGGAACCACTGATGACCACAGCCAGTCCTCTGCTAGAGAGCGCCACAGATACCTGGGCCCATTGAGTATCTGTCTTTGTCTCTCATGCTGCCTGAGTCAACTGTCACAACATAGGTGAAGGAAGATGCTCAATGCCATATCTAATGAAGGCAGAAAAGGTCAAAACATACAGTTCTATGAATTAGGTTATTCTTTTATCCAAAGTAAGCCGGTATTTTAGAAATCAGAAAATACAGATACGGAAGAAGCCCACTCCTCAGAGAAAAACACTTTAATATTATATTTCTATTTTTGTTTTAAAAATTAATTAATGGGAATTCATAGTTTTATAACTCTCTCTGTCTCTCTGTCTCTGTCTCTGTGTGTGTGTGTGTGTGTGTGTGTGTGTGTGTGTGTGTGTGTCTTTAATATCATTGCGAGTCTTCTGTTAGCTAATGTTAGACGGCTGGCGGCTTCTCAATTGGATAGCTGCACCACGGTTTATTTAACCAATTTGCTGTCACTGAACTTTTAGCTTGTTTCCCATTTTTCACTGAAATGCATCCATAGGATAAACCTATCGACATCTGGGTCTCTGGTTGTCCGAGGAAAAGTTCTTCCAATAAACTGGACGTGGTGTAGCTGGGTCAGAAGAAGCACAGTTGTTAGGGCTCACACAGCGGGCAGAGCTGCTTTTTCATCGGAAGCTCCCACTGAGCTAGGGCGTGACTCTGTGGTGAAGCCCTTGCCTCCCGGGCTGGAGGAGGTCCGGGGTTCCACTTTTAGCACCTCTAAAATCAATGAGACGACCTCCACATTTGTAGACTCAGAGGTGCCGCATTATTACTTTTAATTAACAAAGGCAATATAAGGGCTTGTTTGGGTTCACAGGGTGGGGCATGGCCCACTGTGGCTGAGAATCAAGGCAGCAGGAGCTTGAGGCAGCTGGTCACGGTTCGCCCAGTCAGGAGGCAGAGGAGACACGAGCGCTGGGGCTCAGCTCTTCTTTGTACTCAGTCTGGGACTCTAACCTAGCATCTGGCACTGTCTACATTCAGGATGGGCCTGCCCACTTCAGTTAACTCCCTTAGGTATGCCAAGGCTTTTGTTTTCTAGGTGATTCTAGGTTCTCTCAAGTTGATGATCAGTATTAGTCAGCACCAGTGTTGTATGAGGGACATGGGCTGCACTGGCTTATTCCCCAACACACAGCCTTGTTGGTGCTATGTGAATCCCACAGAGGAGGCCCTGGGTTTAGCAAGGTCCCGGAAATTAGAGTTTGCATTACTAGGACCAGGGTCGGGTGCTGGCTGCTGTGCCCTTTTGTTCACATCGTGGTCTGATGCTGGAATGGAGCAGGAGGCTTAGTTCCATGAAGTCACCCAGGTACCCAGGCTCTCCATTTTTATGACTCTACTTGAAGGCCATAGAATCTTGGATGGGAGAGATCTTTTGGTAGTGTTTAGGGCAAGCCAGGTTTCTTTCTTTCTTTCTTTCTTTCTTTCTTTCTTTCTTTCTTTCTTTCTTTCTTTCTTTCTTTCTTTCTTTCTCTTTCTGGTTTTTCTTTAACTCAAAGTCCATTGGCTGGAATGCATCAATGCCACTGAATTGGATACACAGAAGATAGGGATGTACAAGGTGCTGGGAGCCCAATAAACAGCATGGGTGGCCAATGTAGCACTGTCTACGACAGGGTGGAAGAAAAAAGGGCTTTCTAAGCCTTGGGTAACTGGATAGACCCACGAACCATTTCTGAGCTTAATGTAAAGGCCCAACCCAGGCACCTCGGGGCCAGCATCCTATACTCGGCACCAGCATTAATGTCACAAGCTGTACATCTTTGCCAACAGAGTAAAAGCCACTAACTGCAGCTGAGTTTTCACCATTCACGAGGTGGCATGGAATAGTTAGGCACTCAAATACAAGCGTCAAACTACCTTAATGCACTGCTGTCACTGTTTCTTGCCAGTTATGAGACTGTGGGCAAGTGATTTAATGTATCTGCTTTAATCCCCTCTTCTGTAAAATAAAGCTGATTGTGGCAGCCCTGTTACAGCTGGCTTTCTACCTGGTCTGCTTCAACTGCTGTGCATGGAAGGCTGGGCCAGGGCATTGTGCTCACTGCTTTGAAGCCATTTGGCTTCCCGAGGCCAGTTTCTGCCCTCATGAAAAGCTGAGAGATCATTCTCTCCAAAAGGCTGTTGTTAAAGAAAGCCAAGCATCTGGCTGGAGGGGGGCTGCTTGGAGCAGCTGAGCTGCTAGCTTCCCCCCAGTGTTCAATTCATCAAGGTCGGCCTCACCCTGGGCTACCACCACCGAAGGTCACTGTGACAATCCCAGCCTCTCATTCAGTGTGGACCAAGAGAGAAGGAGTTCTATGAGCTGCGGGGTCTCCCATGCACACCCACCCCCTACCCATTGTGCGCAGGCAGGACATGGCGTTGCATGCACATTACTCACTCCGAGGTCACCATGCCCTTCCCCCTCAGGCTCCATTCAGAACAGATTAAAAGGCACTGGCTTTCCCAGCTGCCTTTCAGGAGAGTCCATCCCTAGTGCATAAGGCTGGGCCTGGGAAGATGGCCCGGGTACTTCTCTTTCCAGCTGTGGCCCTCCTAGGGATCAGGCAGTTCTGATATACTGACCCACATGCATTGCCCACAGGGACCTTATATCTTTACGTCTTACCTATTGCTGCCCCATCCTATCTTGCCCTGAGCAACCCAGGAAAGGCGTCTCTGAAAAGTGCCTCCTGAGTTCTGGGTCCTGGTTACCTTTTGGCATCCTATGCTTTCCTTTCCCCAGTTCCAGCCCTTATTTGAATGACTGAGTTCCAAGTGTCTCCTGGCACCAAAGCCAACAGGATACATTACCTTCACGTTATAATTGGTTCTTTCCCCACTCCCAGAATGGTTCCTGTGGCCCACACCTCTCCTGATCCCACATCCTCAGACTCCAGTGTCTGCTAAGCCTTGGCCTGCTAATTCCTCTCCCTTTGTGTTTTTCTCACTTCCAACCCCACCATCCCTGAACAGGGCATTTCAGAGCATGGAGAAGTGACTCTCCCTGCCTTGTCTCAGGAAAGACCTCTGGTCTCCCAATCTCAAGAACTACACTCCATCCTGGCCTTTCAAGCACAGGCACCCACACGTTTTCAGAGCCACCAGCACCCATTCTGTAGTTTCTCATCTGCACTTCCATCTGCTCACCAACTGAAATATTTATATAATTAAATCTGTAAATGTTGACTGCATGGCATTATCTATCCACTGTTCTGGGAAAGCAAAGTGTGAAAAAACATGCGCCTGCCTTCACAACGCTTCCTGTCCAGTGGGAGAAAGAAACAAGACAGACCCAGAAACAGGTTTGGGAGCGGGTAGTGTATAGTAATCACTGACCCACGAGGGGTCGGGTAAGCACAATGGGTTAGCTAGCACACAGGAGAGAGGCTGTCCTACTAGGAAGTGAGCAATGACTTCCTAGAAGGGGTGGGGCTTTGATGAAACTTAAGGAATGCAGGGCTCAGCCATAACAACCAGGAGTCAGGGTGGGCTTCTAGACCACAGAGAACAGAGGGGTGAGTGGTAGCAGGGACTTTCTGCCACCACCGTGAGTCACTAGAGCTATTGTTTAAGGTGGGAAGCAGGAGATGGGCTGCAGAGGGTTGGGCCATGTCACTGACCTGAGCTGAACAGCTGAGGCCAGTATACATAGACCTCCCCAATCTCAGCAGTGAGAGTCCTGTGTCTACACAGACCCCCCCCCCAATCTCAGCAGTGAGAGTCCTGTGTCTACACAGACCTCCCCAATCTCAGCAGTGAGAGTTCCATGTCCCCAGAACCCTCTTGGTCCTGGGCAAGGAGGGAAGAATGACCACCCTATAGGATCGTGCTAAGGACACCTAACATTGCACAAAGATGGGGAGAGTCAGTAGAAGACTGAGTTTGTATGTATGTATAATGTATTCAGAGTACCTAGTCCCTGCTTCTACCACCCTGAGTCCATGTTCTCCTGTGAGCACACTGTCACAGGACTCATAATGCCTCAGAGTGCCCTGGACACCAGGGCTTTGCCAGGTAATTGAATGCCTTGCTGCACCCTGCTCTCCTGCTGAAGGCTCCCCAGAAATGGTAGATTTGCCTTTCTGCATACCCCCCCCCCATGGTAGGCTACTCAGAAGCACACACTCTCTGGCAGCCATGAGATTACAGGACATGGAGGATCCGGAGCTAGCTCTGGCATGCCATGAAGTTCCTGGACCAGTGACTTTTCCTAGCCAGTGCCTTCCAGATCTTCAGGACACAAAGAGGCACATCAAGGATCAGCTGTAGACTGTGGAAACCCAATACAGAGAGAAACACACCTCACGATCTTGACATATCCACCTCGCCATGCTGGGTTCAAATCTCAGATGTTGCCAGAATGAAGTGAAGGTGACTTATTTGTTTGCATAAAAGATTTCATTCACATGGCTAACTGCAAACAGCACAGAAGCTGGAGGGAGTGGAAATGTTTAGAAAAATGGATACTTTTTTTCTTTTTAAAGGATCCTAGAAAGTAGTACACAGTGTTAATTATATAACTTTATTAAGTATAGACATGAAAGCTACTGGCAATCTTTCTTCAGTCTACTTTGGGGATAGCTTATTAGTGACTTGGCAGGGGGTGGGAGGAGGGGGTAGTACATAGATAGATGCTCAGTGCTGGTGGACAAGGAAATAATGTGGAAGCGCAGTCAACAGCTATGCAGGTGTGGTATGGCTGGGCTCCGCACACAGCCAGGGAAGTCATAAGCGGGATGTGGGCTAGATTCCCAGTGGGTCTCAGAGGAGCAGCTGGGTAAAACAGAAAGACTGAGAAAGACCTTCTGAGAGGTTGTCACAGGATTCTCTAGCTCCCCAGGGACAGAGATGCTCAAAGTAGAGCCTTGGAGGAAAGAGTCGGGGTAACTGAAGTGGTCAGCCTGGAGAGTGTCAGGGACCTGAGATGGCCCCTCTCACGCTCCCCAGACTGGCCCTGTCTCCAAAGTGGCCATTCAGGAGCCTGCTTCAGAATGAGGCTAGGAAATGGGGAAAAAGATAGAGAAGATGGACCCTTTCTAGTGGGTGGGTGTAGAGGACTGGCCTGACTTATTTTTAAATTTCACCTGGGAGGTTTTTTGTTTTTATTTTATTTTTCTCACCACTGACATTATTCCATGCCACATTCTCCAGAAGGATCTTCGCTACACCTGTTCTTTTAAAATCTCAGCCAGGTATGGTGGCACACTCCTGAGGCAGGAAGATCATAAGTTCACAGTCCTTCTCAATTACTAGCAAACTCAGGGCTAGCCTGGGCTACACAAAACCTTAACTCAAAACAGAACAAAATAAAACAAATCAAAACATCACTAGTGTCCTTGACTTTTTCACAGTATCTGTTTTCTAGGTGGCTCCACACAAAACCACCAGGGTCAGTGTTCTTGCTTTCTGATCTGCTCCGGCTGAGCTCCCTGGGGACTACTGGCCCTCTCACCGGCAGCTGCCTATAGAGCGGATGTGACTCAGCCTCTCCTACTTCTCCCACTCCTCTCAGGTGCTGCCTGCACAGTTGCACAGTCCTACAACTGTCACTAGGGAGGAAGCAAAGAGAGGCTGATTAATTTTCCCAAGACCACAGAGCAAATAAGGGGCAAGACCATGGCTAGAAGTCAGGGCTGTGGCTCTCTCCGAAGGCCTGGAACTGAGCCTGCCTAGGACTGGGAAAACTGAGCGAATACAACTGAGCATCTGCCCACCAGGAGCCTAGAGTCTGGCAGACACCTGCCTTCTGGACCTGGGTGTCTGGGAAGCCAGGCTCCTTTAGCAGCACCTGGGGTGGGTACAATCATTACCTATTTTTTTGGATTTATAACTGTCCTCTGCTAGACACTCAAGGCACTTATCAAAAGACCTTTAGAAGGGGTGTCTCTGCTGAGTGCTATTTCACCCCTGAACTCAGCTCCTTGCCTGCCATCCCAATGAGAACTTGATCATTAGTCCTATGATTATGAACAGTAGAGGCTCTGGGTTTCGTTAAAATGATTCTGCCAGCACGCCTATCAGTGATCCAGGGCGTGCACCAGGTGCAGCCTCCTTGAGTCTGTTAGGGAACTGATAAGGTGCTTCACGCAGGGCTTTGGTGAGCAGCAGCACGGGAGAATGCACTGGGATGGTTCCATTTAGTCTGGGAAGCATTGCCAAGGAATAGACTCAGAGCTGAGGAAAGAAACAACCCTAAACAGTTTCAGGAATGCAGTGAGGAAGGGCTAGTAATGAGAACGAGGTAGGCACCTCACTCCCCAAAGCCTCTGTTTTCTGATGGTCAGAAAGAGTTCAACTTGGATAGCAAAAGGTAAGTGGCACGAGGAGGAGGGGCTGTGCTGCTGAGCCCTGGGGGAGATGTGTTTGTGGTCCTGGCAAAGATGGGATCACTTCCCGCCCCGCATCTCTCGCATCTCCCCTGCCCCCAACATGGAGCTTGTCTCATACACGCTCAGTGAAGCCTGAATCCTCTCTCCAGAGAGGAGCTGTTTGCTCAAGCCCCAGAGAGCTCCACCTTGTCAAATGCTGCCTGCTCTGATCTTCCATCTGCCAGGGTCTCCCAGCCTTTCTCCTTAATTCATTCAAAAGGCTGAGACCCAAAAAAAACTGTCAAGCACTCCCCATCACTCGTTAGTGGAGTGGGGCCAGTCTGCCCCAGCTCCAGTTTCTCTACATCAGCACACAAGCCCCTTCTGCTTGTCAAAAAAAAAAAGATGAAGAAGAGGAAGAGGATGAAAGAAAGATGAAGATGAAGAGGGGAAGAAGAAATGAAATAAAATTCTGGGAACCTTGGTGGGCAGGCAGAACTGTTGGCCTGGGAAGCAGGGGGACTGACCTGTCCTTTTAACATGCTCTTTTACCTTTCCAGGCAAAAATTTGGATAACGGACAAGAAAGCAATTGACTCTGAGTATTCTAGACCAAGTTAAGTCCATGAACCTTCAACCATTTGCCTGCATTATACCACGCATGGTGCTATGTGCTACAATGCCTCTCCCAAGGAACCCAAGGCTCAGAGATGAATCCGGTTTGCAAAAACCCAAGCTCAGGGGCAGGGGCAACAATGTTACAGACCAAGGCTCTGAGGGCTTCGATCAGGACTCTATATCTGTCTTAGAGACAAAAGAACAGACATGGAGACAGGGTGGAGGTCAGTAGTGAGTATCATAGGCACAGACCAAGAGAAAGAGAAACAGGTGTCAAGTTACCAGGGTGTGGTGAGACCTGACCATTCCAGCCACCCTCATGGGGAGCGAGCTTCCTCTTCCAGCTGGCCCCACGAATGCCGACACATCAACACTGGTCACCAGTCATCCTAATTATCCATTTACTTGCTTTCTTCCCTGCCAAACTAGAAGCTCTAGACAGTGTCTGGAATAAAGAAAATTCTCAACAGAGAGTTTGATGGGGTGGGTAAGTAGATGGGTGGATGGGTAAGTAAATGGCCAGTAAAATTAACGAACAGACCTGTCTCCTTAAGAAACAATACCATAATGTAGGGGTGGTTTGATATAGGGGGAACTTGGGTGCAAGTGCCAGTGCTCTGGTCCTAGTCTCATAGCGGCTGGGTGGCAACCTCCCTGTGAGCTCTGTTGTTGTCTGTTGCAGGTGTCTAGGGTATCTGTCTCAGAGTTCTCAGGAGGTTGAATGTGATAGTCAATGTGACTGTACTTTGTATGTTGCCAAATATGGAGAGGTAGATCATGTGTATTTTTCAGCTAGGGTGCTGCATAAGCAATTGCAGAAACCCCGATGCCAACCCTGCTTTAACAGGAAGGAAGCATGATGTTTAGAAAGACTATACATATGACCCCACAGACAGAGTGGCGAGGCTCTTGCATTGGTTAACATTGCACTGTGTTGCTGATCTCTGCTTGTTGTAACTTTGTGGAGAGCAACTTGACAAAGAACTTCTCATATTCTGGCTGCTTCTTGCTGCTTCTGTAGACTCGTGCCCATTCATGGAGCCTTGTGTTTTCCTCTGGATCAAGCATCTGCTACTGATTCGTGTTTGGTATTTGCCAATTAGACTGGTCTGCTGCTACTGATTTGTGTTTGATGTTTTGGACTGGACTGCTGCTATCCTGACAACGAAGATTGGACTCTTCCCATAGAACTACTTCTAAACAGGTCAACAACCCCGGTTTCCTATCAACCTTTCTTTTCCCCTACCTCTGGTAGATGGGCTATAAGGGACTCTGGAGTGTTAAGAAACTGATTAAAGTAGGTTTTGAACAATCTAAGCCTACAAAAGGGATGGGTAGATGTGGTCAGAACTCGAGCACACACACACACACACACACACACACACACACACACACACACACACACGAAACTCTCAAACAAAAGGCATTTCACATTCTCAAAGAGAAAAAGAAAAGAAAATTTCTGAGCAGGAATCAGCTAACCAGCAAATTTATACTAAATACAATGTTTTTTTTTTTAAAAGTGTCTCATTATCTAAGAGTAATGGCAAATGCCTATAATCCTATACTCAGGAGGCTAAGGCAGGAGGATCACAAATTCAAAGCTATCCTGGGCTACACAGCAATGTTCTACTAGTCTCTCTAACCTTGCTGTTTCCCCTGTGCCATCGCTCAGTTTAAACCAGGATGCACTGGGCTGCTCCAACCTTTCTGGCAGTGAGAAGATGAAATCTGCCTTGAAGAAAGAAGGCTCTTGTGATATTGTAGTCATTTGTCTGAGCAGCAGCCTACATCTATAGATAGTCTATCATTTTGCCTAGTCGCTTTCAAAACTCCCTTTCAGCTGCCCTACCAAGATATTTATAGTGATATTTGTGTTTTTAATAAAAGGATCTTGTGAAGAGAAGTAATAAAATGATGGTACACACATACACACACATCTGCACCAGAAGACAGAAAATGAAAAAGTTATCAGAGTACCAAGCGATAACAGAATGGAGTTCTTTGGCTGAGACCTCTGGAGGTCGTTTAGTGTTTTATTAGCAATGTTACAGGGCCTGGACACCTGTGCAGGAAGAGGCTCCCGTGTAATTCTGTGCATGAAGTCGGGCCCCGTCCAAGCCACAGCACCCAGCAGTTGATTCAGAGACCTCAAGTGGATCCTTGAGCAGGCAGGAGAGGCTGAGGAAGCAGCCTATGTGGACTGACTGAGGCAAGAGCCACATTCCTCAACAAGGACAGACTTGAAACCCGTGTTGAATGGCCGTTTCTGGAAGGAAGGTTTTACAAAAACATAGGAGGGAAAAATACCAACACATTCCACCAACATTTTACCAGTTCTCTTGCTATGACTTGCCTGTTTCCCAGTCTGTGACAGCGGGAAGTAGAATCATTGTATGTACATCCGTAACCCTACAATGTCATCTCAGGCAGGACATGTGATGTGTGGCCCAAAACAAGAAAGAACAAGATAAAGGGCTAGACTACATGTAGGAGGCAGGGTCCTGCACAAGGGCTGGCTTGGGCGACACAGTTGGCAGTGGTCTTTCTAAGGAGGAGGCATGGGTGAAGAATGCGACTGTCCTGAGAAGCCTTCCCAAGTGAAGGCAAAGACCATCGCACGGAGCAGGTGGCAGCCTCAAGGGGCAGCAAGAGGGTTGGTGTGGCCTTTTAGACATCCAGGTAGTGTATGAGTTTGGATATCTGGGTGTATGGTGCACCCAGAATCTCTCACTTGGGGCTCTTTGAGAAAGGTATAAGGCAAAAACTAAAGGGACACAATCACATTTAAAGACTCAAAAAGAAAGACAGGACTATGGCCTGAGCCTAGATGGCCATCGATAAAAAAGTGAGCCATTCTCAGAGACCACAAAGGAGAAAATGTCACTATAGGAGAGAGGGAGGGCATGTGAACATGCGCAGAGATGGGGGGAGCATGTGAGCATGCACAGGGGGAGGTCTGTTTCGGAGGAAATAATGTGAATATGTCTATGGAAGACCAATATTTCCCCAGTGAGAAAGAGTATTTGGCTATCTAAGCCCTCAGGGCACAGTAACTCCTGAAGGATTTAGAAAAAGGAGAAGAGATAGCAGACCAGAGAAAGAAGCAACATTCCCTCTACTTGGATAGAACTGGTTAAGGTCAAAATTAACTTTCTTCCTGGAAAACCCCACAGCCATGACAGCCATTTGCTTCAGAAGGATCGGCATGTTGTATTGATGGGTACTGGACCCTTGGAACTTGATCCCTGTGGCATGTGTGTATGTGTGTGTGTGTGTGTGTGTGTGTGTGTGTGTCTGTCTGTCTGTCTGTCTGTCTGTCTGCCTGACTGCCTGACTGTCTTCTTATATGTGGGAGCATACATGTGTGTGCAAAATTGACATTAGGGGGTCTTCCTTGATTGCTTTTACTTTGCCGAGGCTTGGCACATGCTGAGCCCAGAACTTGCCAAGACTGACTAGACACTAGACTTTGTTGGCCAGCTGCGCCCAGGGATCTGTCTCTGCCTGCCTGTGTGATGGCTGGCGTTTACAGAGGTTCTACTTCTCACACTTGTGTTGTACCCCACTAATCTGCCTTCCCCAGCCTCCATGGCTGCTTTTTACTACACCCTCTCTGGTCCTGTTTCTCTCCTGTCTCCTGCATAGGGGACAGAGTTTTAGAGCCAGAGTGAGCCTGCCTGTATGAAGCCAGTGCTCTCTGCATTTGTCCCTCAAGCATGGATGGCTAAGGACTGTGCTCCCCTCCACAGGCGTCTGGAGGGAGCATCCCCAGCCTGGCTCTGTTGTCCTCCTGAGCTAGCCAGAAAAGAGGCCTCGCTGACAACCACTTAATAACCAGGCCGTGCTCCATCTAAAGAAAGTGCAAACCCAGCTGTCACCTAACTCACAACAAATGTGGATTCCCAGTGCCAAGTGGAGGGAGCAACGGAGAAAGCTCTCAGACCTGAAGGATAAAGGGACCTAATGGAAGGAACCAGAAGAATACCCACTCAGCAGTTTCAGCCCGGGAGGCATCTACTTCCAAAGATGCTGGGGCAGGAACAGGGATGCCAGCAATGAAACCAAGGCACCAGGAGTGGTGGGAGAACATAAGAAGGCAGGAAACACTTCTGGTATAAAGATTAAGACATGGGAACATGTATGCCTGAATCTTCTAAACAGAATCAGGAAAATTAAATTTTAGAACTGGATGGCTTCTTCTCAAATCATAAGTCCTGAGCAGGGAAGAGAAGGAGGAGAAGGGGGAGGAGGAGGAGGAGGAGGGGGAGGAGGAGGGGGAGGAGGATGGGGAGGGAGAGGGGGGAGGATTTACTCTTCACCTTCCGGTCCCTCTACTGCCTCTTCTAGTAGTGCCTACCTCCACCTGGTATCATGGTAACAATGTAACAATGATGCAAAGCATGTAGCCCGCCCCCTGCCACCTAATTCATGCTTAGAATTCAGTAGCAATAATAATATTGTTCAAAGATCATTTGACTGCATTGGCCTTGAACAAACTGTTCTTTGGGGATGCCAGATGTCCCCATCTGAAAATCAAAGAAGGGGGTACTAGAATCAGTCTGGAACTGGGAGATTGTGGAAACTCCAAATGGGGACTTCAAAGGCTGCATTCCCCCCAGTTTTGGTCTCTATAATAATTCTAAGTGCAGGTCCCCAAGACTTGGACTCTGCACTTAGCCCCTGGTACCCTGATTGGTGAATTCTGATTGGTGAATAAAAATACTGACAGCTAATAGTTGGGCAGAGGAGACATAGGTGGGGTTAGGGTTTGGGGGGCTTGGGAGAGGCAGAGAAAAGCCTCCATGAAATAGAAAAAGAACTTGCAGGAGAGGAGAAAGGAGAGCCTTCACAGGTTAGCTGAGTCATAAAAAAAAGTGGCCATGTGTGCTGGCCAATTGGAGCTAAGAGCAGCCCAGATGAAACATAGTAATAACTTGGTTTATCGATAGAAAGGGTGATTCTAACAGCATGGAGGGTAGGCAGCTGCCCAGCTATTGCGCTGCCTGAGGCATATTTAAAAATATAAAGGCTGTGTGTCTTTCATCCAGGAACATAAATGGTCCAAGGCGGGGAAGAAACCCCGTGCCTGGATTTTTAATATTATTTACTACACCCCAGTTTTTTTAATCTCAGAACTGCATTATCTCCCTGAGGAGATGGAGATAAAAACCCGTGCTAACCTGTTGAGTTTCTTCTGTCGATGACATGGCATAACCTATATAACACAGGTCCTGGTACACAATAAATAATTGATGAAGTTTGTTACTATAATTCTCTTTTCCTGAAATTATTTTCCAATAATAGCAAAGATGACAGAGGCCAACTTGCTCTGTGTCGTGGATCTTGCTATCTGAAACTCCTACTTTTCTTTCCTGTAAAATGGGAGCCTGCACTAAAAGGTCTTAAAGGATCCTCAGCCTCGTATGATGTAAGTATGAGGTGAAGGGCAACACAGAGAAACCAGCCAAGGAAACACACATTTCCCAGGACATCATAGAGTCCTCCCAAGACTCCAGGACAGCCTGCCTGGCGATGGTTGCACAAGCTCAGCGGCTGTATCTCCTGGTGTGTGTGTCCTTACCGTGGACTGCCGGCAAAGCCAACCCTCAGAGCAACTACAAATGATGAATCTCTGTACAACAAGGAGCCACCAAACATGGGCACTGTGTTCTCTGTGGTTGGGCAATTCCAAGCTTATCTGTCCAGTTCTTGTTTTGCATACGTCCACGACATTTTAGGACATAAACAGAAAAGAGACAACTAAACTCTTTGCTCCTTGCCTTTCTGCCCTTCCTTCCTTCCTTCCTTCCTTCCTTCCTTCCTTCCTTCCTTCCTTCCTTCCTCCCTCCCTCCCTCCCTCCCTTCCTTTCATTTTCCCCTCCTCTTTTCCTTCCTAAATATCCCAACCTTACATCATAATTATGACCCAAAATATTTAGCGTAAACCTTTGTGTGGGCAAACACTTACCAGAAAAGCCACACACAATGGGATTCTTACCGCTTAGTCTCCAGGCGTCAGGCAATGCTCTCACCTGCACTGTAACTGACTATAGGTCATTAGAATCAGACTCTGCTGTGGAGTTGGAGGGAAACTTGCTGAACAAAGGTTACATCATGGCCTTTTCTCCCAGCTCCATCTCCCCAAGCCAGCCGGAGGAAGGGCTTATCCAGCATAAAGATCTTATGTGGTCCTCATTACCCATTCTTTCACCCGTTTGGGCCAAATTGGATTTTGATGCAACGAGGAAATGTGTCCAGTGTGTTATTAATCGGGCTCAGCGAGGGAAAGGTCAAGAGGTGACTTGGAGCAATTATGGGTTGTGGGCAGCAGGCCAATCAGAGAACAGGTTGGGGAGAGGGGAGATCGATGGCTATGAAATCATGGAAGGCTATGAGCCATTGGGCATAACCTGAAGGCTGATGCTCCTCCCGAATCCAACACATCTGCGCGTCTATCTTCGGCAATCTTCAACCGTTCATTATTATGGAAACCTTATGCCTCTGAGGTACCCAGTGCAGAGACACAAACCAGAAGCCTGCTCATGGTCTTAGAAATAAAAGCCACTTGGTTCTGTAGATTCACCTGGAAGGTTTTCAGACTAGTTGGAGCTCCAGCAAGGAGAGATGCCTGGTGTCTGCCAAAGAAAATTAGACTTGTTATTTTTGACTTCCTGGTATCTCAATAGTCTGAAAAGGATCTGGATTCCCAGATACTATTCTAGAACAGACAATGCTGAGAAAGAAAGAAAAAAAGCCCTGAACTGCCTCAATCAGTCATTGATTCTCTACATCAGTATGTATTAGATGGCAGGGAACTGTCTGTAAGCTATCTATCTCTACATCACACAGCTCAAAGAAAATCTTCAAGGAAGTTGTAAACTTCGCAAAGAATATTGTGCCACAAACAAACCACAGAGCATCAGACTCTCAATTCCCATGGTGGGGCCTGGCCAGGAGGTTCTTTCTGAAGACAATTGCATTAAGCCCTAAATACAGAGAGAACAATCCATCTTAGTTATCCGACAGCATAGAGCAGGCAGAGATAAAGTTGTGGTCCTTTTATAAGGGTTTTTAGATTAATAATCTGAATCACCGATGAAAGTTTCACTAAACGGTACCCCAGGAATTGATTTGCAATGAGTTGTTCAATGTGCTGTACAAAGGTGCTGCAGACAAACCAGTCGTGGAGCACTCCCTGAAGGATACAGACGCAAGATCCCAGCATCTGTTGAGTTTGCTCAAAAACATATGCTAGCCTTTTCTCTCTCTCTCTTAAGAACTCTAATTGCATCCTGCTGAACCCACCAAGGAGCCTGCTAACTGCCTTTGTGCTACAGCATCCATTCTCCATTTCTGAGGTTCAGCTCCGATGCTCAGGCCCATGTTTCAGTCTGCTCGTCCCCTCCACCACACTCTCTTAGCTTCAGTCTGCAAATGGTCCTACCCTTTCTTTCTCAAGAACTTTCAAGCTTGAGAAAGTGAGCTTTATAATGTGTTTATGGATCCATGGTGGATCCAGGAAGTTGGTGGCCAAAGGGACATTAGCAAAACTCCAGGCCCCAGTTCTCAAGTTCAACTAGTATCACTAAATGTCGGAGAGGAGAGGGGCCTGCCTGATGCCACACAGCTAAAATCTAAAAGTATTTGAGTGAAAGTCATGAGAAGTTTGGACTCCCGAGCTAGACAATCCATTCATGCGATGCATTAGCTGGGACTTTGTGCAAAGTGTGTCGGTTCCCTGCAACACAGTCCCGTGTTTACACAACAGGCAGTGTGTAATACGGATTGATGAACTTTCCATCTTCACAGATATGACTTTATCCAATTCTCTTTAACAGTCTTACCAGGGGGAAAGGATTAATACCACCCCTCACTGTTCTACCATTTTGCCTTATTTTATCCATCCAACACTCATCAGGGAGAATGTAAAAAGCTTGGTGTTTGTTTTTGTTTTGTTTTGTTTCTTCTACACATGAACAAATTAGTATGACTGCCATGCTTAGGACTGTGACTCCTGCAGAGCCTTTTGGTCTAACCAGATGTTCTCTGCCTAAGGGGGGAGAAAGAGGGCAGCCTTATTGCCAAAGTTGCCACCGGATATTGGGGACCCATGTGTGTATGGAGTGGCAGTCTATTACTTTAGGATTCTGCTGTGTATTTTAAAGCCGGCATCTGAGCACTTGTCAATGCTCCATCAGCCTGCCCTCTTGACCCCCAAATATGGCCTCTGGGAAAATCTAATTGCCTGCTCAGAGTGACACTGGAGCCACGAGAGTGATAAAGTTGTAGACAGTCACTTTGTGATTATGGGCCCTAATGGAAGGGAACCGGGCTGAATGAATGCATGAGTGAATGAATGAACACACACTGGGGTCATTTATTCAGGGCTCTGGGGGCGATGCAGTGATGTCTTCATTAAAGCATCTCTGGGGTCTTAGACTCCATAAGGATGGCAGACAAGGACAGAGCCAAGAAAATGGCAAAAGTTGTACTTCATACAGACCCTCCAATCTCAGACTCTGGGGGGGGGGGGTCACAGAGGAAGACTTCCTAGTCCTCATGCCTTCAAGGATAGACACATAGCCAGGATGGTACTGGCTGCTGTGTGGACTCCCAAGAAAGTGAGAGCATAGCAGTAGAAGGCAACCATTTCTAAAAGCCATGGGTGGGCTCTGCTGTCCTGTTAACAGAGCTGGTAGCAGCCTCTTTGGAAAGGCCACCATCATATAAGCATCTTATGCCCTTTATGTTTGCTTGCGCATTCTTTTATTCTCTGGTGAATACCTCTTGGAGAACTCACAGTGTGCCAGACGTGACCATAGAAACACAAAAATGATTAAGACTTAGCCGGAAACCTTGACAAGCTCATTGTCACACTGCCGTGTGGCAAGGGCCACCACAGAGGTCAACTCGGGAAGGTGAACAGGCCAGCAGATGGCAAATGGGATTCCTGGCAGAAGGAAGAGTAGTAGTTCAGTAGTGCGGAGGGGCCAAGGGAATGACAAAGGAACTGGGTGCTTTGGATGGAGGGCCAGGTCTGGGTTCAATGACTCCAGAAACAACAGTGCTTTGTCTGTAGGATGATGACCGTGAATTTAAAGATCTTTGGATCAAAGGGTAGATGCCCTGCACAGTCCCCAGGCAAAGTGAAGGGCACTCACAAGGCAGCTCGCAGCTTCAGCTACTTGTCTAGTCACACTGAGGAGGAGAGGGGCAGGGTTTCTCTTATCCTCATCTCTCCTCTCTGGTCTATTCTCAGGGTTCTCTCTGGGGCTCTCAGTCGGCACCACAGCTGGAAGGTGCTATCGTCCCTTGCTTTTTCGGGTGAGCTAATTGAGGCTGGAGAGCATGTGGACCTGCTTATAAGGAGATGTCTGGGTTTCAACTGAAGTTCCATGCCATTTAGCTCTTGCAGGGCATTCTCTGCCTCGCTCCTCTGAAATGCTTAGTCTGTTAGCCTCATAACTCCATGGTTTCCTCCAGCCAGGGGCTTCTGGCACACTCTGCAAACTGTTCTCCCGGCCTAGGAGAACTGGGCAGGAAAGAGGCAGTCAGGGGAAGCCATCCTATGCACTCTCCTATCTACTTGAACACAGGACAAGAGAGGCCTTTGCAGGAGGGAATGGGCCATCCTTGGGCACAGTTGTGCCTCAATATCTGTGCCCTTCAGCAGCATGGGGGCTCTTTTGAGCCATCCTGACATCATGCTGACTAGACTGGTAACCTGACCCATGATGACAGCTCCCTCTTCCCCCAGCTGGGCCCATCATGCTGGTTCAGGGCAAAGGTTATCCCCTAGGGGAAGGGGCAGCTGGAGCTCTTTCGAGTGGCTGTGAAAGGGAGATAATTTTGATGACTGACATCTCCCGTCCTCAGCTGTCCCTAGTTCTCCTTCACTGGCTGCTTCTACAAGCACTGGTCAGAGGTGATGATGCCCCTTCCAGGCTTAAGTTCATCACTGAAGGTTATTAGTTGGAAGAGTGGGGATTGGAACGACACAGGCCTTGTATAGAAGCCGAGCTCTCCAGGAACACAAACATGAATAAGCCCTTTTGCTAGTCACTGACCATTCCCTCTCTAAACTGGGTTTAAGTACCATTCAAAAGGTAAATGTATTTAGATGCCATTTGGTGAAGCAGACAGGGGATGGAAGCACATTTCAGAGTCCTGCTTAAGCCCATTGAATAGCTATGGGGTAGGGCTGTTCTTCAGCATATGATCAGCTCTTGGGGAAAAACCAGCCTTGAGCAGTTTCTGCCTGGCAGCACCTTATAAACTGCCCGGGAGCACAGACCAGTCTGTGTCTGCCAAAGCCACCATTCCTGCTCATTCCTCTCCAGTATGTGGTCGCTATCTCCTGGCCCTCATTCAGTTTTGCCTCACACTGACCCTCTGATGAAGGCCGGAACAAAACATTCATGGTTCTTCCCACATTAAAAAGAGGGAGGCTGAGTCATGCCGAGGTAGGGTGACCTTCTGAAGATCGCTGAGCCAGATTGCTGAGCGGGGATTTCTGTCATTTATACTCCACAGCTAACATGCTTAGCCTACAAGTGCTTCAGTCAAATCTTGCTGCAGGTAGGAAGAAAAAAAAAGAATACAGTGCAAAAAAAGAGATGCTGAAGGGAATCAGAGAAAAAAGGACAAGAGAAGAGAAACAGAGGCTTCAAGCAAAAGTGTGAGCTGCATCTTGAAGGGTGGTTAGGGGCAGCCGGCTGGAGGAGAGTGGACTGGGTGAAGGATGAGCCATGGCTGCTGGTTTCAGATACTCAAGCACTGCTATGGCCATCCCCTCGAGGCCCTGAACACACCTGACAAAACCTCACCTGGGCTCATTTGTCCCTTGTTCTCCCCCAAAGAGAAATAAATGTGTTTCTTGCCCTAAGAAGAAAGTTCCGGGGTCACAAATGATGATAACATTTTGCCCAAATATCTCCCTAGGAAAATGGTGAACAAAAGCCAGACTGGTCATGTGGGAAATCCTAGCTTCCCACAGAGAGCAACTTTATGAAAGTAACAAGTAGTGACAATCTCTTTGTGAAGTCATTTAAGAGAACTCCAGGGTGACATCACCTATAACGCAAATCTCTGTTTTATATGGTTGATAACGGGTCCTTAGCTCCTGAGACTTGAACACTGGGGATCCATGATTGAACCTGGCTCTTATATTCTCACAGTGGCTTCTGTTTGCTGGCTCACTGTGGACTCTTGATGCTTCTCCAGTAAATATTGACCTCCCTTCTTCACGCAGGAGCTCCTGGGCCCTGGGAAGACACTGTGGGGGACACAAATATTATGACAAGCTACAGGAGCTGAACTCCCATTCGCACATGGCTAGAATCGAATTAGGGTTATGGGGACAGACATATGAGGAAACTGAGGCACAGGGGAGCTAGCCAAGCCATCCCTGATCACATGTCAGAAAAGTGGCAGATTTGAATCTCAGGCTTTGGTACTTGTGGTCTGTATACTCTGAGGCTTCTTGCAGTGCTTGGCATATAGTACCGCTCAGTTAAAAAAAAAAAAAAGCTACCATAGCTGCTCTTAGTTCTCACAGCGCAAACAACTCCAGCAGAAACCTCCCTTCCACCTCCTCAAATGCGTTGATAAGATTTGGAGACACCACAGGAATCCGATGGGGAAGATGCTCCAGGGATGCAGCAGAGATTAGATATTTTTCAATTACCATAGGCACCGGGCTTCACGTGGTTCTAGTAATGCAAACTGCCTATTTGCCGTTTCCTTCTCGATGCCCTATGTGCTCCCCGCCAATGATTGATGGCCACAGGAGGCGGGAAGACACACATCTACCACTCGCCTCGTCAAGCCCCCTCAATTTCTATCTACAGAGTGAGTTGCCTCCCTCAGCATGCCGCAATAACTCAAGATCATGGGAGGCGTCTAGAGCAAAAGACATCCTGGCTGTAACCTGCTACATCGCCTAAGCAGAAGTTTCCCCTGAAAAGTGACCTATATCCCAAACTCCAGCAAAAAGCTAACATGGCGTCAGAGTAGAATCAGAAGGACCAAGGGCAAGAAGTGACTAACAAGTTGTAACTGGATCACTGGGAGGTGGCAGGCTGAGAGTCGCAGGAAGTTGGATCCACAAGGACCTCAACAGCAAAGTGCAGTCTGTCAGAGCTCCGAGTGAGCCAAGATGCATATAGAAGCAAGGTCCCCAGGTACCGCACTAAGTCCTTTACATAGACAAGTTATTCATAATGATGCTGTCAGGATTTCCATTTTGCAGGTGAGGCCGTGAGCTTTAGAGAGCTCAAGGAACTTCCCTAAGATTAAAAAAAAATGCTAAGATTCAAACCCAGACTTCCGACAGCCCAAGGTCTTCCCACCTCACCACCCAGCCTCCTCTTCTCCATTATGGAGAGTTCTACCTTTCTGTTATGCTCTTCTTGTCAGCTAACCTAAGCAGATGTCAGGTTGATGTCCATTCATGTAACGTCATTGTTCATTCATGTGATGTCACGCTGTGAGCTGTGTGAGGTCAGGGATGTTCCAGCAAGGAAGACATTTACAAGACAATTTCTGGACCACTCACTATTGAGCGTCCCTCCTGTCCCTCAGCCTCTTCTGCCCCTCTTACATCAAAACTTACCCAATCAAATAGAGAGGCCCATCACTGCTCATCCAGTCATGCCTCTTTCTGTAGTGGTTTGCCCTCCAAGGTAAGGTTCCACATTAGCCGTAACCGAATAACCAGGGCACAGACACAGAACGCAACAGTAGCCCACCCCAAAGGCTAACTTAGCTTTCTAGATCATCTTTATTTAAAACATGTAAATATCCTGGGCTATTAAGATGGTTCAACAGTTAAAAGCACTGGCTGCTCTTGGGGACCTGGGTTCGGTTTTCAGCATCTACCTGACAGCTCATAACTATCTGCTACTCCAATTCCAGGGCATTCGGGCCTCTATGGATGCCAGGCATGCAGGTGATACATAGACATACACAGAGACAAACACTCAGAGTAAATATAAGTAAACCTTGTTTTAAAATGTAAACTTTCTGATACTTGTTAAAAACAACCGAAAGAGTTTAGTCAAGACTATGGTAAGAGAGAACTTGAACTAGGGGGAGAGATAGGGTTTAACTCTAAACCCTGCAAAGGGAACTGGGAACTTACATGGCTGAAGCAGAGTTGAGTGGGCTGAGAAAGGGATGTTTTTCTTTGTTGTTGGTGGTGGTGGTAGTTTCTTTTTTCTTTTCTTTTCTTTTCTTTTCTTTTCTTTTCTTTTCTTTTCTTTTCTTTTCTTTTCTTTTCTTTTCTTTCTTTTTTTTTGAGACAAGGTCTGACTGAATAGCGTAGGCTAGCCCCAATCTTCCCGCCTCAGCCTTTCAAGGGTGAGGCATGCACTATTATGCTGGCTCTAACCAGGGAATTCTTGGTAAGGCTGGGTTGCACAGACTTCTGTCAGGACAGGGGTCAAGACTGAATCAACAGAGAGTCTGGATAGTGTGAAGGGGGAAGTCTGCCACAGAACCTCTCCATAAGAGATGGGTCGCTACGAAGTTCTTGGGGTCCTCCTAAGGAGCAGACTGTGAAGGTGGAGCAGGTGGGAGCTGGTGGGCTGCTGAGGGTCAGCCCCAAAGAGCAGGAGAGAAAGGGTGTTGGAAAGAAGGGACAGGGTGGGGTGGTGACTGAAACAGTGAGTTGTAGGGAAGTGGGCCCCACACCACAGAGGCGTGAGAAGACAGCCCTTCAAGCTGCCTGGTTGTGGGCACTTCCTGAGTGTGTCTGACACAGTGACAACCTGAAATTGTTCTCTTTGCTCGAAATGATTCTCTTGAGTGCCGCTCTCATCTTCTCAGAATGTCTGGGATGGAGAGAGAGCACCACGAACCTGGCTCCTCAGACTCCTCTAGGAGAGCTTAGGTGTTTCTTTACCAACGGCCACATCATCTGTCTGCATTTCTGACAATTTGTCCTACAGTATATGGAAGGAGGTATTTTGCACCAGTTTCCTCAATGCTTCCCATTGGAGGGGGAGTACATCTGAGCCACTGTTATCCCTCTGATTGTACCCCCAAATAGTCAACCCATGTCGTCACCCACAGAATGACCTTCTAGGTTATCATCACCACAGACGTAGGGAAGCTCAGAGAGAAAGGGGCATCTGTGCCAGTAGCAGAGGAAAGCCAGCTTGCAAGACTCAAGAATGCAAGACAGCCACACCTAAGCAGCCCCCCCCCCAAGCCTCTCTGTTCATACACACAGGCATCTGAAAGGTTTTCCATTCTAACCTGCTATTGTTTTGACACCAACTCTAGATCATAATCCAAGTGGAGCCCTAAAGTGGAGGCCTCTTTTTACCCACCAGCATTCAAAGTGTATACCATTACTCATTCCTTCAGCAAGCATCTCCTGATACTCTGCTATGAGGCAAAGACTGTACTTGCATGCCCTGTTATAGAAACCACCATAATACCTAAGGACTCAGGCAAGAGTGAGCCTAAACAGCCGTGGCAGGCGGGCTACACGTGTTAAGATGCACAAGGGCTGGGGGCTACAATGCTCCGTTCTACTTTGTAGTCTCTGGTGAGGACTGCTCATGTAATTGAGGACGTTTGCTTATTGGATTTTTAAATTATAACCACAGATGGAAAAAAGAGAAATATTTTGACATGCACTTAGAATCGCCCAGGGAGCCTCTCATCTCATCGCAACCCAACCCACCCTTTAAGGAGCCCAGAAGGAACCTTCCTTCCTCCTGCCTCTGAAGTCAATGGGAGCCTGATGTTCCCAGATGGCCAGGTTGTGGTCTCTGTGGTAGCGTTACAAGGGCTGCGGTCAGAGGACTGAACTAGCTATAACCATGATGCTGACTATTACCTCCCAAGGCCCTCTATCAAGTCCTCTAGGGAATGTGGATCCTAGGAACAACCAAGGCTTTGAGAAGCCTGGGTTTTGCTCACTCAGCTTAGCCAAGACAAAAGTCCCATGATCACCTGAAGGGATTTCTCAGTCTCCTTCTCTAGCTCATATGCACAGTTCTTGCCACAGGTTCCTGTCAGGACTCACCCTGGCCTGTCCCCCTTGCCACCTGCCCCAGGCCCAGTCCTTTGTCCCTGCAAAAGGATTCAGCATGCAGCCACCCGTCCTCAGAGTGGCTTCCTGGCTTTGGAAGAAGCTGTCTTAAAGAAATCCCCACTTGGCCTCTGCTATCCATGTCTCCTCCCAGTTTGCTTCCCAGCCCCCACATCTCCTCCTTTCTCTCTCTCTCTCTCTCTCTCTCTCTCTCTCTCTCTCTCTCTTTCTAATTATCCCAAAGAGAAGGAAGATTAAAATTTAATGCCCCGAGGATAGGAGTCAGAGATGTCATTATTTTGATTCAAACCCCGGGCATGCAAGAATCTGATCTAAGCTGCAGGAGAAAGTAACCTGGGTGGCTCTGGAGACCCTTGATGAATTGGAATGGACCCCCAGGTAACCAGGCTCTCCCTGTTACTTGGCTTTTAGGGAATGCCACAAAGCACAGCAGGTGATTCACCAAGCACACTGCAGCAGAAATTTGAATTACAAGGAATGTCTCAGACCTGCACAGGCGCCTGCAGTCCCCATGCAAGAGGCAAGCAGAATGATGGGGTAAAGGGTGCTGCTGTTGGAATGTCACACACACAAAGAGGAGCCTGGCCACGAACTTGCTTTCAGAAAGATGCAGAACAGATGAGGTTTAAATCAGAGGGAATTTTGTGTCACCACAATTAACCAAAAGCAAATCCCAGTACCAGAAGTATTCCCAGTTACCTCGCAAATATGCTACTGATAGGGTTTCTGCCAAGTTTAGAGACGACGTTCAAGCCTGATAATTCTGATAGCTTTCATTCACTACTTAAATGCTGTGCTAAGTACTGCTAATGACAGCTTTTATTCAGTGAAAAGCTTTTATTAAGTGCTGTCCTAAGTATGGCCTGTGCAGTGTCTCAGGGTCCTCTTCAGGCTGCCATTACTAGATTACTAAATTTCGCCTTGAAGAAGGATGCTGGAAAGGTTATAAAACGTCCACAGCTATGTAGGCAAGGATACCAAACAACCGAGGTGGCTTTGCCATGGTTCCCCTTCTCATTGAAAACACTGTTGGAGCTCGTTTAAAGCAGGAACCAAGGAGAACAGCTTTGAGCAGCAGGGGGAAGGTTTGATGAACGTGCCAGCCCTGGATGGCAGCTGAAGATGCAGGAGATGTGGCTCTGCTCACTGCTTCTTTATTACTTGTCCCCTGCCCTCTTCCATTCTAAGGAATCCATAACATGGTTTCTGGAAGTCCATGTGGGCAGAACAGAAAGGCAAGAGGGAACCCAATGCTGATGCACCAAGGGGTCCTCAAGGGACTCCAGTGAGCTATAAATAAAGGAGTGCTCATATACGAGGTGCCTGCACTATGTTTCAACTTTCAACCCAAAGCACATTTTCTGGTGCCTTCCAAAGGATATCTCCAAAAATCTACCCAATCCTCTTCCCCAGTGAGAATGTAGCTAAAGTGATAAAATACCAACACTCATTTCTGCTGAAATGAAAGCCTGAAAGGAAGGCTATTTTACTCCCTGGAAAGTAACTGTAAATGGGAAAAGCAAAGGAGAGAGGGTGGCCACCTACTTTTGATTATTAATGTGCCATGTGACCTTTGGCTAGTCATTTATCTGTTTGTAGCTCTTGTATCCCAACCACTAAATGGAGACAGCGTCAGTTCCTTTCCTGGGACAGGTTCAGTTGCAGGTCACAGTGTTACCCCAAAGGCATTAGAAAAACACAAACCAGAGCCTGGGAAAATGACTCAAGTGATCTTGCAAGCATGAGGACTTGAGTTCAAACCCCCAGAACACACACACAGGTGCACACACACAGGCACGCGCGCGCACCCCCCCCCACACACACACACCATAGTTGCCACAGGCTGACAGTCTTAGCATTGGGGAAGCTGAAACAGGAGGTTCTTTGGGGTTCCCTGGCCAGCAAACCTGACCTAAGTAGTGAATTCCAAGCCAATGAGTGATCCTGTCTCCAAGGCATGGGAGTTGTTTTTGAGGATGTTACCTGAGGTTGCCTGTGCCAGGCTATCTGTCATTATCCTCCTTGATGTGGAGTTAAGTTCTAGACCCTATCGCCTGGACTACAAATAGACCACACCCAGATCCTGTAAATCATCTACCTTGGACAGTTACCTTGCATCTAAGCCTACTCTCCTCTTCTCTCTGTCCTCACCTACATTACTAAATGATCCCAGGACTTCCGACTGTGTCCCAGGGAGCTCCATGCTGTCAAGGAAGACATCAGCCCTGGTTAGTGTCCTAAGGGAACTTCCAGAACAGACAGTTATGGTCAGATTACCTTTGACTTGCCCTCTTAGCTCTTCGGCTGGTGTCAGCCGAAACTCCACATGCTGGATAGCTGAACCAGGCACAGTCCCTCAAAGATCTGCAGTCTGGAGGCAAGGTGAGGGTACAAGAGCTCACATTGTTCAGCTTTTCCCCTTGATATGCAGACAGCGGCCTTCTCATCCTCCCTCACGCTACCTTGCACTTTGCCTACATCCCAGGGACTCAAATCCTATTGGAGTAGGCCCACAGCCTTAGGACCTGGCCTGAACCTTAATTGCCTTCTTAAAGGT
Organism: Mus minutoides; assembly: GCA_902729485.2. Classification (NCBI taxonomy): domain Eukaryota; kingdom Metazoa; phylum Chordata; class Mammalia; order Rodentia; family Muridae; genus Mus; species Mus minutoides. Next base: position 329,846 of record LR753325.1, on the reverse strand, counting down.
CTTATCTCCAATGAGTGTCACATTGGGTGGGGATGAGGGAGCTAGAGTTTTAACACATGAATTCTGGTAGGACATATTATATCTATAATGGTGGCACCCTAGCTGCAACCCCACCAGAGAACAACCCCTTTCCTGGAAGCTGCTTGCTTAGTCCCCCACCTCCCATGATGCTTTTCATTCAGTCCCTTCCATATAGATTTTGGGTCACTTATCCTACAAGGAGGCTTGTTTGGCTTCTCCAAACAAGATGGACATTTGCCTAATATCCCAGACACTACTGGTTGAACTGGCACAACCTCCATGACAATAATCCCGGAGCCCATCATACAGTAGCTGGATGGCAGACAGCAGGTACTCCGTAAATGTTGAGTGGATGGGTAGTGGTGACTCGGGATGAGGGCAGGTACCAAGCTGACCACTCTTCAGCCCTCTCCCCCTACCCTGCACCTGACCAAAACGCACCAATAGCACCTCAGAGCTCAGTCCACTGGTGGAAAAAGATTACTCCGCAGAAGGTGTGTGTTGTCACCAGCCTGTAACTCACCTCCTCAAGAAGGTTGATGGCTAGTGGACCTGACATACAGAGTGCTGTGGACATGGTCTTGGGCGAGTGATACCTGTATGATGTCATGTAGGCCAGTCCTATTACATAGTGTGTGTGTTTATGTATGCATGCTACACATGCAAAGTGCACAGGCATGTGCACGAGCACACATACACACACACACACACACACACACACACGCACATGCACACACATCTCTGCACATGTGTGTATTCATGAACAACAGCAAAAAGAAATAAAGTTGATCATGTTAAAAGTCTAGACCTAGAAACTTAACAAAGAGGTAAGATTTCAGTGAAGTCCTAGAGCCTCGCAGACATTGCTGTTTAACTTTTAACCTATGTTTTGCCTCTATAAAAAGGATTATGGAAACTTGTATGAAGGGGACTGATTGGGCAGACAGCTCAGTGCTAGTGTGTCTGTCATGCACAACGCTTGGTGTTCGATCTCTAACACTAGAAAACAAAACAGACAAATTTAAAACTCCTACACAAGGAGTCTGAGGAAGAACTGAGAGAATAAAGTAAAAGAAACTCTGGGTAGCTCCCATACACAGAGCAAGTGCCTGACACATGTTATTCAAGCTCCTTGTTCTTGACCTATTGATATAATTTTTCAATACAATACTTTCAGCAATGCTCATTAAATGTGGCCATCTATTCTCAGGAAGATTTGAACATTTGTGGGTCTTGTGTCCCCTCTGTGACAGGGAGGAATAGCCAGTGCCACGCATCCACGGATGCAGAGGAAGCTCCATGGCACGTGCACCATGAGAAGAGTGAGAGGGCATCACAGCCTCAAGATGCTCCACCCACAGCTCAACAGATTCCCCCTGTCCCACTGCTCCCTCTAGCCACAGAAGCCGAGGTTCTCGCCCACGCGCTTCAGTACATTCTGCTCAGAGACCCCTCTCTCCCTAGATGCTGTCTAATATCAGGTGTCTCCAGTCCTCCTCAGAACCTCCCTGAACGTCTGCTTAAATCCTATTTTCTCCCCTCTACCCACGAGTGGAGCATATTACATCTAGAAGGACCAAACTCAACTTCTTCATCAAAGGGGAAGAGGATCCAAAACAATATGCACCCTTCAATCTTTTAAGTAAGTTGTATTCGGAGCTGCCTGTGCTCCAGGAGGGAAAGTGATGGACAAGATCAGCACCTTCCCTTAAAGACTCAACTGTCTGGCTCCAGGGTTATGATGTGAGAAAGCATCCAGGACCCAGGAGGGTGCAGTGAGCAGCCATCTCGCTGCTCCTGAGCAAGGTAAATACTAGGATGGATGATCCGTCCTTTGTGAGAAAGGGAGGAGTGGCCTGGGAATGAAGTCTTTGTGGGGCAGGGGGTGCTATGGCATAGAAGTAAAAGACTGTGGGGTCAACAGGAGGACTGTTGAGAAAAATCATCAGAGTCTAGAAAGGAGAGATGTGTAGAGAATGGAAGAACTTAGTCATAGCAACCTCTACATACTGCTTACATGGTGCATAGCATGGTGCTGACATCTTATAAACTATGAGTAAATACTACCAGGCACGCAGATGAGGAATGTCACCAAGTACTTCCAGGTTTAGACTGAGGTCAAAAGATTCTAGCAGGGCTTCAGCTTCAGTCATGGAACCCTGAAGGATGGACATGGTATAATAAAGTAACCAGTTGGGGCTGGGAACGGTAGCCTCTGGGGAGGGACAAGTGGGAAGATGGCAGCTAGTCTCTGGGAGAGTCATCTGGCCAGGGCTGGGATGGTAAAGTATGGGAGAGAATTAACCGCAATGCTATGCCACTTTCCAGGCATGATGTCAGAGGAGACACAGAGGCCAGACCAACTGTGGCTTAGAAGGGGTGACAGGGTGAAAAAGGAGTGGCTTTGTGGGGTGGAATGATCGTAAGCTGCAGCCGTGTGGGACAGGACAGTCAGGGTTGTGATTATACCAAACACAAGGGAAAGTTGGCAAGGTAGCCTGGTGATATATGCCCCCTTAGTAGGGCACTGATTGGCAATCTAGAGCAGATCAGCTAACCCTACACGTTTTAATTACATAAAGCCTGAGTCTACCCTCTCCACAGTCATTTTTAAAACTGGCTCTGGGAAGCTTTCATGCTGAGAAGGTGACAGCTCGGGAGAATATTCAAACTAAACTATCCTTGTCACCGCTCAGTCATCAAGCACCTTTGAAGTGCCAGAAACAGAGCGTATTTTCCAGCATTCACCCTCCATGGGAAATCTTACTGCTGCGGAAGACACAGTTCTGTGCAGAAGTAAACGAGGGGGGAAAAGTCAATTCAAAAGTCCTTCCCCCTGATAGATCAATAGCTGTCTGTCAGGAAGTCTGACTTCTCCCATCTGTGCTGGGTAAGTGGACTCTTAGCACACAGCCGTATTCACCCACTGGATTTCTGTCGGGGGTGATTTGCAGCCCCGGGGCCTCTCTGCCTTGTTCCTGACTCAGCACAGGATGTGAATTTGACAGGGAGGCGAGGGATCTGCTATGTGTAGGTGGTATCAAGGGATGTAGCCAAAGAAGGAGGGATGAGCTCTGTGAGCTCTGAATGACACCTGCCCCCAGTGCAGGCTCCACACCTGTGACTCTGTGACTGCAGCTGCCTCTGGATGATCTCATGGCCAGCTGCTGCTCACCTTTAGGTCTCCACCCAAAGAGCCTGCCTTGGAGAGGCAGCCCCGTATGCCCAACTCATCCACAGGCTCAGAGCAAGAGATGTTACGTGCGTGCGTTGGGCTGAAGCGATGGCTCGGTGGTTAAGAGCACTTGTTGCTCTTACAGAGAACCTGAGTTCAGTTCTCAGCCCCACATGGTGGCTCACGGCCATCAAGTACTGCATTTCTAAGGGATCCAGTATCCTCTTCTGAAACCCACGGGTACCAGGCATGCACATAATACACATCAATCCATGCAGGCAAAATGCGCACAGACATTTAAAAAGTTAACTGATTTTTTAAAAAGAGACCTCACATACCTTTAGTCTGTGAGGTGTCTGAACCAATATATAAGATGCCTAAATATCCACCAGTCTGGAACGTTAGAAGCCTGTGCTTTACTGGGTCTAACATACCTTTCATGAAAAGGAGGTTTAGAAAGTGTCATAAAATTGAAGTCTACTGCTCCCTCACACCACCTTTGCCTATCCTCCACCTCACTCTCCTTTTTTATTTTTATTTTTTTTAGCAGAGACTACTATCTACAAATAGACAATGTTATTGGATGGTTCCTTACTGCTCAGAAAGCCACTTCCCAACATGGTAGCCACTAAAGCCGTGTAGCTGTTAGATCTATGTTGCCTGAAATGAACAGAATTGAAAACCTAGGTCTTCAGCCCCACCTGTCGCATTTCTAGTGATCCACATTCAGCTGTGGCTACTGGCCACCGATGCAGATAGTGGACAGAATGCTACACCTGTCACGGCAGGACGTGCCATCAGAGAGTACAGGCTCCACGTGTACTCTTCAGACAGGAGGAGGAGCTAGACAGCCATCTAGCTTATCCTGAGCCTAGAACCATGCTTGCTGTGTAGAGACCCATCTTTGATCCTTGAGGAATACACGCATGTGATAGAATAACGGAATTTTGTAATACCAAACAAAATCCCAGAGCTTGAAACACTCTACAGGCCACATGCATGAGAAATGCTAGCATGCCCATAACCATCTATAAAAGGCAGGGCATAGTATGTATGCAGTGAGCCAAATATACACACTATGTTAGGAAAACACGCTTCCTAAAATGTTATACAATGTGATTTTGTTTTTTGAAGGAACACGAACCATTAACAACTGTTTAAAAAGAAATGTTTTTAAACCTCAGGTGTAACTGAGGGCTGTCCAGCATTGTGACATTGTGACGTGACATTACAGGGTGCTAGGCTGCATCATTCCTACCTTGGGATGCATGTGATCCATAGGGTATAGGTAGGACACCTGAACAGATCAAACTGTTGACAGTCAACACTCCTGGCTAGAATTGGGGGGAAAAAACTCTCTATGTTTCTGTAATATTTAAATTTGAGTGCGTAAGTGTAGCTTGAGTATTTTGAATTTAATCTCAAGTAGACCTCTAAAACAAAAAGAGTAATACAATGTTTCAACCCACCCCAAAGATAAACAGCACACTTTTCAAATGTCTACCAACAACAAACTCCTCATGCGGTGTACTTCACTTAATCTCAATACTAACCCTGTAATTAGACATTACTGGACTCTGTTAGATCCGAGAGGGTCACACGGCGAGGGAAAAGCAGCGTTGACATGTGAGTCTACCTTTCTCCTTTCCCAGTTCATGGCACTTTGCACCCACAGAATGTGGGTCTCCACAGACTAAATCCCAGGTAGGCTCTGAACCGGCTGTTCCATCCATAGAGCACCCATAAGCAGAATGAAGCTACCACCAAGCACAGGAGAGGCATCTTTTGCTGCTCAAAATAGTAGGAAATACAGCAAAAGTAATGCTTGCTAGCCCTCTTCAGTGCCTGTCACTCGTCCCACAAAGGCTCACTGGTACCCTGTGCATGCTGGTGGAGTCTCCTCAGATCCCTGGTTCCCTGGCTCCCTAGCTCCCCAGCTCCCCAGCAGATGCATTTGTGTGATTCTCAGCCAGTCCCCTAAACGAGGAGTTCTCAGCTGACTTGAGGTAGGAGCCAATACACTGCAGAGCGGCCTTTCAGCTCTGTGGACAAGACATTCCAGGTTGCATGCTGGGAGGCCTGTTTAGTTTCACACTTGATGCAAATGGGGCGTGTGTTTACCCACAAACACACACACACATGTACACAACAGAAGCTGCTGTCGCCAACAGAAGCGGCTGCAGTGGCAGGATGCTGGAAGCCGAGACTTACTCTTAAGCAACGTGGAACTTGATCACAATGCCTATCAGAGAAAACAATCTAATTCCTCCTAAGCCAAGTTTCAACCTCTGCCCAGAAAATTCAGTAGAAAATGAAATGTAATACTCTATTAAGCTTTATTTTCTCAGCACAAGCGAGGGCTCACCCGAGCATGGAGAGCCATTAAAATGGATCTTACATATATCATTATAAATTTAATAATCACCATGACGGCTAGAGTTCAAGTTAAAATGAATGTCAGCTGAGCATGACCAATTGATGTTACCCCAGCTGCCGCCCGAGCCTCACTTGGGGTTGTATTCTCCTTCCAGAGGCTCCGTGGTACATGTGGAGCAACCCAGCCCAAGCCAAGAACAGATGGGAAATGCAAGCAGCTACACCTAGCCAAGGAAGAGCCATCATAATTGCACATTATCTTAGTGTAGCAGCCCAATTAAAATTTTCTATGGTGTCAGAGGTCTCAACTGTTCCTCTGCTAAGTGTCTGGATCCCAAACTTGGCTGACACTCAGTGGAACGCAGGCATTCCTGGGGCTGCTCACTGTAATCAATTTTCCCTCTACCTCTGGGAAAGCTCCTATAGAAACTGGAGCTGAAGGTCGAGCAGGCTCTACACTTGGCAAACCAAACACCAAAGAAACAAGTCTCACTTCTCCAGCTGCCTGAGATGGGGCTTTCTTCCTGAATCACAAGAGGCTCAGTCTCAGGAGTGTCTTTTGTTTTGTTTTTTGCTTTTTAGGAATGGAGTCAGTGTCTGTATTTTAAAAATGTATTTCAATTTATTTTTATTCTTTGAAAAAAACCAGTATGAAAGCAGAAAGCAGATATATAGATATATATAGAGATAGATAGATATAGATATGTGTGTGTGTGTGTGTGTGTGTGTGTGTGTGTGTGTGTGTGTATAGAGGGGGGGAGAGACAGACAGAGAGAGAGACAGAGAGTGTGTGTGCTAAAATATAATATTTTAATGAGTCAAAAAGCCATGCATATTACACACCAGGAGACTTGATCTTTGAAATTCACAAGGGGAGGGGACATGATAGATACCTCATCACCTGGTAGAACGCCACAAGTTTGGGTACCTTCAACTTTGGGTACCTTCCCAACACCTCAATGGAAACACAGGGATCAGGGATCGTTTGCAGGCAAACACAGACTCTGGTCCTTCACGAACAAGTTTAACCCTGATCAGCCTCTGGTCACAGCCTGACTGGTGGATGAAGACCCAGACCCAGCTCCCTTCTTGAACAATCAGCTACAGCATGTCACTCCCCAGTGAGTTTCACTTTTGAAGGAGAGTTGAAGTTTAGCTGGCAGACACAACTCCTGGGTGAATGAGGCTTTCAGACCAATCACAGCCAGTGGCCTGAACTCAATGGGCCACTTCAAATGACAAGAGAGTCCACGGGGTGCATTTTTTTGATCTATATACACAAGAGGCTGCAGACAACACAGAAAATTCCTTAAACAAAACCAGCTCAGCCGGAAGCACAGTTCCCAGAAAGGCTAAATGTGCACACTGCCCAGGGCGACTGAAGTGCAAAGGAGCCCAGTTTGGCTTTGAGGATACCAGAACTTTGGTTTTCTTCTGTAAACTGTATATAAACCTTTGCCTTCTTAGGTCCTGGCAGTCACATATTCCTTCCTTTCATTTATCTCAAGTGTTAACCACCAACAATCCAAAGCAGAAAGCATAGCACTAGGACACAGAAGTCAGGAGCCACCACACCTCCTCCTCAGCAGAGAAACACAGACAGGTCCGGTCTGTGAGCTCTGGACCACCGAGCTCTTACAACTCCAGCTCCAGGCAGCAAACACTACATGAAGCTCCAGCACTTACCCTCTTTTGATCTTCCAGGCCATGAGTGACTGGCTTTCTCCTCTGCTGTTGACTTGACTCAGAAATCGATTCCATTTCCCAGGCATAAAATCTTCCTCAGTGATAGTTTAAATCCACAGCAGAACCAAGTGCCCCACACCACGGCGACCTGTGCACACGACCAGAGTAGGTCCCACCAGAAAGGAAATTGTGCTATCTCTTCAAAGGTCTTGCCATCTTCTTGAAAGCCACTTGGGAACCTGGCTAGCCACGGATGCCTTGGGGATGAAGGAGGCTTTCGCTGACATGTCGAGGATGAGGTCCAGGGTTTCAACTTCAGGGTAGCAACTCACTTTACAAGAGCCCCGTGGATATATGTGAGCAAAGAAGAGTCCATATCCTGGGGTGTGTGCCCCATTCCTGCCCAAGGAATCCTTTTCCTCACTGTCTGCTTGGTACGGATAATTTATATATCAGTAACAATGTAAATGGGCATTTAATCCACCGAGCTGATAACATCCACATCCCTCTCCGCAGCCCTTGGCTCTTATAAATCACCATAAACGCCTCTCTGCCAGCCGCTCCTCACTGCTCCTGTGAGTGCTTGTCTCCGTGGCAGCTCCCCTCCCGGCTGTCATCTTCCTTCATGCAGAGAGACCCAGACCTGAAAAAAAAAAAGTTCAATGGTCAGATTTGCCTGTTGTGAAGTGTGATGTTTGAGCTGTCTTGCTTGCCATCTGGAGCCACACAGCAAGGCCTGGACCCAGCAACAGCCAGCAATCTTTCTCTGAACCCAACACTGGTCACACCCATGCATGGGTAAGCAACCTGGCTGGGGTGGGATGGGGGGGGTGGAGTTCATGGGCTCCCCCACTTCTCCTGTTCTTGAAATAGACGGGCAGCACTGGAAAGGAGTTATCTTTCAAACCCATGTAGGGCTCACTGTCACAGCAGCAATAAGGCATCATGGGATGGTAAGAAAGAGGGAATGATTCTTGAGGACAGAAGCAACAACACCCCCCCCACACACACACACACGCGAACTCCTTATGGCTGTAAGAGTTGATGTGTGGCAGGTGAGACTCCCTGGCCACAAGGAGGGGAAAGTGCAGTATCGATCTGACAGACATCTTTCTGGAAAGCAACTCTGCCTCAGAACTAGCTGCATTCCCTGCTGGAACCAGCAGGCAGAATAGACACCAGTCACCTCCTGCCTGAGGCTGCACAGAGGCTCTGGGAGCCACGGAAGGGGGATAGAGGAAAAGCACCTGTGCTCAGAACATTCTCACTGGGCGCGTCCTTCCCTGGGTGGTTTGAGAGGTAGAGTCGGGTCTGAGAAGCATCATAAGGATACTTCAGTCAACAGTCTCAAATATCTCTCCTCTCATCATCAGCACCTCGGGAGACAAAGGCTGAAGAGGCAGGTGGGGTGGGCAGGGTGGAGCTGGAGAGCTTTATTCAAAAGTTTCCCACCAACGTTTCTTACCAAACAATTTCAATTCAGTCAGTGCCTGCCTCTGGGAGAGCTGTGGTCAGATCCAGCCAGAGTGAGCCTAAGACAGAAGCCCCCAGATCCTTCCTTGCAGGTGTCCTGATTGGCAGCCGTTTTGAAATGGGGCAGAAGTCACCCCTGTCATCAAACTCTGTTCCGCTTTCATGCAGCTCAGTGGCAAATCAGGTTGAAAGGCAGAGATGAGAGTTGGTAACAGCTCTCACAAGAACAGAAAGCCTGGAGTAGGAGAGGTGCTCTAGAAGGAAGTATATGACTTTTCAGGTTCACCCCTGACAAGTGTAACCAGCACAGAGTTCAGACAGTCACACTGCCCCTTCTGATTTGGATTAAGAATTGATGAGGAGCGGAAAGTCCAGAAAAGACTTCCCCAGAGCAAGATTTCTTCATGGACCCAGGAAATAGCTAGGCACCCTTGTGCTGCCTACTAGCACCCTGGACATCATCCCTCCAAGAGATTTCTAGTAAAGGCAAGCCTCTGAGCCTTAGTGCTGAAGCACAATCTGAGGAAATTAGCAAACTGCCCCCTAATTAGTACCTTATCCAGATATCCAGCTTAGCCCTAAATAGAAGACTCAGGCAGATGCAGCAGAGTTTGAGTCTCTGCAACTGCCTCACTGTGTGACTTCCATCAAGTATCTTAACATCTCTGAGCCCCAGCTCTCTCATCTAGAAAGTGCAGATGATGCTAATGACTAAAGAAAAAATGTTCATTTAGTATGTGACCTGCTAAGGTCGTCGAATGCCTTCTATGCCTCTTCTATGCTATCTACGGATACACATATCCATTTATTCAGCAAACCCCTTTGTCATGTGCCAGTCAGCTTGCCTCATGCTAAAGAGTGCACAAGAGCAGCCAGGAAACTTCCCTAAAACAAGACAGTGAAGAAGCCATGTGTCTGGAATCTGAACTTAAGTCTGGCTTGAAAATTCTCCCCTATGTCGAAGCTGTTCTGGAAAGATTGGTGCCATTTGTCTAGTTCCGAGTCTACACTTACAGCTCCTGGCTGTGCTCATGAATAATAATGAAAGAAAGAAAGAAAGAAAGAAAGAAAGAAAGAAAGAAAGAAAGAAAGAAAGAAAGAAAGAAAGAGAGAAAGAGAGAGAAAGGAAGGAAAGAAGGAAGGAAGGAAGGAAAGAAAGAAAGAAAGAAAGAAAGAAAGAAAGAAAGAAAGAAAGAAAGAAAGAAAGAAAGAAAGCCCAGTGCCCAGAAGGATCTCCTCCAGCCCTGGCCTCTGAGAACAGCTCTGGCCCCTCCACCAGGCTTGAGCCAGCCCTCTCCCGGGTGAGACCCTGTCACATCCCATCACACCTACAGAAGCATACACCCTGAAAGCACATGGGGGACAGACGCTGTCACCACAGAAGTATCTTCCCTGCCAGCAGGGAGTGGGAAGATGTGCCACACCTCCTGCAAGCCTTTTGTTTTCTCTAGAAGATGGTCTGCACCAGTTCTGGGTGGGCCACTGCCTTCCTGTGTCAGGGTGCAGAGCACTCACGGGGATGCCACTGTCAGTGCCACGTCTGAAGTGGGCTCTGACAGAGAAGTCTCCAGAAGTTTCAGTGTGCTTGAGGGTGGAGGCGAGGAGGGGGCAGGACTGAGAGAACGTTAACTGGACTGTTAGGAAGTGAATGTGCCTGTTGGATTGATCCTGAAATGTAGCTGTTTAGCACTCTCACCTCTGTGCCATGAGTCAGCCAGGCATCAGCTGGTCAGCCTCTGCAAGGGGCATAGTGGAGGTGGAGGGTGGGAAGTACACACAGGAGAAGCTTAGACCAGGAGGTAAGCTGGAGAGCCTTGTGGGCAAAGTCCATGATCCAGAAGTCCAGAAGACAAGCTTAGTCATATTGCAGATAATTCAAACACACTGCCAGGGGTTCTGGACCCAAAATAGATTCTGTAGAGCTTCAGTTTCCCATTATACACCTATCCCTACTTCTTTCTTTTGAACAATCAAAATAGGGGTATAGAGGACTATTTTTCAGGTTCAACCCACCAGGTACAAGACAGGGTCTAGTCTCTAAGAAAGAGATTCCCTCAGAGTACTACTGAGGTCCTTTACTGTAGGAAGCCCTCGTCCCAGTAGATGGCCAATGGGATACCAATGCTAAAAAGCAGCAAGTTAAGGCTTCCAGTCTGGACTTACTCCTGCCGAGATGTTAAAGCCTGAGTTTATTTTCCACATTTTGCTTAATTCTCCTACATTTTCAAAACCAGGCACTATCCATTTGACCTCCAGCTTCCCTGCAGCAGCACTGGATTCTGATATCCAGCCAGCACAGAAGGCAGAGGGATGTGAAAGGGATGCCTGACCTATGCCATTTTATAAGGGAATCCCTAATTCAGCATTTGCTTCCTCGTGCCAATAAAAGAACCAGGGGTGCTTAGTGCAGACCTAGCCCTTTATCAACTGAGTGATAGACAAGTTGCCGAGGTGTGTGAAAGAGTACCAAGGAGCTAAGGTGGGTTGAGACTTAGGGTACTGGGCAGGATGCTCCAAAGAAGTCTGTGAGCCAAGCACTTTTGCCAGATGATTGACCCAGCCGCCACCCCCCCCCCCGTGCCTTTATCTGAGCAAGTCATCGAGGAGAGCATGCTTGTGCCTCTTCCTCAAGAAAAGAAAGGATCGCACATAAAAAAATAAGTCACTAGGGCCCCAGCTGGGCGGTGCAGGCTGCCTCTGCTGCTGCCACTGAAGTCCCTTTGCTTGCAAGAAAAGAGCTGGCTGGACGGATGTACCCCACAGGGCCTGGGCTCCAGTACTCTGGCGCCTCCCCCCAACCCCATTCTCTAGCTGCCTTTGCCTATAGCCCGGAGCTGCCAGGAGCAGAGTGTGTGAGAGAGAACCACAGTACCTATCCTGGCTTGGTGTCTCAGTTCAGGCTTCTACCAACCTACCCCCATTCTCCTGCTGACATGGGAAGACCCAGTTAGAAGGCAGAGGAGAGACCCGAGACATATACAGGCATTGCACGCACGAATACACACACACACACACACACACACACACACACACACACACACACACAGCTGCTCAGATCACACACAGGGACACACACATCCCCAGAGAGAGAGAGAGAGAGAGAGAGAGAGAGAGAGAGACGCACAGATGAGTGCCAGACCTATATTCGGAGACAAATGTGGCCAGAAACAGAGGCATCGACACAAAACCACCCGCAAACATACCCCAAAACCAGCACACAGAAAGGACACACAGAGAGAAAACACAGACTGTAACAGAAAAAGCCAGGACCTGTGATACTCAGTCCCACACCACCTCAGAGAGTGTTCGCAGATGCCCACACAAATATAACAAATACGAAGGGACCCAGACGCCTGCACACACCCAGAGACAATCACAGAGTAGGGACAGAGACACGCAGAGCACTCAAAAACACAAGAACACGCGCAGAGAGGTGGGAAGCTGCTTTGGATGCTTACACTGAGAGGGGCACACGCCCACTCCGGATGGAGGTGTGCACAATTCCGCGAGAGGCCCGAGAAAGTGCACAGCGGAGCTCCTAACCAAGGTCTGATGGTGCAGCGCAGCTAGCCCGGCATCTGCTGGGGAAGTTTCTCAGATCATCTCTAAACAAGGGTGGATAGACTGGCCGGCCTGCTTGTACGGGTGGCTGAGCGTCCTCCTGTGAGGTCTCTGTGATGCAATTTGGTTCCCTCAAAGGCTCGTCGCCCCCCCTACTTCAAGGTCCTGGAGTAAGGGTGCGGTCTCATATCCTAGTCCCTACCCCTTTGCAACCCCACCCTGCCTAGATCTCCAAGCCCACCCAGAGCATCCTCAAGTCCTCTTCTTTTTGCCAATCCAATTGGGCAGTAAACTTTCCCCAGGCCGGTCCTAGCGGGCAGCCTGGCCAGGCTTGACCCCAGGGAAGCAGCGCAGGGTCTTACCTGTGCCCACGCAGGCTTCCGAAGCCACAGTCTCCAGCCAGTCTTGCTCTGTATCGCTCTGTACTCGGACCGGCGCTCCTCAGCCCCAGCGCTGCCACTACAGCCGCTCCTTGCCCTCCTGTTACCCGGGAAACCGCCTCCTCCTCCCTTCCCCCAGCCAACCAGTGCAGTTCACATGGTGCCTCACAACCAATGAGCAGCCTCGCCATTCTGGTCCCCTCTCAGGGTCCGGAGTCTCTCCCCCCGCCCCGGGACTGGAAAGATAGACAAGGCCCCTCTGGAGATGGGGTGGGTGGGTGGGGTCTTCTGTTAGCACCTGGACTTACTAGTGAGAGCATTTGTACTTGACAATTCAAGAAAGAGCGAGACTGGAGAACCGGAAGAGGGAAAGACCTCTCAGAGCACCTAGGCAGCTCCCTCCAAATTCCCCAGACAGGAGTCCGCCAGGGAGCTGTCCAGACTGTGTGAAGTCTCCCTCAAGACGGAGCTCCTCGATTGCCGCTGAAGAGTGTTCAGCACCTTCTTGAAGCAAATTCCTGAGCACCTTCTGAGGTTTGGAGCGTGCTTTCCAACGTCAAACTCAAATCTTTATCCCAAGACCGGTGTCTGCTTTCTTGGACCCACTGAAAAGGAGTGCACGGACTATTTATCAGCCGGGCCTTCAGAAACTAGAAGAGTATCTTTCCCCAGGCTCACCCATCTGGGGATGATTTGAGTGTCTTGTTTTCCCCCAGTATTATCTTGAAACAGGAATGGCTTTGCCCAGCTGTCTCCCTTTCACAGAGTAGTTGGTACTTAGCTGCCAAGTAGAAGGATGTAGCTGAAACTGACAGAAATAAAATTTCTCATCTAAGTCAGATCCCAAGACATGGAGTAAAGGGAAAGACCGGACATGTCCAGATAGCAGGAGTGGAGTGGGTATTACCTCTCCATTTCTCCTATCTATCTCTCCACTTCCTCCTTACCTCTTCCACTCAAATACACATACTGAGATCTCAAGTGAGAGCTAAAGATATAAATGTCCCCATGGGTTGGTGAGATGGCTCAGCGGGTAAGAGCACCCGACTGCTCTTCCGAAGGTGATGAGTTCAAATCCCAGCAACCACATGGTGGCTTACAACCACCCATAATGAGATCTGACGCCCTCCTCTGGTGCGTCTGAAGTCAGCTACAGTGTACTTATGAATAATAATAATAAAACGAATCCTTGGACCGGAGAGAGCAAGTGGGACCGACTGGAGCAAGAGGAGCCGACCGGAGCGAGCGGGGCTGGCTGGAGTGAGCGGGGCCGAAAAGAGACGGCCAGAGTGAGCGGGGCAGACCAGAGCGAGCAAGGTTGACTGGAACGAGGGAAAAAATGTCCCCATGCCCACTGCCTACCAAAGGGCTTGGTTTCCATGAGCAAAATTTACTAATATTTGCTAAGAATTTATATCCAGCTATCTATTTGAATCTTAAACCTCAATCTGCCCCTGTCAGCCAAGCTGGAATGTTGAACTTTCTTGGACGTGGAAAATCCAGGGTAAGGCATGACTAGGTCTCCTCTGTTCTAAGACTGCCAGCTGGGACACTACAGCAGCACCCCATATGCTACTTCACCACCAGTCTGTCCACACTGCTCTCAGCACAGATGTTCCACACAGACTGCTGTGTGTCTCTGGAAGTGGATTCAGTGTCTCAAGAAAGAACACGATTGGTTATTGACCTGGGAGTCAGGTCAGATGCCAAGGAGAGGTAGTAATTAAAAGAGGGATTTTTTGCATGGGCAGGTAAAAAAGCACGGTGTGAAGAGGGTAAGCATGGGTACCTGGTTCAGCTTCTAGTACCTGAACCCAAGGCTTCACACCTCCACGTTGTCGTTGGGCATAATGGCTCAGAGTACACTATATGCACACATGGAAATGTCATAATTAAAGTAAGATGGGGGCCCTGTTAGTACCATTGGGAACCCAATCTTGAGGTCCCAAGATTCCAGTAGTTGTTCAATCTATGAGACTGTCTCAGATAGTCTTCAATATATGCAGAACTACTGAAGAAGTCGTTCTAAGCCCAGAGAAGGAATGGACTTACTAGTGAGGGCAAGAACAAGCAGGCAGAGAGAAAACAAGCCTCCTTCTCACATGGCCTTTATACAGGCTGCCCGCAGAAGGTGTGGCCCAGATTAAAGGTGGATCTTCCAACCTCAAAAGATGTGGATCAAAGGTGCATCTTTCCCTCTTCAAAGATCCAGATTAGGAGTGGATCATTTCTTAATTCAAACAATTTAATTAAGAAAGAAGTTCTTCACAGGTGTGTCCGGCCATTTGGGTTTTAGTTAATTCTGGATGTAGTCAAGTTGACAACCATAAATAGCCACCACAGGCTCTCATACTAACATCTATTTTCTCAACTATTCCATCCCATACCATAAGCATTTCTCTTCCTGCTTTTGTCTTCAGTTCATACCTTCTCTGATCCTCACTCAATTCACCTAAGAACTCTGTGGCTCAGCAAGCCTTCTGAGAAGGAGCAGGGAGACTCCCTGTTCTCCTGGGAATAGAAGGAGAAAATAAGCAAATAGAAAGTAAACACACATCTCCTGTGGATAATTTGGGAGAGTAACAAAAGCTGTGTGGAAAATAAAAATGGGATGTTGGATAGAGAATGGCTTTCTTTAGGACCAAGTTCAAAGTGAGGTCTTAGTGATGAGCAGGACGTGTCCACACAAGGATAGAAAGGGAAACACCCAGGCAGAGGAAGCTGCTAGTGCAGAGTCCATGAGATGGGTAGCAAAACAAGGTCATTTGCTCCTTAGCAAGAGAGTGGTCAACGCAACCATTGCACAAGACAGACCATGAGAGTAGTAGGACTTTTGAGTCCACAGAGGAAAACTAAATTTCAGTGTGTGACTGGAATCCATAGAGCACTTCAAATTTGGAAACAAGTTTATTTAATGAAATGGACCATGTAAGCGGTCTCATTGAGAAATATCAAGAAAGGGAGTAACCTTGAGGTCATGGTCCAGAATAGGACAGGGCCAACTAAGGTCAAGAAAAATGGATGGAATGAAGAAAGACCCACCCGGAGTTGGAAGCAAGAAGACTTTCTGAGGGTTTGTTCTGCAAAAGAATCACTTGTGTCCAGACTTTTTTACTCGAGTTGCAAGAGGCATTTCTTTGCTATAAGGATTTTCTCATATTCTTAGGCTCTGTACTTTGAAGAGACTGGAGTATATGAATGCTCACTGAACATTTGTCTGAGTGAGCAGGTGGGTGGGTGGGTGGGTGGATGGATGGATGGGATGGGATGGGGTGGGATGGGGTGGGATGGATAGGTAGTGGGTGGGTGTATGAATAGATGGACAGGTGGGTGAGTAGCTGAATTGATGTATGAATAGTGGGTGGTGGTTGTGGGCATATGAATAGGTGAGTGTTTTAGAAATGTCTTGCTCAGTGGTTGAGTATACACTGCTTTTACAGACTAGAGCTCTGTTGCTAGCAACCACATCAAGTGATCACAACTGCCTGAAACTCCAGCTGCAGAGGGTCCCATGCCTCTGGCTTCCAAGGGCACCAACACTCATGTGTATGCTCCCCACCCCCACCCCCATAATTAAAAATATGACAAATCCTTTTTGAAAAAAAAAAGAAACAAAAGCAGAACCACCTTGTTCATATTGGCCTGAGGAAGCCTGGGGGATAACGGGACTCCTGTTTTCATACTCTACATAACACCAACTCTACCATCCCGAGCATTTCTTATTTACCTTTCCTCTCCCCTCTCCTCTTTTCTTCTTTACCATCCAACTTCCTCTTTCTTTTCCCTTCCAATTGCCAGCCTAGTCCCACTCAGAACTCCTTCACTTCACCCTTCCCCTCTGAGATTCTAGACCCATTTGATTCTGCTTTCTTGTGCGTTTTAGGAGTGTGTCTCTGATGCATGTTGGGAGTGTCTCCATATGTGGATGCCTGTTCATGGGTCTGACTTGAATTTCAAAAGAATTAGGAATCCTGAGAAGTCAAAAGAGATGGCTAAGAGATTGGCCTCTCTTTGGTCCTCCTCATCCTCAGCCTGCATGACCATCCCTTACAGCTTTAATAGAACTGGCTCTCGAATTTGCAAACTCGTGAAAGATCAAAAGAGCATACTCACTCTACCAGCTTGAACGGACAGATATCAGGGTAAGAGACCACAACCTGGCAGCTAGACTGGAGACAACAAACCCACGAGAAGCGGCACAGAGGGTCTGAGCTCAGGCAGAGGACCTGTGTGGTGTTTCACACTGGCTCACTGGAAAACAGCCACAGGAAAGAGATGCTTCCTGGGATGAGGAAGAGCTCCTTAATGAGTGGGCAATCCATTTTGCACATCCAATCCACTCCTTAAGTACGCTGCCGTGGCTCGTCAGAATGCTGACTCAGAGTTTAATGATGGTCTTACAGAGCAAGGGAGAGTTTAGTATGCTAGTTAGCCCTGCGAATTGGCTAAATGGGTTCAAACGAATAGGCCCAGGGCTACCAAAAGGTTCAACCGTCTAAAATGTCTCAAATTCTAGACAGCAACTATTTTATGCTTATAGAACTCTTCATCTTAATTTATCAGGTGACTCTAAGTCATGCCAGTCAATCTAAATACTTGGCCTTACCTAAACCCTCAATAACTATAAATAGATTCTGTTTATCATCATGCTCTGAAGGAACAAAGAGGGGACTCGGAAGGCTTGACTAACCTGCCTTTGGTCACAACACTTGTTAGTGGCAGATCATTTACAACCCAGCTAAACACCATGTACTGTGCAGACCATGTTCCTTTGTTTTATTCCTCAAAATGTATAGCAGAGACTTGGGTATCAAGGAATTCTTCAAAGGAGGGTTGGGAGGTTATCGCCACAACCCCTTGCCTGAGCAACTTTGTAGGCCTGGAGGTGCACCTGAGAGGAAGCTCGTCAGAACTGTCCCCTGAGGAGTCATAGGAAGAACTGGTAGATTTGTTCCAAGCTCTCAAAGACATCAGTTCACTGTGATGACATCAGTTCACTGTGATGACATCAGTTCACTGCGATGACATCAGTTCACTGCGATGACATCAGTTCACTGCGATGACATTAAACTGCAATTATGGGTCTTTTGGAATCAGCTGGAATTTCACTCTAGAAAGAATAAATGCTAGATAATGGTGAAGCTAGAGACTGGCTGTGAGGGAAAGTCAACCCCCTACCTCCATCGTTAGCAGGAAGCCTGCAATGCCCGTCTTTGGAGGCTGCTCTTCCACAGTTTGCTGAAGGTGACTAGTACATGTAGTTTCTCTCTGGGTTCCAACATCTTCAGCAACGGTGTGTATAGACAAGATGATGGGAGGGGAAAATGGCTATAACATCTGGATCTCTCTACCCTCTCCCAGAGAGGTTCTGCTCAAACATGTCTCTCGTGATCTTCACACTGTATCATTGCATCTGAGCAGCTAGGTCAGGCACGAAGAGCCGTTTGCCTAGTTGATGCTAGATTGAGACAAAAGCACTGTCTGAAATAGACAGTGCTGTGGGAGTTTTCTGTCAGCTGCAGAGGGTGGGAGCAGAGGGTGGGAGCAGAGGGTGGATGGCTACATGGCCTTGACTCTGGAACGTCTGTGAGCATGGGAGGACACCGTAAACACAGCCTGCTGAGAAACACCCACATCTGCTGGCGGCAGAGGAGTCACATCTCAGAAAAGATGCTCCCCAGAGGGGAGCATTCTGTGGAGGCTGGGGTGGGTACCAACATAATCTCTACATGTACTGTAGTGGGTACTTTGTTTTTCAAGATATTGTAAGAAAGAGTGGGTGTGTGGCAAAGCACTCCATCCTCCCGGGATTCTGCATTCTAGCAATGGAACCAATCAGGGTAGAGAAACAAATGCACATGTTGGCTCATCCAAGATGGTGGCAGAAGGGCATGGGCATGGGGGTGGAGAGTGATAAACAGGGACTGCAGGTAAGGAGATTGTCACCTTGTAAAATGACAAGAAGAAGCTGCTCTGAATTAGACCTGAAGGAGCTGGCCATGTGAAAACCTCTGGGGAGAAAGTAATGGCAAAACATGTGCCAAGACCCTGGTGCCACTATAAGTTAGAAGTAGTTAGGAGATAAGTGGAGCCAGAGTGTGGTGAAATGTCAAGAGTGTGAGGTATGTCAGCCAGGGATGTTTGTTCTAGAAGACATGGAGGGTTTTTGTTTTGTTTTGTTTTGTTTTGTTTTGTTTAGGACAGTTCCAGAAGGTTCTCTCGGCTACATTGTTGAAAAGAAGCAGAGACATCAGTAAAAAGTCACAGACATCAACAGGCTTGGAGAGGAAGTGAAAGTGGGAAGGTCGATTCAGTCCCTATGGAAAGAGGCATCAATAAAGGTGGGAGGGGAGGTCAGAGGGGCCTGGCTGGCAATGGGAACTATCTGCCCTGTCTGAACCTTAGCCTTTGTCTGAACAACCTGCCTGTCCTTCCCTGTCCAGGCTTCCACATTTACATACTGAGCTACTCTGGGGCTTGTTGTCTCCCATCCAAGACCCCTTTGGCCATAGTATACACTAACTGCGTGTGCCTCATCCAGGCACCAAAAGGGAGCATCTTATCATTTGACTTTGCTCCCATGTAAAGCAGATGGGAGAGTCTGGTACATGTTTAGAGGCAGGACCACGGAGGCCATAACCATTCTAGCAGGCCAGCATTTCTCAAAGGGATTGTCACTGAAAATGACAATGGGTGAGCCCACAGGTAATCTTAGCTCACATCCATGTTTTTCAATGTGCATTATGTGCAATGACCAACTTAGTCCTCACCATTATCCCATGATACAGATATTATCCCTATGTTACTGCAAAGGAATCTACGAGGTTAAAGGGTTGTTTTTTGTTTGTTTGTTTGTTTTTCTTTTAAGGTCAAAGAGTTAAGCATGAAGTTGGGATTCAAATTCACATGGCATGGGCATGTAGCTCACTGGCACGACATTGGACAGCTGAGAGCCTTTCCAAATACCAACTCAGACACCTCTGTATAGGGACCTTGAATGTGGGTGTTGGGGAATTGCAATAGGAGTCTCTGCAGCCTCCGCTGCTCCACAGAGGGAAGAGGGGAAGAGTTGCTCCCACTCTCAGGGCTCAGCTGCAGTACCGCCTCTGATGCTCCCACCTCTGTGGTCTGGGGAAGCAAGTGTAACCTTGTAGAGCCCTGAGTTTCTCTTCCGGTACCCACCATATGGTATAGTCTTGCTGGTGGTGTGTTTGTAAAGCAAGGATTAGGTGCAAAGGAGCAACCACAAATCAGAAAGGAGATTCTGCGGGAGCGAAGAATGGCCCAGAGGAAGGATTAGAACACAATGACAAAGACCTGGAGATAGGGGAAATCCCCTACTTCCATGCTTCCATGAGTTCTTAGCCGCCTCTATCCTGGAATCCCCTGACTGCTGCATGCTTGTGCACACATGAACATACTCACACATGGATGGCATTGTTACCCGCGGTGCTACAGCCCGCTCCCTGAATATGCTCCTGGAAGGCATCTTTGAAGTCTGCAGATGCCACCTCTCCGTGTTCCTGCCTTCTCGGGGGTGGGGGGTGGGGTGGGGGGTTGGGGGAGTGACTGTTAGTAGCCTAGGTAGTCTAAGTCTTCAAAGAACATTTCAAAACACTGTCTT
This sequence comes from Mus minutoides, assembly GCA_902729485.2. NCBI lineage: Eukaryota > Metazoa > Chordata > Mammalia > Rodentia > Muridae > Mus > Mus minutoides. The sequence continues at coordinate 309,550 of LR753325.1, read as the reverse complement.
CTTTCTGAGTCACTGGGTTAGCTTAGTGTAAAGTAACCAAAGATGTATTAGTGGGGGAATTTGGCACAAAGTCCCACCTCTCACAGAAGACCTACTTGCAATTGATAGCTCCTAGGAAAGTCAGCTTTCTCCAGTGGACAGACACTACACATATAGGGCACACCCAGGGCAGGCCTCATGCTCAGGAATAGTTGACCAACACCAACCATACTTCAAGGGTGGTGGTGTTTTGTTTTGTATTGTTTTGTGTTTTTTTAATTTGTTTTGGCTTTGTTTTTTATTTACTGTTTCTGTTGTTTTTATTTTGAGAAAAAGAATGTGAAGTTGGGTAGGTAGAGGTAGAAGTTGGGAAGAATTGGGGAAGGGGAAAGAATATGATCGAAATATATTGTAATGGCATTCTCGAAAAATAAATGAAAAGAAAAAATTTTATCTTGTCAACCACAAAAAGAGGAGGAGGAGGACAAGAAGTAGATGGCAGAGGAGGAAGGGGAAGAAGAAAAGGAAGAAGAGGAGAGGAAGGAGCCTGTGCTGGTGCTGGAGAGAAGGCTTTGGGAATAGCAATAGCACAGGGCCCCAGCTTTCATTCCCAGGACACACATTAGGTGGCTTAAAATGCCTATAACGCAGCCTCAAGGGAATCCTAGGCCTTTGGCCTTCAGGGTACCTGCAATAGCATACACATACTTCCACACAGATACACACATATATACATAATCTAAAGTAATAAAAATAAATCTTCAGAGGGAGACTCTATTCTAGCCAAATGAAACATCACATATCTGTATTCCAGCCCTGGAGAGGCAGAGGCAGGAGGATCAAGGCAATCTGAGCCACGAAAGCCATACACTATCTCAGAAACAAAAATAAAATGAAAGGTAAGAACAGGGAGCTGAGGAGATGGTTCTGTGGATAAGTCTGCTTGCTCCAGAAGCATGAAGACCTGAGTTCAAATCCCCAGAGGCTGTATTAAAAAGCCAGACACAGTGGCATGCATGCATATAACCCCAGAGCTGTAGAGTCAGAGATGGAAGAGGAGGATTTCTGGGACTTGCTGGCTGCCTGAGTAGCTCAATGTCCTCTGCCCTTAGAGGAAGGCCCAACTGGTGCCAGTGACAGAGAGCTGCAGAACATTAGACAGGACCCGGATTGAAGAGCAGGCAGAGGCCATATAACCAGGAAGGCCTGAGGGTGAAGCAGTCAAGAAGCCCGGGGCAGGGAGTGGGAAGGGAGGCAGGAAATGGCCACCAAGGTGAAACCCAGCTTTGTAATACAAAGGTAAAGTCTGTGAGTACTTCACAGAGTCTCCCTAGGGAATGTGCCTGGCAGAGGTCAATGACACTGGATCATGAGAATTTTCTTTCACCTTTGTAATCTTCCCAGCCTCTGCTGAGTGGTGAAAAGGTAAGGGGGTGGGTGAGTCGGCTCGCTCGCCTTTCTTCCTGTTTATCTGTAGATATCAGTAGGAACAAGCCTCAAGATGCTAGCTTACACTTTGTTATCTTCATTATCCTTCCTCAGACTCCTGGAAGTAAAGGCAGGCAGAGAAGGTGAGCAGGTCTTGGCATCTACCTCTATGAAAATGATCATTCAAGACTGGGTGAAGGGGAGCTGAGGAGACCCATTCCTCACTACTTATGGACCTGCTACCACTGTCTGGACCCAAGCCTGAGGGGACTCCTGGGGTCTCATCACCCAACCCACAAAGCATGATGAGTTATTCAGAATCTATGGGGGCCTCTGAGAGAAGAGTATGAGGGAGAGGAGAGGCTCCAGTCTGGAGAGAAATTGGGGTGAGAGGGGAAAACACAGTGTGCAGAGCCCTGGCCAGACTCCCCCAGATGGTCTGAGAATGTGTCAGAGGCCAGTGTGAATGTGCACAACCCCAAGGGTGAGAGCAGACCTGCTCTTCATGTCAGATGCCCACACATCTAGGAAACACCCACTGGCCAGTTGCTTGTCCATTCTCAGATCTGTTTATAACCTTGAGGGAACCTCACCTCTGCTCTCCACACAGGAAACCCTATTATTGCCCAGACTTCTTTGCACACTATGTCTAGGTGGGTCTGACCACAGACAGAGCACTGAGCACTGATGTGAGTGAGATGCCCAGCTCCCATTCTTCTCCTTGGCCAATATCTCCTTTGTGATTTTGGTCGTGTAATACCAGTTCTGTGGCCTCTGCTCCAGACTCAGTAAAGGTATAGAAGCACAATGTTCATCTTCCATTGCTCCTGCAACCACCATGGCAGTGAACACTAATTACTGGCCTCTCAGACTTCTCGGGCCTTCTGTGGACAGATCCAATCTCCCACACTGCACAGGGCTTCTGGTTCTTTTAGTAGACTGTAACTAACAGGCTCCGAAGACTCCAGCCCCAACCTGAGATCTGCCTAGAACCTATCACAGGGGCGGGAGGTTAGAGCATCCTCAGTTAACTGAATGCACTCCCCCAAAGGCCTTGCAAACCGCTGATTGGGAGCCTATAGAATTGATTATAGTAGATTGGACACTTCTGTTTATTTCTTTCCAATTTTGTTGTTGTTGTTGTTTTGGCCATCAGATTTAGGAAGTTCAAACTACAGCAAACAGCTAAAGAATACTAAGACAGCTATTGTGTGCTTCAATATACTGCTGTGAAATTCCTCTGCACAACACTGAGTATACATGTTAAGTGGTTGCATGTCATTGTTTTGAGTAAGTAGTCTGAACGTAGATGAAGAGAGAAAGTGAAAAAACCAATGCCTTTGATGGGATAGGACGAGGGTCTTAAGTAGCTCAGGCTGGCCCCAAACTCTGGATGTCACTGAGGATGACCTTAAACTTCTTATCCTCCTGCCTGTACCTCCTAAGAGTGCTACTTATACATGTCCACCATCATGTGCAGATGATGTGGTGCTGGGGATCAAACCCAGGGCTTTATGAATGCTAGGCAACCACTCCGCCAACAGATGTGCCTATACCTACCCAATGCAAACTCAGCAGATTGGGAGTCTATAGAATTGATTAAAGTAGGTTGGATACTTCTGTACCAATACCTTTCAAAGATATTTTTCACGATACGATGACTCAGAAAGGTCACCTGGGCCTCAGTGGAACGGGCATCTCCTCTGCTTCAGTGTCCAAAATTCAGGAAAGCTCAGATGCCCTTCCTCTGCGCAGCCACCACCTAACATTTTTAACAATAGAGTTCACAGAAGCCAAGGTGTAAAGCTAAAAATATGAGGGAGCAGGGAAGACTAGCAGAGGTGTTGACACGCTGCATCTGAAGCAAGTGTTGAACTTTTCCGAAGTCACAGCATAACCCAACTAGGTCAGATGCAAAACTCCAACTGCTCGGGGCTGTGCAGCAGTGCAGGGCCGAGGCGCACTGAGACACGAGAGGGCCTTGTTCAACTTGGGGTCACCTACGGGGGTTAAATATCAGCACCCTGGTTTCTCACAAAGCAGTTCTTGGAATGCCCTTGAGCAAAAATAATCTTGGACTAGAGGGGCCAACACACACCTCACGCCCTCATAGCACGGGAAGAAGTAAATGGTTGAGCAGAGTTTTGATCTATAAGCCCAGCTCTTGGGCAGCGGAGGTGGGAGGATCAGCTTGGGCTACATGGGGGACCCTGCCGTACACACACAGAAAGAACAAGAGCAGGAAAAGGAACCCACAGGAGATAATGCTGCACAATGCTTCCGAGCCTGGCCTTGGAGCCTGGATGACATGGGTATTATCATCACTAAGCGCACAGAAGCTATGTGACAGCAATGGTTGGGGCCTTTGTCATCCCACCTATATCACTGGGGTGATAAGAGGCTCTCCTAGAGAGTCTGTGAGGACAGAGAACAAGCTGGTGCTGGTAGCTAGCCTATGAGAGCACTTTTAGTATTGACTGCCATTTTACAGAATTCAGTTCCTAAGTTTTGAGAGTGTTTTGGTTGTTTGGTTGTTTGGTTGAGTTTTCCAGATCTAAAGATGCCACTGGCTGGCCTGCAGAGCTTATAACAGTGGCAAAGTGTGACTGTGCAATGACCAGGTTAACCCTCCTACATTCTCACTGTTGTTTGGAGGGAGGAGCTGCAGGATGAGGGTACCGCAGGGCCACGGATGGGATCGGGGGGGGGGGGGGGGGGGGGGGGGGGGGGGGGGGGGGGGGGGGGGGGGGGGGGGGGGGGGGGGGGGCACAGCTGTGCTGTGTTCAGAGGACTGCAACATCATGAGTGTCTGGAGTTCCCTGGTTGCACCCCACTTAGGCTAGAAGATACTTTCCCATAACATGAAGGTAAATGAGACTCTAGTCAAAGCCAGTGAGTGCACTTTCTTGCTCATTGCTGGCACAGAAGGACCCACTGAGGGAAGTGTACCACCTGATTCCACTTGTGCCCAAGGCCTTATGCTGTCAGACTTCACCAAGAAGATTTGGATAGGCTGAAAGGAAGGGACTACAGAGCACATCCAGTAAAGAAAAGGACAGACCCAAACCTGATGTCTCCTTCTCACACCTCATCCTATGGCTCTTTTAACACTGTCAAGGCCAGTATGGAAAATCTCCTTTAAACTTGAGTGTTTTCCCCCAGGAGGGTGGGGGTGGTGGTGGAGGGATGTCCCCAAGCAGATACATCTTCTAGTTAGCATCATATCTCAGGGCCTTTGTGAATCTGCATGAACTTCTAAAGTCTTAATTTGCTTCATGACATGACTTTTGAGCCCTTGAACAGAAAAGTTTGAGTTAGCCCGCATAGGATAAATGATTTGAAACAAACGAAAAAGCCGAATGCTTTCCGCAGCCGAGCCCAGCTGCCTCCTCTCTTGCTGCTTTAGTGTGACCTGTGATCTGGGGTGTAATCTGTGAGGACAGATTCTAGTGACTTATGAGCTGAAGCCCCACCTCCACCCACCTTCCCAAATCCAATGCCTCCCTCACGGAATGGCCTTCCTACTGAACATTCGCCGCCTGTGACATCCCTAAGGCACACCCCAGTTGTCCCTCATAACCAGCTGGGCAGTCAAGGCAAGCCTCATTGCAGAGCTGTCAAGACAAAGGCGAGAGGTTACATAATTCCAATTAGCAGAAGCCCCACCGACTCCAAACAGCCCCTCGCCGCTTCATCATCTCTCTCTCGGAGGAAATCATCACAATTGCCACCAACATCCTAGACACAAAAGGTGACAGTACAAACACAGGGCTCTCGGGCAGACCTCGGGATTAAAATGTAATCTCAAAATAAAGTCTAATAACTTTCCCCCTTTCGAACACACTTGGAATAAAATTAGCATATAAATCAAAGCTTAATTAGGACATTGTAACAAGAATCAGTACTGGCTGCTAGGAGGGGTTTCAGGCCTGCTATAATGCACCAAATAAACACCATAATTAGAGAACAAAATCAAGGCGGTCTCTTGGCAATCAATCACCCAGCCAGGCTCAAGTCTCTCGGCCGAGGGTCACCTCTGTTTGCAATCTTGTGCATCTTGCCTCCCAGCCAATCTCTCTTGAGACGCCACACACGCTTTCGGGTCTGTGTTGGCAGCACATGTTCCAGGGTCCTGGCACTCATGCGGAGTCCTAGCACCCAGAGGAGGTTGGGGAAAGTTAGAAGATCTCAAAACAAGAGTCTAAGGGCTTCTAAATAGAAGCACATACTCCTTATTGGAGCTGTGCTAGGTGCAACGATGGCTGGTTTTACTATTGCAGAAATCCTGCCTTAGACTCAAAGACAAGCCTCCTCTCATTTCTCTCATTTCGTTATGCTGTGGCCATGTGGCTAGCTTGTGAGTTCTCTCTGTGTGAATCTCTGTGTGAGTCTCTGTGTGAGTCTCTGTCTCTCTGTCTCTCTGTCTCTGTCTCACAGAGAGAGACAGAGAGACAGATTCACTTCCCCTGTGTCCCTCAGAACCTTTGCACATGCCATCCCCTCTTCTGTCTATGTTTTGCTGCTGCTGCTGCTGCTGCTGCTGTTTTCTGCATGGCTTTCTCCTTTCTACAAATATCAGCTCATCAGAGTAATCTCCCTCAATTCCCTTGTCTCATATAACAGCTCCCATTTTAACTCCCTTTGCTAGGGAGCTGGAGGAGCCACAGAATTGTACCATCTACCCCCTTTGGTTCTGATCCAATAGCAGAATAAGGAAAGAGGTTGGGAGGAGAGGGAGAGGGAGAGGGGGAGAGAAAGAGAGAGAGTGCACAAAAAGGGCTGGTAGAAATGGCTCAGTCTGCAATGTGCTTATTGTACAAGCGTGAGAACCTGAGTTTGGTCGGTGGCACCCACACCAGGGCTAAGGGCTGGAGAGATGACTCAGCAGTTAAGAGTCCCTGCTGCTTTAGCAGTAGACCTGAGTTCAATTCCCAGTACCCAGGTTGGGGGGCTTAGAACCACCTGTAACTCCCAATCCTGCTTCCCGGAACACCCTGCATACCACCCACCTGCATACCACCCATACCCACCCACACGTACACATATGCATGCATACATCCAGACATACACACACAGACATGCATACAAACATAATTAAAAATAACAGCAATAAAACTTTTAAACACGTAGGGCCAGTGGTGCATGCCTGTAACCTCAGCTAGTAAGTGGAGACAGGAGGATGGATCCCTTGGGCTCTCTAGGCAGCCAATCCAGCCAAATTGGTGAGGTCCAGGTTCAGTGAAACACCCCGAGTCACTGAGAAAAACACCCAGTTTGGATCTCTGGCTTCCACATACACATATATACTGCACACACACACACACACACACACACACACACACACACACACACATTACTGAGCATCCACCAGAGAACAGGGACCAACAAATAAGAAGGCAGGAAGTGAAGTCTCAGAGAGAGCACAGTGTGAGAGAGGAAACGGGTTCATCAAATAGCGTGAGCTAACGCTATGATTTGCCGATTATTCTCTTAACTTCCATAACTCTGCTTGAAGACTTCCAGCCCCTGCTTTCTATAGAGAAAAAGTCAAGATAGAAAGAGAAAATGCTTTGCCCAAGTTCATATAGTTTGTGAGTGGCTGAGTTGAAATTTAAACAGAGCAAGGGCTTGTCTCTGTAACTCAAAACAGAATACTGTGTACAACTGGCTACAGAATAAAACTGCGGCAACACTATGGAAAAGGCAGGAAAACCAGATGGCAGAGAAATTTGATGTGGCCAGGGAGGGAAGGAGGGACAGCCAGGCAATGCCCTTCGGTGACCTTTGACCTAGGGCTTTCTGGATAAGCGGTTTATTTGGCCAGTCTATAAGTTGAGCTAGCAACTGGGACCCTTTTCCACATAGAGGAACGGGAGCTTGCAAAAGCTCAGAGGAGGTATCCTGGGGTTCTGGGAGTGGTGGGGAGCAAAAGGTGGGGAGGTGGATTGGAAAACAGCCGTCAGATTTCCATGACAATAGAATTTATCCCTGGGCCAGCTGGAAGGCCTCCAGTTTCCAAAGAACTGTCCCAATGATGAACAGCCACCGTGTGTGCAAACTGTGGTCAAAGTACAGAAAATCTCACCCTTCACACCCTTCACCCACTCAATAGCTGCAAGATATTGACTGAATGGGTGTCGTGGGTGTCAGGAACATGGTTACTTCCCTGTGTATAGTGTGGGAGTGGGGCTGGGAGGGTGCAGAGCATGCTGGGGAGAAGTCTTAGACAGCCCACCTGCACATCTTCTGGTCTACATTGCATGGAGCCAGCCAGACCCAGTGTCGGGGGCTCAGTTGAATGGTTCTCTCTGCGTTTAATGAGAAACTGAAGACACATTCCCAAATTACAACTAGTTCCAGTGACGTAAACAACACCAGAGGCCACTTAAGACTTCATCGGATCTGAAACCTTTCTCAGGAAGCCAGCACTCGAGAAATTATGTGGGCTACTCTACAGTGTCAACTTTTCTAATTGAACCAAGGGTGATGAAATGAACGACTATAGACCTGTGAGTCAGTCTGTATATTGACATGGTCTACTGTTCAGAAACTTGTCAAATGACTCCAGTCAACAAAATGAGGCACAAAGAGGCAAACTCAAAGACAAACCGATTGCTTTCTTTTGTTTTTGTTTTTGTTTTTTGTTTTTGTTTTTTCAAGACAGGGTTTCTCTGTAGCCTTGGCTGTCCTGGAACTCACTCTGTAGACCAGGCTGGCCTCGAACTCAGAAATCCGCCTGCCTCCGCCTCCTGAGTGCTGGGATTAAAGGCATGCGCCACCACGCCCGGCTCACCAATTGCTTTCAAATGGACCTTAGAAGCATTTTCAGAACAGTCTCCCTTACCTCCAGTTACATTTTCCTCCTGTAGGACAATTGTTGATACTACCCAAACTAGCCCTGGCTAATTTCTCCAAGCCAGTCTTCTTTGTACAACTCAAGAATGCCAAACTTGCTCTGTCTGAGAGGTTTCAGTTCTACTCCTCCCCTGCATTACTGTTCCTTCCAGTGCTCACGTGGCTGTCTGGGACTCCTCACTAATATCAAAATTCAGATGTCACCTCCCAGGAGAGGTGGTTTTGGCTGGCCACTTAAGGAGACACCCTTGTGGGGTGTGTGCAGAGCGTGCTGGGGGAAGCCTTAGACAGCTCACCTGTGCATCTGTCCGTCTACATTGCAGAGACCCGCCAGACCCTGTATCAGGTGCTCTTTCTTGTGTTTAATGAGAAACTGAAGATGCATTCCCAGTTTACAACTAGATCCAATGACCTAAACAACATCAAATGATCGGTTTCTGAGATCTGCTTGGCTTTCTCCCCTGTTTTTCCTTACTAAAATTAAAACATCACCCTGCAAAAGGCTCATGTTTTATCTCCCCGGCCTGTAGCCCATCTTAGAGCACACTAAAGATCATGCATGAGCTATCTCGGACTTTTCCCAAGCACACTCTGGACACACACAGAAGTGAGATGCTGTCCCTGACTCCCCACTCAATCGGTACCTTGCAATAACTGAATGGGTGAAGGTGAGATTTTCTGTATTTTGACCACATTTTATGCACATTGTGGCTGCTCATCATTGTGGGGCCCTTGGGGGGCCCTTGGCATGGCATTTCTTTGGAAGTCAGAGGCCTTCCAGCTGGGCCAAGGATGCAGACTTTTGTCATGGTGATATGGTGTTGCTGTGTGTCCCACTATAGCCTTGGAAGTTACATGGAGAAGACACAGAATCCAGGTTCCTGAATCACTGGAGGAAATCGATCGCCTATCTGACGTTTCCAGTGAGACTTGAGGTTTAGCTATGGTGTCAGTAAGTATTTCCTTAACAAGCCCAACACTTTGGGCCAGTTTCTACAAAGCCCTTACCGTCTAGATATACATCGCTGTCTGCTACTGGAGTCACGGGTCTGCTGCTCATCTTTTAAACTTTCTAAAGCTGTCTTTTGTTCCGTAGATGATCAGAATTTGTACCTAGTAAAATCTGCCAGTCTTGGGCTTTGTTACACACCAAGAAATAACTCCTCTATCCCAAGATTACAAAATAACATGCTCTAATACTTCTTTCAGGTTCTTTTCTTTTTCTTCAAAGTGGATCACTAATTGTCACAATATTTCAATTGCCCATTGTTGCTGGTGATGTAAAAGGCTACTTTCTGTTGTGTTTCTATGTGTTCTCTACTCTGTTCCCTGAGGGTCATATATTTTGAGGGGACAGTCTCTGGAGCTTTATAGTTTGTGCTAATAATATAATTACCCTTCCATTATGTTTTTGTTCCTCAGTTTTTGACTATTTGTTTACATTTATTCTCCCAGATAAATTCTAGAGCAAATTAGGTTTTCACCCAAAATATCCCAGTGTTTTGTTTACTACACTGTGCTTATGAGCTAATTTGAGAAATATTGCCTTTATAATAATGAACCTACCATAGAGAAACACTACTTATTGCTTATTCTTCTTTTGCTTGCTACAAAACAAAGCAAAACAAAAAACACTTTTCTTTACATTGGCTGTCTTGGTTTGCTTCATGTTGCTATAACAAAATACCTGAGGCTGAATAATTTATAAGAAGAGGTTTGTTTAGGTCACAGTTTGGGAGAGTTAAAGCCTAAGACTGACAACCTTAACTTGCACAGCCTGTCCTATGGCCCTTCTGGCTGCATTACAGCTCCCTGGGACATCTGTTGCAGGGACCCTTAGGAGAGAGGTCACATGGTGAATGAAAAACTCTTCCCTAAGACACAGCTTCCAACACCACCACACTAAGTTTTGGTCGGCAGAAATGGCAACACCGGTCCTGACATTTTCCATTTGTGGTTATTCCCAGGTGGGATATGGAGCTTGCTGTTGTGAGGAATCTCCCTGGTGTCTGCTACTGGAGTTTGGACGCAGAATGTCTCTCATATGTGCCCTGTGTTAAAGGCTTGATCTCCAGTCCATGGTGATGGGATGGAGTCTGGAGGGAGGCTGTCTGTAGGTAGGTTCGCCACCCTTGAGTCTAGTCCTTCCTCTTCTCTCTTATATCCTGACTGTGAGGTGAAGGATTTGTCACATTCTTCAACCACAAGAAACTTTCTAACCACAAGCTCAAAACAGTGACCCCACCAATTAGAGCTGAGGCTTTTAAACTAGAAACTAAAGTAAATCCCTTCTCTTTATCCTTGACTATCTTCTGAACTTGTTAGAGTAACAAAAGTTTACCACTGTTGCCAACCAAAGGTGACTGCATACAAGAAGGTTCTGCATATTATTATTATTAATTTTTTTTTTTGGTTTTTCGAGACAGGATTTCTCTGTGTAGCCCTGGCTGTCCTGGAACTCACTCTGTAGACTAGGCTGGCCTTGAACTCAGAAATCCGCCTGCCTCTGCCTCCCGAGTGCTGGGATTAAAGGCGTGCACCACCACGCCTGGCCAGAGCCTTAATTAAAAAAAAAAAAAAAACTTAATAGTTAATCTTTTTACATAGTCCATCCAAATAATTCTACCCTCCTCAAATAACTGTTTGTCTCTTTCCCTCCAAAATTTGAATCTTTTATTTATTTATCTTACCTTGTGCTTCAGCTAGAAAGCTAATCTCATCCTGGCTGAGCTCAGGGACAGCATCCATCTTGTGTTATCTTTACTGGAAAGGCCTCTCTAACTATACCACTAAATTCTGTGTTTCCCCTCATTTCTCATAGTGTTTGTGCTTTATAGCTTTCAGAACTCAGTAAGTTTTGTTAAGAAACAATGTTTAGTCTCATAAAAATGTGCATTCAATATTCACAGAGATGGCCACATGGTTTTTCTCTTTTAACCTATTAGCAAAGTGGAACTATGAACAGGTTTCCCAATGTTAAACCACACGTTCACGGGACAATGCCTTACTTCCTCATGGTATGTCTTACTTTCAGTACTTTTCTGGATCATATCTGCTAATGTTTTGTATAGAATTTCTTTTCAGCTACATTCAAGATCATGTTGTTGCTGTTTGAGGCCAGTTCTCTTGGAATAGCATGAAAACCTGATGTGGAAAGTTACAGATCTTCATGAATTAAGTGGCTAACTGAAAAGATACATGGAATAAAGAAACAGATTTGTGAGATATCTAAAGCTAGTGGCTAAGCCTTCTACTTCTTCACTTTATAGACATCACTGCATCCTATTGATCTCTAGAGCAATGCTTCTTAACTTGTAGGTCATGACCCCTAAGTGTCGCATATCAGATATCCTGCTTATCAGATATTTACAGTATGATTCACAGCAGTAGCAAAATCAGTTATAAAGTAACAACAAAATAATTTTGTGGTGGTGGGGGCTCACCATAACATGAGGAACTATATAGAGGGTCACAGATTGGGAAGGTTGAGAACCACCGCTTTGGAGTTAGGACCCAAGGAGCTGAAAGGGTTTGCAGCCCCATGGGAGGAACAATATGAACTAACCAGTACCTCCAGAGCTCCAAGGGACTAAACCACCAACCAAAGAGTACACATGGTGGGATTCATGGCTCCAGCTGCATATGCAGCAGAGGGTGGCCTAGTGGGTCATCAATGGGAGGAGAGGCCCTTGGTCCTGTGAAGGCTCTATGCCCTACTGTAGGGGAGTGCCAGAGCCAGGAAGCAGGAGTGGGTGGGTTGGTGAGCAGGGGGAACAGGAGGGGAATAGGGGGTTTTCAGAGGGGAAACCAGGAAAGGGGATAACATTTGAAATGCAAATAAAGAAAATATGCAATAAAAAATAAGCAATCCACAAAAAAAAAGAAAAAGAAAAAGAAAAGGAAAAAGAAAAGGAAAAAGAAAAAGGAAAAGAAAAAGAAAAAGAAAAAGAAAAAGAAAAGAGCAGAAAAGAACAGAAAACTGGGGCATAGGGAGAGCCAGAGGTCCAGTTCAAACTCATCCTGGTGGATGACGACAACACCAGAAAGACAACATTCATGAAGTGCCACTTGCCAGGCGAGTTTGAAAAGAAGTTTGTAGCCACTCTGGGTGTGGCGTTGAGCCCTTGCGTTTCACTCCAACAGAAAACCCATCAAGTTCAGCATGTGAGACATGGCTGGCCAGAAGACATTCAGGGACCTGCAGGATGGCTACTATAGCAGTCCAGTAGCCCAGCTTGCTATTACAATGTTTAATGTAACATTAAGAGTTATTTACAAGCATGTACCTAACTGACGGAGAGACCTGAGATGCGTATGTGAAAACATCCCCATTGTGTTACATGGCAACAAAGTGGACATTAAGGACAGCAAACTGAAGGCAAAATCTATTTCTTGTCTTCCACTGAGAAAAGAATTTTCAGCACTATGACATTTCTGCCCAAAGTAATAAGTTTAGAAAAGGCTTTCCTCTAACCTTCCAGATATGCATTGGAGCACCTAACTTAGAGTTGGTTGCCGTGCCTGCTCTTGCCCCACGTGGGCTGGTCATGAACCCAGCTTTGGTAGCATGGTATCATCATGATTTAGAGGTTGTTCAAACAACTGCCCTCCCGGATGAGGACAGCAGTGAGAACGTGGAGCTGGGCCTCTGTGTCAGAAGTCTAGCTTTTACAGGCAACTGGCCTGTGATGTCAGAGTATGTGCCACCTGGGCTAGCCAAGGAGAATGTGTGCTTTTATGGGATACTGAATGGATGGATGGATGGGTGGGTGGATGGACAGATGGGAGATGAATGGGCTTCCAAGTGAATGCGGCAGTTAAAACATACTTTTGGTTTGGGGGGGGGGGGGGTCATGAATGGAACTTGCATATTTAGCTGTTTGGAACACAGTTGATTCCTTCCCGAATTTCAAAGATAAGACGGCTACAGTCACATTGCAATGTTCAGTGGTCAGATCTTGTTTGTAACTGTCAGTCCCTTTCTTTTGTTTAGAATTAGGGGAAAAAAGGTGTATTTCAAATAATAATAATAATAATAATAATAAAATGGCACCTGGTGTGGTGGAACACGCCTTTCATCCCAGCAGATCTCCATGAGTTCGAGGCTAGACTAATCTGCATAGTGAATTCTCTGGCAGCCAGAACAAATGGTGATACCCTGTCTCAAAAGAAAAAGAAAAGAAAAGAAAAGAAAGGAAAAGAGAAGAAAAGAAAAGAAAAGAAAAGAAAAGAAAAGAAAAGAAAGGAAAACAGAGGATGACTTAAACTTTGTTGAATTGAATTTATAAGATGCTAAAGAGGTTTTAAACATGGTAGAAGAGGCAGACTATAACTGTACCTGCACATCTGGGTGAAACCTCTCTGGCTCCCATTAGGTAGAAAAGGAAGTCAGGAGGAAGATTCCGTGGGTATCTTTTTACTCAGGACTTTACAAGCATCAGGGATCAACTGCAACATGTGAATTTTCAGTAGCATCTTCATAAAGGAAAAGAGTTCAGATTTTAATTTAGAATGCTTGTGTCCTGTTATGATGTAAACGTTTTTTTTTCACTTGTTTTAATCCTTGGTCCCCAGCTGGGGGCGCTGTTTAGGAAGGTTGTGGAACCTCTGGAGACTTAACAGATGGAAGTGGGTCACTGGGCCAGTCCTGAGGCTTAATGGCCCTGCACCATTTCCTGTCTGCTCGCTGCTTTGGGAGTGTAGTTACCATGTAAGCGGCTGACTAATATTTCCACCTTCATGCCTTCTCCACCAAACTTTCAAGCAAAGTTAAGTCTTTCTTACGTCAGTCTTACCAGGGTTTTGGTCATGTAACATGAAAAGTCATTATTTTTTTGCATGAGAACAGATGACATTGCAGAATATCCTTGAAATAGAAAACATAAAAGAGTAGGTTGAATGATATACAATTTCCCATCAAAGTCTTAAAAGAGCAGAGGTTCTCAACCTGTGGGTCGATATCCCTTTGGGGACTGGCCCTTTTGCAGGGGCTGTTATCTAAGACTATTGGAAAACACAGATATTTACATTATGTTTCATAACAGTAGCAAAATCGCAGTTATGAAGTAGCAACCGAATAATTTTATGGCTAGGGAGGGTCACACTGAAAGGATCTGTGTTAAAGGGTCGCAGCATTAGGAAGGTAGACAACCACAGGGATAGAGCGACCTCGGGCTGAGAACTGCCTTCTGCCTGGCACCAATTCTAGGGGGACAGTGGGGAGTTTCAGGTGAGCATCCCCACAGCAGTGTGGTCAGAGCCTTTCTGACAGCCTGGGCTTGCTGCTGAGCCCAGCGAAATAAGACAACACAAACCACAGGAAGACGATGCAGAGCCAGGGAACACAGCTCTTGTGCTCACTAACTCGGCTTCTCTCCGACACTGTCTTCAAAGGCCAAAGGCTATTTGGCTTACTTTTGCTCCACTAGGTCTATACTTACAGGGGGCCGAAGGGGAGCAGTCAGGACATGACTTCATGATCTATTCTGCAACTCTTAATACTCAGAGACCCTTGAGAGAGTCTACACTTCTACCTTCTTCTTCTCAAGATTTAGATTTCATCAGGAAAGAAAGTGGAAAAGGACCACTTCAGAACGCAAGCCAGATGCTACCTGCAGCTGTTTCGAGGCCTCCCCTTGTGTAGAGCCTTGCCCAAGTGCTAATCCGGGTGTATGAGATTCTCATGCGCCCCCCTCTGAACAGCAGCACACGAGTCCCCAGCTGCATGAGAATGGTTCACGCTCCAGCCGAGGAACCCAACATCTCTAACCACAACAGAACGGAAGCAAGACTGACAGTGCGCATGTGTGCCTTACCCACAGCCCACATCAGCCCCTGGGAATGCTTTGTGGGTTTTGTCCTCCACAGGCTTCAGGATGGTGAGCTTCCTCTTGGTGGGATTTCTGGTGCTAACTTCTATTTAGCTGGCTGAAAAGGTTCCCTATGACGTTGCTTTCTGCAGGTGGTCTCCATCTTTGCTCCTCTAAGTGCATAAATCTTCCTTTTCATATTCTAGGGTTGGTGTTGCAGGTATATTTGATGTCGAAGAAAGCTTCTTTCTCTCTCTGTGACTGGCTTATTTTTCTTGTTAAAGATGGTGTTGGATTTTTCTACTTGATATATATATATATATATATATATATACATATATATATATATATATATCAATTTTAATATGTACATACAATATATATACATATATATTGTATACATATATATGTATATATATTGTATGTACATATTAAAATTCCATATAATATATAAAAATTGAGACTTCATATTCACATATATATTAAAGGCTGTCTAATATTTCCATATATATATATATATATATATATATATATATATATATATATATATATATATATATATATATATATTAGAAAAGTAAGATTTCCTCTTACTGAACTGTTCTCACTACATTACAGCACCCTTACTCCCCACCTCCTATTCCTAATGCCACCTGAATTTTATGGGTACCACCATACATAACCCTTGGCGAGTGGACCACATGTGCTGACTGACAGCTTGAGGAGTGAGGAAGGAGATCCTAGAGAGATGCTCTGCTTTCTGGCCAGGACACCTTGGCGTGTTTTTCACCAGACTGTGAACCTTTGAAGAACAAAGGTTGAATCTGTAACCCTTTCCAGACTCAGACAGGGTATGTTTTCCAAGGCTTTCTAAGCACCCAGGCTGCGAGTCAAATGTGGTGTGGCTCAGCAAGTCCACAGCTGCTCACTCCCATACCCAGCCTCTGCCATCTTCCACCTGGCATCAGCTCCAGCATCACTCAAAAGGAGCCTCTCAGCCCTTGTCCTGTGTCTCTAGACCCCACTGGCATCACTTTCCCATTGTAACTTTTTTTTTGCCATAGATTGTAAGGAATATGTGTACAAACAAGCATCTGAACAAATTGACCCTTCAACTTAATTGTGAGGTTGCGGCAGAAATCAAGTCCTATTCAAGTTCATGTCACTGGGCCCTACTTCAGCATGTCATGTGACACAAAGCAGCAAGCACTACACAATTGGACTGAATAATATAGAGAGTGGATTGCCCCCAGATCGGAGCACTTCCATATTATTATAAGTGCTGAGGCTTGAATACCATGGAGTCAGGAAGAATAAGGATAGAAAATGTATTATCAAGTTCCTAAGACGTGCCAGGCACTGTACCAGGTGCTATCTCAGCATCATCAAAGAGGACGGCTTCTCTATTGATAAGTAATACTTTACATATGAATTTGTACATTGCAGTACTGAGGTGGACATTGAAGTTTACTAAAAATAAAAACAGGTGAACTAGCTGGTTCAACACTGCAGAGCTTGTAAGAGGCAGAGCTGGATTTGAACGCAGGCACTTTGAGCCTGAAGACAAGACTTTCAAGACAAGTATTAGGGTATGCCAGGGTATAGACTGTGTCCAGAGCAGGCCGGTTAGGAAGTTACTTAAGGACTGAGGCTCCCCAAAAGCTCATGATTAGAACCAAGCCACTACATGGCAATTTCCTTGCTCTTGGAAATCATTTGAGTGGCTGTTGTTGTTGTTGTTGTTGTTGTTGTTGTTGTTTTGAATTTTGCACATACAACCACCCTTGGGATCTGGCCTCAAGAGACCATAATGGCCCGAGGGACCAAAAGTCCTCCTGAACAGAACCTGAGGAATTAATAAAAGACCTCAGCCATTTGGAATAGAGTTGAGAGAAGCCAACAGTTGGAGGACATACATAACAGAAGGGGTCTCAAGTCCCACCTGACCCAGCCTGCAGGGTTCAGACTGCTCTAGCAAGGTCCCCTGTTACAACCACTCACTCTGTGGAGGCCCCTTACCCTGGGCCACGTGCATTGCTCTGTACCAGTGTATGTGAACATGCCTCGTGTCACCTTGTCAGCTGCCCTCCCATAAAGCTCTCTTCCTCTTTGCAAAAACCAGTGCCATGGTACTGGCATCCACGTGCCCGGGCAGTGAGCCTTTCTGAATAGTAAGCTTTCCTCTCAGACAGTGGCTGAAACATGGGCAGGAGGTTAACTCTTGGTACATGGCCTCAGAATCAGAAGCCAGCTTTGCTTTGCCCTACCGCCATTCTTCCTCTTCACACACATGGCCTCCCCTCCTGGCCTGGTTTGAAATGGGGGTGCAGAGGACAGCATCCCAGCCACACCACACTCCCTAGATGCATCTATGAGACAGTGTGAGGGAAGAGGAAAGTGGGGATATCTATGACACCCCTACATGCCTGGGTGTCCTGAGCATATGGGAAGCCTGGACATGCAGGCTCTTGAACTCCAGCCAGTAAAGTTTGTGCTCAGATGGTCCCCATTGCCATCTGTGGGTGGAGATGTTAATTTATACGTGATATCTCTTTAGTCTCTCACAACCACATGGGAGAGCTGTTAGCCTCATTTTTGCAGAAAAGATGAAGTTTCTGCCTTCTGAGCAGTGAGTCGCAGAACTAGACTCTGCTTTCAGGGGCCTGTGTACTTGACATCCCAATCAGAGAGATCTCTGCTGACAAGTTTGGCTCCAATTTCACCTTTGCCCCGTATGTGTGTCCCTACAGACCTGGGTTACTGCTGCCGAGCTTGTGGGTGAGTTGGTGAAAAAGAATAGGGGAAGGAGGAGTGAGGGCACCCCAGGCCAGGAATAGGGAGAGGTGGGGAGGGGAAGGGAAGACACATGTGCCCCCTGCCTGGGAGAGAAGGATGAGAACCAGGAACCTAAGAAAACTGTGTCAGGGGGTCTTAAATGCAAAGCCATGGAGGCTGAACCTGGGTGAGGTCTCAGTGTCACCTGGCTGTCCTGGAACTCACTTTGTAGACCAGGCTGGCCTCGAACTCAGAAATCCGCCTGCCTCTGCCTCCCGAGTGCTGGGATGAAAGGCGTGTGCCACCACACCCGGCTACCAAGACACCTTTTTGCTCTGTGTTCCAGCGGCAGGCCTAAGATCAAAGGACCCTAGATGTCCGAGTTTCCAGCCCCAGCCTGAATATGTGCCACAAACCCAGAGTCTGTTTCTGGTCAAAGGTACCATTTGGGTTAGATAATAGAGGCATATTGGGGATGTCACTAGAGAGCCTGCCCTGGCTGGGACTTTGGCTCCTCCTCTCCTCTGATCACACAATCACAGCTATGCAGTATGGCCTTAAAGTAGACCACATCCATTTTTTACCTCTGGGGCCAAGAAAAAAATGAGTTTTGTTCTTCCCAAAGAGAGGCCGTTCACCAGAGAGTCCTCTCTTGCTCTTGGAGCAGATGCAGGCCTGCTCTTACTAGCTTTGGAGCCGGTGATTCCTCCCCAGTGCTCACCTGATGCAAAGTCTGTTTAAGGTCTGCAGAGGGTGATGGGGAAGCAGCTTGGAGGAGTACCCAGTACAGAGACACTTACCCCTAATTCCTGCCTTGGAGAATTTTACCAATCTTGACAAGAACAAAAACCACCAAAACATGTCTCTTAAGACTGGGGAGACAGTTTAGTTAGCAAAGTGCTTGTCACAAAAGCATAAGGACCTAAGTTTAATCCTTAGAACCACGCAAATGATAGGCATATGCCTGTAGGTCCAAAACACTGGGGAGGCAGAGAGAGGTGGCTCTCCAGGGCTCACTGGCCAGCCAGCCTAATGGATAAGCCACATGTCAGAAAACAGCCTGTTGCAACAAGCAGAGCAGACTGGTCTTAAGGAACAACACCAAAGGTTGCCCTCTGGCCTGCACATGCATGAACATACACATGCACTTGCACACCTGTGCACCCAAATATAAATATGCACACATACAAAATGGTTCTTCTATTAAAGCCCATCTGTCACCATGTGTCCACATTTATCATCTGTAATTAAAATAAGACAGCAGAGACAGCCACTAGGAGGTGATGGCTCAGGTTTTTGTCCTGAGAACTGTCTTAATACTCACTAGCTCACCTGTCATTAGAACAGCAGACAGAAGGAAGCCTCATGTTGCCAGGAACTCTGTTGATTGAGAGATGGTAAAGCTATATCCAAAACCCTTAAAACTTAGGATTCTAAAATAAGAATACTGGAAAACCGATCTCACCTTCCAATATTAAGATGAATTGCATACCAAGGGATGAAATGGCTAACCGTGTTTGAAGAGTGTACCTGTGACAGTCATGTCTAGGTAGGACACAGGGAAAATCTTTCAGTCTGGACAAACCATACATAGGAGCTTCCAAAAGTCTCAGGTAAGAGCAGACACCAGAATAATGTATATCTGCAAGCCTTGGTCACAGAAGCCAGGGGCTGGAGGCCTGCAAAGAATGCACAGCTGCGGGGCTGGTGAGATGGCTCAGCAGGTGAGAGCACCCGACTGCTCTTCCGAAGGTGATAAGTTCAAATCCCAGCAACCACATGGTGGCTAACAACCATCCGTAACGAGATCTGGCTCCCTCTTCTGGAGTGTCTGAGGACAGCTACAGTGTACTTACATATAATAAAATAAAATAAATCTTAAAAAAAAAATGCACAGCTGCTCTAGCCACAACCTGCTCCAAGCAGTGCACACAGATCTCAGAGGGAGTGGAGAACTGGGGCAGATCCAGGGAGGCCTTGGGAGGGCAGCTGGGTGCACAGAGGCCTCGGGTGCACCTCGGTGTGACTTTAGACAAAATCACTGCCTCTTTGATCCTCAGTTTTATCCCCTGTATAAAAAAGGATATAGAGGTCACCTGGGTCTTTACCCTTCGAAGGGTATCCCTTTGGTAACCTGAAGGCTATGAATATCCTTGATAGAAGAAAGTCTCCATGTCTAGCCTAAAAGAGGCTATTTCCATCACCTCCTGTTTGGTGGGAACCACTGCTTGCTCCTGCACAAGCTGGGAAACCAGCTTGTCTCTGTATTTCCAGCAACCCACCCAAGAGTTCCCACCTTGGGCTCAGTTTTTGACCATATATGGGCACAATCCTAGCTCCTAGCTGACACATCATCACTCCTTGCCTAAGCTCTATAAAACCCCCTTGCTTACGACCAGGTGCACAACTACACTAACCTCCTGCTCTGAGATCGGTGAAACCATCCGAGAGCTATCTCTCACACACAAAAAACCTGCCTTTATATTCTTGATTTGGTTTGAATTGGCTTATTGCATCCACAGAGAAAACCTATTACCTTGAGGCTAATAGATTTCTAAGCATCCTTTCAATCTAGACATGTAGGAGAGGTTCTGTCTGTAGAAAAGTTTTGATGTCAGGGTTCATGGAGCGCAGAACACCATGGAAGGCAATGAACAAAGGCTTATGTGTTAGAGATACTCATTATTCAAGTTGTCTTCTCATTGAGGGCCTAGGAATGAATAAACCTAGCTGACTCTGAGAGCACACACCAGATCTACCAAAAATGACACAGTGACCCAGTTTCCTGGAGAGGGACCCAACCAGGTCCACGGCAGAGGCTGAGCACCACAGTCTCTCTGGACTCACAGCAAACGAGAGCTCCACACACTTTAGACACAAGATGCTTTTTTATTCTCTGGAATACATACCCATATGCTTACCTGTAAGTCCTGCCCAGGAGACATCTGTCACCGACTCCTGTCCAAGTTGCCAAGTGACAGCTTGGGTTGGAACAAAAATGCAGACCCTGCTGACATTTGAATTAGGTTGGGCATCTTCTGGTTACCACATCAAGTCAGAGCTGAGGACTATCTTAGAGATCTCTCATCTCTCCTTTTGGGGTTGGGGGTCAGGAATGAATTGCAAGAATGAACTGCAAGAAAGACCACATTAAAGGGGAGGTGGTCTCCAACAGTTCTATCCCTGGATGCTTTGATTGTACCACAGGAGTTTGAACTATGTTGCTTTCCACTGAGGGCCAATTTTTCCCAGGTGAGGCCAAGGATCCCAGAACTACATTTATAGGTGCAAACACTCTGAGCATTTACTTACCCAGCTCAGGCCTCTTAAGAAGGAAATCATGCAAAATAGTGAGTGTTGAATCCATGTATGCACACACAATGCCCAGGAAAAAGTTTAATTATGACATGGGAAGCTTTTCCAGAAAAACTCTTAGAAGTTGGGTCCTGGAGGCCACAGAGCCTATGGAGGCAGCGTGGAGAGGGAGGTGCTCCAGGCAGAGAGCAGCTTGAGTAAAAGTCTAGAGGCTAAAGACCCTGCTGATGTCTTAGGATGTGTGCTCTCAGGATCTTCAAATGAATGTTAAAACGCCCATCTGCACTGCAAGCAAAAGAGGAGCTCCTGCATGCTCTGGGACTGCTTAACAATGCTCCTGACAGTCCATGGGCAGAACCCATCCCTGATACCATTAATGATAACTCTAGTCTGCTTGCAGACAGGAGCCTAACATAACGGTCCTCTGAGAGGCTTCATCCAGCAGCTGACTGAAAGAGATGCAGAGTCCCACAGCCAGACATTGGACAGCACTCAGGGACTTTTAGGGAACTGTTCAGGGAAGGATTGAGAGCCTCAAAAGCGATAGGAACTCCACAGGAAGACCAACAGAGTCCACTAACCTGGACCCTTGGGGGCTCCCAGAGACAGACCACCAACCAGAGAGCAAGCATAGACTTGACCTAGGCCCCTGCACGTATGTAGCAGATGTGCAGTTTGGTCTTCATGCAGGTCCGCCAAAAGATGGAGTGGAGGATTTCCCTAAATCTGTTGCCTGCCTGTGAACTCCATTCCCCTAATTGGGCCATCTTGCCTGGAGAGGATGCACCCAGTTTTACAGTGACTTGATGTGCCAGGGTGGGGTGATACCCAGGGGGACCTCCCCCTCCTCAGAGAAGGAGAGAAGGGCGGGGCTGTGTGAGGGGGGACCAGGGAGATGGGAGGGCTGCTATCAGGATGTAAAGACAATACATAAATTATTATTATTATTATTATTATTATTATTATTATTATTATTATTATTTATTCCTGACCTTGCCCTTAGTTCTTTCTTCTGGTAAAGGATCATCCTGCAGTTGGACCTGTAAGGGAAAGGGGATGGGGGATGGGCATTAAAGAACTGTAACAGATTTTCCACACAATTCTTTAAAATGCTTCCTAAAAAATCACCTTTGGGAGACAAAAAGAAAAAGTAGCCACTTTTTGTTTTTTTTTTGAGGACAGAGACAAAGGCTCCTGCCCACTACCACACAAGTGGGCACCATCAAAGCAATCTCTTACCAATTTTGTGGACTCTGGGCAACCTGCCCTTCAGGACAGAGCTGGCCAGCTGGCTTACTCAGCAATTTGGATCGAGAAATCCCAGCACCAGAGCCAGACGAGGAAGGGCAGTGCCATAGTCGCCACGGGCCACTGGGCATTCAAATCTGTTCATTTGACCAGGAGCAAGGAACTAAGAAAGCAAACAGAGCAGACCTGGGCCCTGTCATCGCTTGATAAATGGAAAATCAATTTAGTCTCTATAATCCTCCTGTGCCCCTAACTCCAGGAACAGTCACCACATGCTTTATTGCCCTGCAGAGTTTATTATCTGGCATTTAAAGTGACGCTTTTTAAAGAATTTTCACTACATTTGTGTTAGTTGGTTAGACTTTTTATTACTGTGACAGAAATCCCCCAAGAAAACAACTTAAAGAGGCAGAATTAATTTCGACTCATAGCTTTGGGGACTCCTGTCTGTGACAAAGATGGACCCATTTTCCTAGTCCTGTAAGGAGGCAATCTGTCATTGTGGAGGTCTGTGGTGACCACAACAGCCAGGAAGCAAAGGAAGAAAGAGAAGGAGAGGCCCAAGACATGGCACAGCCCCTAAGGACATCCCCCTCCCAAAGATCTGCTTCTTCTAGGTAGGCCCCACCATAAAAGGTTCCAGAGCCTCCCGAAATAGTACTACCAGCTGACGAAGCCTTCAAGCTTCTGGGCAGATCCTTCATATCCAAACCATGGCAGCTCCTTCTATAGTGTTTCTTAAAATTATACACGCATTTAAACATTACAAATTGGGCTGGCGAGATGGCTCAGTGGTTAAGAGTGCCGACTGCTCTTCCAAAGGTCCCGAGTTCAAATCCCAGCAACCACATGGTGGCTCACAACCATCTGTAACGAAATCTGATGCCCTCTTCTGGAGTGTCTGAAGACAGCTACAGTGTACTTACATATAATAAATTAATAAATCTTAAAAAAAAACATTACAAATTACTATGTTCACTCTGAACTCACAGCATGAATTAATGTCATGCTAGATACTATCTTGGGCATTGATGAATCATCAGTGAGTATCTAGAGATGCACCTTAGCTGGCCTTAGCTGGTATAGTGCTGGCCTTGCATCATGAGGCTATGGGTTCTATTCCCAGCACCATATACGTTGGGTGTGATGGTGCAGGTGCGAACACTAAGGAGGTGGAAGCAGGAGGATCAGTATCTCAAGGCCATTCTTGCAAATCGGACACCAGCCTGGGCTATAGGAGACCCTATTTTTAAAAGACAAAAATTACCAGGCGACATTCACAAGCAGAGTTAAGGAGAAGACCCTATGTGAAGGTATTACAAGTGCAAACCGGAGAAACGGATGAAGAGAGGAAGATGGGAGAGTGTGTCTCTCCTTTATGCTTTCTTGTGGTTTTCCAAAATCATTGGCCTGTTCCTGGTGTGGCCTTCCACAGTGACAGCTCCCTCCCAGGGTGGGCAGCTCTATCAGTGACTTTCAGGAGACCTGGGACATTCATATGAGTTTCTTTTCAGCCCTTTTCTGAGCTGTCTTTGCTACAGTCCTGTTTGTCACCTAATAGATGGATGGTTTAGAAAAAATGAGAATAGAAGAAGTAGATTCGTGGGGTGAAGGATATAAGAGCTAATGAGACTCCCAAGGGGTGCAGGAAGAAATGGGATGCTAGTAAAAGATGGGCTAGGGCCAGGTACTTCACTGCACTCTGTACCCACCTCGCTGGGCAGATGTACTCTATGAGTTTGGTCAACACAGTAGGGCACTGTAGTGGTCAGGAGAGATGAAGCTGTACCAGGAAAGCCATTGCCTTCTCCTCCACCCACTGAACTCCCCTCAGTAATAGCCTAAAGCTGGATCCACTTTCCTGCCTCCTTCCAGGTAGGGCTCCAGAGTCCAAGCCCAGAAAGAGAAGTCTAAGATCAAGCTCTGCTCCTCCTCAGTGATATGATTTTGGTCACAACATTTAAGCACTCTGGGACCTATTTCTTTGTCTGTTCCTTTGAAAGGATGGACAGAAAGAACAACTACAAAACCTGGGTCCTTACAGGCTTCCTGCTACCATCACACTCACTCTCCCTCCTTCTCTTAAAGCAGTGAACTACCTAACAAAGGTCTTTCTTCCCCTGACTCCCAGTGAAAGTCTTTCTCTGTCGGTCTGGGGTCTTTCTGTGCCCCGAGACCACATCCTGCTGTGAGAACAGTAGTGTCAAGAATTTGAGGTTACATGAGTCACAGGCTGCCCAGCCATGATGTTGCTCCAGAAGAGGTGGAGAGAGACACAATAATGAAATCTGGTCGGGGCTGGGACTGCCTGAGCTGGCCTGGCTCATCCCTGCTCTCTGCCGCCCCCTGTTGGTTCAGCCCCTGAAGAGCTACTTTGCTGCTTACTGTGCATGCTGTGGAAATGAGGTCAGAGAGGTAGCTCAAAGTATGATCTGTGGATGTCCCAGAGCCTGTCCTACTCTGTTGTAATGTCTGCTTTGGGATGCTAACAGATCAGACCAGGTGCCTCTGTAATCTAAGGCTCCAAACAAACAGAAAAATCAGGCTCTCAACTCCAGCTTTGGGAGGTGGAGACAGCAAGGCGGGTGGACGGCACTGTTTTTCCTTCAGATCCTTTTGCAACTGCACACATGTTGGAAAAGTCCAAAATAGGGACTTTCCTCACCTACTCTTCCTTAGAAAGACCCCCCACAGACCTATCCAGAGGTGTGTCTTCTAGTTAACTACAGACATCTCCATGCTATCAAGATTGACCACTATGGGCACTTGCTGCAGTTTAGATGAATTTGAAGATGTTCTACAAGAAATTGGCAGGAACACTGCCCTTTCCTCACCCACCCCCCCCCGACCCCTGCTAAGCACTGACGTTCACTGTTGCTTCCCAGTGAGCACAGCCCACCCACAGAAGCCTTCTCCACAAAGTCTGTTCCACGAAAAGAGTCCCAGTCACCCATAAGTGTTGCCCAAGATAAACACTGTATGTCTTCTCTTAGGGGTTCAAAGCACCTGCCCTGGAGCCTGCAGCCAGAGAGGGGATGTGGGTATCAGTATCCTGCTCTGTACCTGATTCTGTGTCAGACCTTTCCAAGAGGTCTGGGTATGTGGTGGTTTGAATGAGAATGGCCCCCAAAGGCTCAGATATTTGAATATTTAGTCCCCATCTGGTAGAACTACTGGGTAAGGATTAGGATTTAGTGGGGCCTTGTTGCAGCAGCTGTGTCACTAGGGTCCAGCTTTGAGGCTTCAAAATCCTCCTAGCATTTCCAGTGCACTCTTAGCCTCCTGCTTGGGGTTTTGAGATGTGAGCTCATAGCCGTTCCTGCCACCATGCCTTCATTCTGCCGTCATGGACTCACCCTCAAAAAAACCAAAAGCCCCAAATAAACTCTTTCTTCTCTAAGTTACTTTGGTTGTGGGATGTGATCACAGCAATAGAAAAGTAACCAGGACAGGCAGGGTGCTAGTTGTAATGGGTTAAGTCAAAGATGTGGGTTTCCCTCTCTTGAATTATATAGTCAGCCTGTTTTTTGGAGTTCTGGAAGGTGCAGGAATCATTACTCAGGCAATGGATATTGGCGGTGAAGGGTGGGAGGGGGTGGTTCTTAAATGTGAAGTCGGTTGATACAACTGCCAAGCCAGTTAGCCAGGGGACAGCAGACAAATAGGCACAGGGACAACATTAACTGGTGTCTTTCGTTAGGATTAGTATTGCTGTGATAAAAAACACCATGACAAAAAAAATTTTTTTAAAGCAATTTGGAGAGAAAGGGGTTAATTTCATCTAGAAGTTTCACATCACAGTGAAGATCACTGAGAAGAGCCAGAGGAAGAACTCAAGCAAGGCAGGAACCTGGAGGCAGGAACTGAAGCTGAGATCCTGGAAGAATGTTGCTTAGCGGCTTGCTCAGCCTGCTTCCTTGTAGACCCCAGGACTACCAGCCCAGGGATGGTACTGTCCCATGGCTTGCTCAGCCTGCTTCCTTGTAGACCCCAGGACCACCAGCCCAGGGATGGTACTGTCCCATGGCTTGCTCAGCCTGCTTCCTTGTAGACCCCAGGACCACCAGCCCAGGGATGGTACTGTCCCATGGCTTGCTCAGCCTGCTTCCTTGTAGACCCCAGGACCACCAGCCCAGGGATGGTACTGTCCATCTCCCATGTCAATAATTACCTGGAATGTACCACAGGCCAATCTTTTGAGCCTTTTTTCATATCTCAATGTAGGGACATTTTCTCAAGTGAAGTTCTATCTTCCAAATGATTCTAGGTGGGGTCAAGTTGACATAAATCTAGCCAGGGTAACTAGTGTCCTTTCCCCTGTTGTTGCCCAAGTCCACATCAAAGCCGCTGAACTGGACCCTGAGGTTCCAGGATGATAGCAGAGCAGAGAAGAAACAGAGGCAAATCCTTGAACTAAAGGCAGGAAATCTCTCAAAGTCCCCCTTGCCAGGCCTGGACATAGGAGTGTCAGACCCTGAAGCTGTCTGCATAGAGTTCATACTGTCAATAGCAGACCTGAAAGAAACTGGGACTAGTCTGAATCACCTCTTACCTCTCCCCTAACCGAGTCAGATACCATATGCTGTGATGAGCAGGAGGGACAGGCATGGCAGAAATTTCAGATGTGGGGAAATCCCCAGGCAGGGGTCCTGCACCTGGTCCATATATATGCACCAGTTCTGGCAAGGTGAGATAGGCGTCCCAGAGGGAGATAACTTCAGAATGATTTCTGGGCAAAGCCTAGGCAAGTGAAAATCTGCCTGAATTCCTCCTCTGGAATCTAGCAGGCAAATAAGGACCAGTAGACACTATAGCCAAAAAAAAATGTAATGTGTATGTTTTTAACATCAGAAAGGCAGAAACCTAACGTCAGTCAGCTCAGTATTTGTTCTATTTAATCTGCTAGGGAGTACTCAGGCAGGCAGAGAGGAGGACTCTGTTTTCAATTATCACTGTCCTGTTGTTCAATTATTCTGCCTGTGGATATATCCGCAAATATCACACACTCAAGTAAACCTGGGAGGCTCCTACCTAATGCTAGCTCACAGGCAGTGTAAGCCCAGGAAAATCCCTATATGCTCTCTTCTTGACTCAACTGCCTCTCCTGTATAATGGGCAGAGCAAGAGTACTTGCTTCACAGGGTTACCATGGGAATTGTGTGAGCTCATGCCGACTAAGTACCTAGAACACTACAGAAGTGCCTAGCATGTCCATTCTTTGCTATTATAAGGGAACACTACAGAAGTGCCTAGCATGTCCATTCTTTGCTATTATAAGGGAACACTACAGAAGTGCCTAGCATGTCCATTCTTTGCTATTATAAGGGAGCACTACAGAAGTGCCTAGCATGTCCATTCTTTGCTATTATAAGGGAACACTACAGAAGTGCCTAGCATGTCCATTCTTTGCTATTATAAGGGAGCACTACAGAAGTGCCTAGCATGTCCATTCTTTGCTATTATAAGGGAGCACTACAGAAGTGCCTAGCATGTCCATTCTTTGCTATTATAAGGGAACACTACAGAAGTGCCTAGCATGTCCATTCTTTGCTATTATAAGGGAGCACTACAGAAGTGCCTAGCATGTCCATTCTTTGCTATTATAAGGGAACACTACAGAAGTGCCTAGCATGTCCATTCTTCGCTATTTTAAGGAGTGAATATGAGAGTCGCTCTGTGGACAAATTCCAGGCATTTCCTGTTTAGCACAACTCTTCTGCTATGTCTTCCTGATAAGGAGAGGAAAAGGAGGGTTATAGCCAGGGCATTGGGGGCAGGACTTAACACTGGAATGTGCTGATGTCAGATCCCACAGAGCAGTCCTGGAGGCCACGTCTATGCCAGCTATGGCTCTATCAGTTGGATGGTGCAGATAATGTTCTTAACAGGGTAGAAGAAGAATGCTAGGTCCTGGTAGACATCATACCCTGCTCCACTTTGGTCTTTTAACAGGCAGTGTTGCATCCCTCCCTGGTCCTGGGGAATGCCCGTGGGAAGTCATGCATAAGAACATCATTGTCAAGATGTTATCCCCCAACATAGAGAGCAGGAAGAGCAGCTGGGTGGGGAGCAGCCTCAACTGCTGGCTTGACTGTGCAAAGTGTCTTTGTTGGGGTTTCACCAGGACCAGAAGGAAGTTGAGGCAGGGGTTTATTTGCCTTACATGTTGACATCACTGTTCATCAACAAAGGAAGTCAGGACAGAAACTCAAATAGGACAGGAAACCCGGAGGCAGGACCTGATGTTGAGGCCATGAGGGATACTGCTTCCTGGCTTGCTCTCCCGTGCTTTCTTATAAAATCCAGGACCACCATCTCAGGCAAGGTACCACCCACCATGGACTGAGGCTTCCCCTTCAATCACTAATTGAGAAAACGAAGTATAGCCAGATCTTATGGAGGAATTTTCTCATTTGAAGCTATGTCCTTTCAGATAACTCTATCTTCCATCAACTTGACAGAAAACCATCCAGCAAACAAAGATACCTTGTTTATTCCCTGTCACCTTACCTGTAAAGTAAACTCTGGGAACAGAGCTTTGTCCTAGCCCTAGCCCATCCTGAACTGATGGTTTTAGCCACCTCTACAGCTCCTGAGTTCTACAGCTCTGACACCTCCCTCTGTCTGGTGCCTAAGGGGTGTCACTGGTTAAGCCTTCTGTACCCTGGGTTCTGTCTGCAGTTATCCCTAGAGTGACATCTGCTTCTCTAGCAATGTACCAGCTCAAGGAAGGAAAATAGGACTTACTTCCAATACCAATTTAGACTGATTGGCCATGTCTGGCTAGAATGCATTATCTGGAGAGTGATCCGTGTACAGGCCAGTCAACATCGACTACTGCAAGTTCAGGGGAAAGAGATAATAAATTGATGGTTTGTATATTGGCTGATACTATTCTGGGCCCCTCAGCCCAAATATAAAGTCTTTAGCCTCTATAAGAAAATTTCCTCTATAGGAAAAAAAAATCCCTCAGATTTGACTTCTGAGAGTTCCAAGAAATTGCCAAACTCAGGTTTCCCAAAACAGAAAGCAACCCCACAGACTCTCAGGGGACCACTAAAAACTTACTAGGTGATGGCCAAGGATAGACTGCCTGCCCCACAGGCCTTAAAGGCAGCCTACAAATTGTCTCAGCTGGCCTGAGATGTTTCAGTTTGAGCACAGGAAGCCCCACATCCCAAGAACACCAGTCCCATACAGTTTGGGATGGCTGTTGACAATACTGACAGCGGAAGTACCCAACCTCCCCTGTGTGGAGGAAGTGTGCCTGACAGTCTTCTCTGCACTTTGCAGCTCATCTGAGAGATGTCTGACCACAAGGACTTCCCATTCCGTGGTCCACAGGGGTGAGGCTGAAGCAGGAAGATGATAGAGATCTATCTGGAACCAGGGTACTTAGCGGCTCTCACTGGCCGCAGGAAATGAGATCCATGAGACTGTCCATATGGCCTGTCTGCTAGTTACTCACTAATCACAGGGACGGGTGGAATCAGGCAGGTCTTCCTTTCTCTGCAGTTAAGTACCACCCATCCCCTAACATCCAAGAACTGATCTTCTCTAGTATGCAAGAAGCATTGTTTTCGTGTCCCGAAGCACCTACTTCTTTGGCACCCATAAAAAAAATGAAAATAGCCTTCTTTGTTTATTGTTGCAAAGTCACCTGCCATTGCAAGGGGGAAAAATGAAGACCCAAAGGAAAGCATAAAGAAAAAGCACGTGCCTCATTTCAAACCTCTATAGACACCCATCCAAACGAAAGCAGGAAAACAAAATTAACTGTGCTCCTCCAGTCGTGTGCTTCTGCCCGGACTTGCTAAGAAAAACCCACTCTTGCCCACAGCCATGTCTGCTCCTGCTGACATCTGTCAGCCAGAGAGTTTAATTGTTGGTAAAAGCGTGTCCCCCGTTATTTGAGCCCCACACAAATAGCGTAAATACAATTTAACCACCATTTCCAGAAATCACAAACCTGTGTGTCGTGTGCACCAAATGCTAAGGCTGATTAGCGCAAAATTTAATTTTCGTTAATATCAGCCCAAGACAAGTGGAGCATGAAATTACCCTGATATGTTGATATTATGCTCCGGAGTTCCAACTGTGTCCAGTAGACTCCCGTCGTCGCTGGAGACAGGTGCGGCCCTCATGTGGGGGAAGAACCCCAGCAAGGAGGAGGGCTAGATGGGGAGGCAAGATGATTGGCTCTGAGGCCCACGGGGCAGCATTCCTGCAACAGCAGGGGCTCAAAGTCTGTGTGGTGATGACTCCAAAGGACACTGAATGGTAATTAGAGATGATGGTAGAAATTATGGACTATGAGGTACTTTCTAAGAGCCTGGGGATCTGGGATTTTTTTTTTTTTAATCTTAGAGTAAACTTCCACGGGTCGGGTGCTACCGCCTAAGTAAGTCACAGCCCAGGCAAGGCCATTTTTGGCTACTACTTATCCCTAAAGCTAAGAATCATCTGTATGTCTTCGTGTGTGTGGAGGCAGGGGGTCAAAAGAAAACATAATGTGAAATTTTTATGACATTCGAACTTTGGTGTCCACATAACATGTCAATCTGTTTGGTGACTGGAACCCAGGCCCGCCTCTCCTTTGGTTTTTGTCTGCAGCCGCCCTGGGCTACCCGAGCAGACCTGAGGGTTTGCAGCTGCAGACATGTAAACTGACAAGTCCTGAATATTTACTTTTTGCCTCCTTCCTAGGAATGTCTGCCAATCTCTAAGCTAAGACAATACTAGTTTTCAGATGATCTCTCAGGAGGAGGGGCCGGGAGTAAAAAAGAGCGGAGGGGCATTTTGAGTGAGGCAGCCATCTTTGTGTCCATGACACACAATGCACTTTTGTTTGGAAAGCCAAACTCCTCGGGATCTGCACAATGGATCAAAAAGCTCTTTCTCTTTGGTGATTTCCACTTGGCCTTGGCATGGTGGGTGGTAGAGTGGCTCCAGGAAAGCCAATACTAGCCCCACACACAGCTCAAACAATAACAGGGTGTGTGTATTTGAACACAAGTGTTTATCCAACCAAGGGGTCTGGAGCAAGCACACACAGAAACGTTATAATCCCCAAGGGATCTCATGGCAAGAACCCCCCCCCCATGTGCAGCCTTCTCTTCCCTGTGTACCCATCAAGCCCGGAGTCATGTATTTTAAGACAAGTTTGTGTGTATCATTGATTACAGTATTTGGGCTCTGCTAATATTTTTATTAATCCCTGGAATGATGCCCTCCCTGGGGAAGGGTCTTTGTAGCTAGGAATAAGTCAAGGCTCTTCAAATGACATTATCCTGGTTTTCTGAGTAGTCCAGTGATATTCCAATCCCAAGGATTCTGTTCATTGCTCTGTATTGAATACTTACGTGTTACTTTAAAAAAAAAAATCTCAGGGCTGGAGAGATGGCTCAGCAGTTAAGAGAACTGACTGCTCTTCAGAAGGTCCTGAGTTCAAATCCCAGCAACCATATGGTGGCTCACAACCATCTGTAATGAAATTGGATGCCCTCTTCTGGTGTGTCTGAAGACAGCTAGAGAGTACTTACATATAATAAATAAAATAAAATAAAAAATAAATCTTTAAAAAACAATTCCTATTTGTGGTGTAAATACTCCCCCACCCCACTCCCAGGGCCATCCCAAGTATCCTAATAAGACAGACACACAGACTAGAAGGCCCACAAAGCGGGTATGATGCACAGGATGAGATGGAAGGGGTATGGCCACAAATTCAAGAATACCATGACAGTCACCATACACAGAAAGAAGTAAATGCACCCTTTTCAATTTTGTACTTCTGGGCCCCAGAACTGAGAATCAATTCCTGTCACATTATACTTCAGAATCTATGTCAACTTGTTGTCTGGGTTTCCAGAAATTAATGCCAGTTACAAAAGGTTTTATCATTTAATTATAAAAATTGCACAATCCCAATGATTCGGCTCATTGCTTCATATTGAATACACATGTGTCACTTAAAAACTCTTAATTGTGGTGTATATACTGCCCCCAGGTCCAACCTCAAACTTCCAAGACAGCATCCATAGTCAGGATGGTGAGGAAAGAGCACTGTTTCGTAACATTTTACTCTTTACTTGATTATTTATAATCAGACTGGGTACAGCTAACCACATGTTGATTTCTCTCTCTCTCTCTCTCTCTCTCTCTCTCTCTCTCTCTCTCTGTGTGTGTGTGTGTGTGTGTGTGTGTGTGTGTAAGAGAGACAGACAGACAGACAGACAGACAGACAGAGGGGGGCATGCCTGTGTGTATGCATAAGTATATGTTAATATATATGTGGAAGCCAGAAATTGAAGTCAATTATCTCATCTAGAAGATGTCTTCTTTTAGACGAGGTCTCTCACTGCAACTGAAGCTCTTGGGTTGGCTAGACTGACTGACTGGCCAATGAGCTTCAGAGTTCCTCCTACTCTGTCTCTCTAGTGCTGGGATTCCAGATGCACACTTCTGTGACTGGCTTGTTATGTGGGTCCTGGGAACATAAACTCACGTCCCAATGCTTACACAGCGAGCACGGTATGTGTTGCTTTATGGACTCGGCCACATTCTTGGCCCATTAACCTTTCTTTTAAATTTATGTTTCTATATACTGATTTTTCAAATAATATTGGTGTTTAAAAGCTGGCTTGCAAAAATTCTGAAAATTTAATAATCAGCTGCCACAATCTGGTACTTCTTCTCTGAGGCAGATGTTCACTGGCTGGTCATGTCCAGCCTTTCCTATGCCAGCATGGTATTCTTTCTGGGTGAAACCCAGCTGCCTGCCCCTGAAGCCAGTGTTGCATCAACTATGAACAGCGCACACTCTACAATGACAGGTTATGCACAGTCTTCTGAAGATTTTAGTTGATGATATTCCAACCCATGGGAACAGACTTGCCACGACCATATTTTCCCAAAGGAGTTGTGGCTTTTTATATGGAGAGTTTTCTTGGTTTGTTTTTATTTAGTCTAACAGTCTAGTCAGCACAAGTAAGAACGCACGCAATATGTTAAGTGTTCACAGAAGCTTTTGATTGGCTGAAGGGCTCCTGGATCAGAACTCCCACACATATCTGGGCTCCTTCCACAAGACCAGCCTGCTAGACAGCAGAGCCACATGACCACAGGCACAGTAAAGCTCTCAGCATTACCCATGCTGATGAAGGTGGATGACATTTGTGAAGCACTTACTGTGCACGATTCTTTCCCACGCGCTTTTATGTGAGTAAACCAAATTCATCCTAAGGTAGGTACCATGCCGTCACCCTAAACTCACAGAGAAGAAAAAGAGAGACTCAGAATAAAAGAAACCTAAGATTAACTTCATCAAAGCTAGCATCCAACCCAAGAAGCCACACTGTGAACCATCAAGTGTCTCACCATAGTCAGGCGTCTCACCATGATCACACAAGTAAGCTGAGAAGACTGGGAGGGTTTACACGTGAGCTCACTAGTGTCAGAGAAGAGGAGATACAGTTTATCAGAGCTGTGGCTTCTAGGCTGTTTCCCAGTACATATGCTACCCATTCCTAAGTCACTATGCCAGAATACCATGCTGGCATAGGAAAGGTTGGACATGACCAGCCAGTGAACATTTCTAAGTCATTCCTTTCTAGTGTTGTTCTGAATGGCAATTCACAATCATAGGAGCATCCTTGGAGCTGGACCCTGAGCTCCGCACTCAGAAACTCCCATGATTGGCTGAGCTAATAGTGTCTGCATATGTCTCACAGCTGTGCTAAAGTGGGTGTGGGGGGTCTTCCTCCCAGATCTGTAACCTACAGTCTAATGACAAACACCAGCGGGCTCAAATTAAGGGATGCCAGCATCCCTCAAGATGTCACAGCTAAGGAAAGACAGAAACTGAGACAGGACCCTCCACGTGCAGTGTGGCATCCCAGATAGAATCCTGAAGAGGATGGTGACATAGGAACAGAGGCTGGAGTTTAGAAACTACCAGCAACGTGTTAAAATTGGTTCCTTCAAGTTGTTGAGGGTGCCCTGATGACACAGATGTTGATGGTGGGAGAAGCTAGGACCTGGCTACCAGTAGAGCTTCCTTGTAACCCTGACATAATGACACAGTTGTCTAGTTCAAAGAACATTGGTTCCGGCAGTATACGCTCCCCTGCCTCCTTCTGAACAGTCTCCCAAGAAGTAAAGGAGAGGTTTCCCTTTCAATCCGGATAATCCCACTTTGGATCAAGGACAGTAACCCTCTTTTTTGGACTCACAGATGACCACACAAGGCACTCTGATGGTGACTCACAAGTTCCTCTCACCAGAGACCCTGCCTTCTCCCAGGCTGGCAGCAGCACCTGGGCCCTCGAGTCCGTAAAGCCAACTGGTCAGATTGGGACCCACCTCAATGGTCAGACTCATCAGAGGGCAGGGGCTGCTCTTAAAGCCTGGCTAACTGAATCTGCTAGGACCACTGCTTAAGGGTAGAATGATTACCTCATCTGAGGCCAAGTGTGCCTCGTGTGTAAAGTGTGTGTGTGTGTGTGTGTGTGTGTGTGAGAGAGAGAGAGAGAGAGGGGGGGGCAGTTGAGAGGGAGAGGAAGAAGAAGGAAGAGAGAAGAAAGAGGAAAAAAACGGGAGAAAGGGGAAAGAGAAAAGGAGAGGCAAACAGACAGAAGGCAGGGGGTTAGGGCGGAGGTGGTAAGGGGGGGATGGGATCCCTAATCTGAATGAGGAGGTCATGGTGAGTGGTCTCAAACAGGCTTCTGGAAATACCCCAGCAGGGAGGCGGTGAGCTCCTTTGGAAACCACCAGAGCAGGAAAGTGGTGTTGACCTACCTATTGTGCCTGCCCTTTCATTATCAGCAGGTAAGGCAGAGACTGAAACCATCCCTCAGTACCCAGGCTAATAGTCTCTGTGACTCCTGTCTTCTCGCTCCCCAGTGTTCCCCACCCCACCCCTGCTCCATTCTGTCACCTTTGGAGACCAACTTTCTACCTTCATTCTGTCAGTGACATCTGCACACAAGCTTCTAGGCTTTTACTTCGACAGTCTACAAGACCCCTGGTCTTTCTTTCTCCGCTGGGCTAAGTCCTTCCCTCTCTCTCTCCTCTCATTCTCATTGGACTGACTATTCTGTTTCCAAAATGTAATCAGTCACTTGATGCTTTTTAGCTCTGCCCGTGCCCATGGTGGTAGCCCCAGCCCCAGCCCCAGCCCCAGCCCCAAAGCACAGCCACTAGGTGCCAGGCCTCCAGGGCATCTTCTGGGCTTGGGATGTGATAGGTAAGGTCAGGTACAGCAATGAGTCAGTCCAGAGCCAGGGGACAAGCAAAACACCCACATCTCTTCCTTCGGAGCAAAGTTTGCTCTTAACATTAACATTCCCTTGTCAACTGGCTCATTTGGAAAGAGTGAAGTTTGGACAGGATATTAAAGAAAGCTTAGTCGGGAAGAGGAAACCACACCAGGAATTCTAAGAGATTACTTGACCTGAATAGTTTCTCACCAGGAATCAGAGAAATGCAAGACAAAGAGGATGCTGGAGCTGCACTGGAGACGGGCACAAAAGGAGGCCGTCAGAGATGGAGCCACGTGTGGGGAAGGATGCTCACAACTGAGGTGTCTTGAGAATGCTCTGAGAGTATGGGGGAAACGAAGCCAGGCTGCAACACTCTCTCCTGACATGAGAGGTCACTGCCAAAAGGCCTGAGTGACAGGGAGTGTCAGGGGGCCGGCCAGGTGACAGAGCGATGGGGTGATGAGCAACTGGGATAATGGAGGTGGTGACCAGAAACAAACAGGAAGTCACAGGTCCCTTCCCCTGCTTCCACAGCAGGTAAGCCCGCTATGGCTTCAGCTGGCAGAGGAGAAGTGGAAGAACTGAGTACCGAAGGGTTCGAAGGGTTCGAAGGGTTCGTGGGATTCAGTGATGGGATGTGTCTTGACCCAGCGCTTGGGGAAATGGAGGAAGGAGCACTGGAGGGCCAGTTTAGACTGCCCGGCAAGTCTGAGGCTAGAACAGGCTACAGAGAGAGCCCTGCCTCAGAGAAGAGTAAGATTAAAAATAAAACAACGTGTGAAATGGAAGCTTATTACCCTGCAAGGGGCCAATGGAAATAGAAAGGGGAAAGGCAGACACTTACAACTTACCCAGCGACTGTCGCAGCAATAAACTGTGAACATGTATAGCAATAATGTGTGTGTGTGCACATGTATGCGTGTATGTGTGTGTGTATAAAATGCTAGCTTTCAATTTCTAGTAACAGCTAATGTTTATTAAGACAAATAACCTAATTCATCACTTATAAGGACTCAAGGAGGTTCACACCTAGAGGATCTTCATCTCACAGACCCCAGCAGTAAAGTCTATAGATGTTAAGGGGGGGCCGCTTGTGATGCTCAGAGATCAGGCTCCATAGAGCTCATGTGTGGCCCCAGCCTCACTCATCTGCTAAACACCACAGCTAAGGGTCTACTCTCCCTTCCCACACTCCCAAGACCCCCTCCTGAGACCATTGGGTTCCTTTCTGCTGTCTGCCCATGTGCAGCAAATAGCTCTAGGTCTGCGTTTCATCAAAGCACCACATTAAACACAACAACACCAAAGGGAAAGCAGAGAGGAAGGCTTACAAATTAGCGCAGCAGCGGTACAATTCTCAGCCAGTGCGACTGTGCTGTAGATAGAAGCGATAACCTGGAAAGATAACAACAGTGAACAGCTAATTACAGGGCCATGTGCTGGGTGCGGCACTAAGGTCTATTGTCTCTTTAACGCATTTTACTGTCATAATAACCTAACATCACAGATCTTATCGCCGACAGCTCCACTTCACAGAGGAGGATTCCAAGATACCTGAGAAGTTATGTAACTCCAGGTCAGAGAGTTGCTCGCTGACAGGATCACAGCTGGCATAGAACCACTGGGTGCAGAGCATGTGCTATGCACCACCCCACCTCACTCCAGGAGAGTGAGAGATCCTCGTGGTCACTAAGATGGTCAATAAGGATGCAATTTATAAATTAGTGTATATATTCTACCTTGTGCATACAGTGTGGATATATATATATATATATATATATATATATATATATATATGCCTCTGTGTATGTGTGTTTCATTTCAGTCCGTGGGAGAAAGTCGGGGATGGCTTAATATACTAATAAAGGGTCCTTGAGTGAGGTGATTGATACTTTTAAGTAACTATATGGCTTTCTACACTGAAGTTTTCATAATGACATTTTAAAGAGTCTTAAAGAAATGAGTGTCTCCTTGAGCAAACAGTCTATCACTTGGAACAGCTGTAATATTTAGGATGAAAAATAAAGAATACTTGTGTCCCCAGTAGGCATACACAGCGGAAATGAGACTTAAAAGTGTGTGTGTCACCTGAATGAGACAAAGAGCTGCACTGACAATCCCCCTTCACAAGGATAAACCAGGAGCCACAGCCTGTACCCTGTTGTCAGCCTGCTCTTTCTCTGCACATGAAGAAAGGTTTTCAGGTTTACTGAATGGGAACGTGACCATTGTACTTTGAAACTCAAGCCTCCCCAGTCCTAATCATAAGACAGCTGGGTCCCACTGACTACTGACATCTGTGCGTGGATAGCATTGTCTGCTAGCTGGATGTTATCCTCTGCATCGGGAATATTCTCCGATTTCCCCCAAGCCATGTGTTGCCTTGGAAACATCATGATTCTCACAGAGATCTAAGCAAAGAGAAATAATAAAAATAATAAAATCTCACACTTAAAAGTCTAGTTTTCATGCCACCAAGGTATTTCGCTAACCTCTTCCTCTGGATGAAAGGACAGGCAGGCCGTGTGGCTCGCACTGAGAGTCACCCAGATAATTACTAATTAGAGAAAACACACTGTTCCCTGTTCTCTGGGTAATTCGGGTCAAAGTGGAATGAAGCAGACTGCAAAGGCCAGCGCTGCTGTGAACAGATTCGGCCCCACATCTAATACTGAGACAAGAGAGACAGTTCTTCACAAGAACACATGAAACAGCTTACCATCACCATGCCAACTCACACTGAAGGAAGGGTATCCAGGGATCTTCCCTCTCAGTGACTGTCTACAAACTTGTTTTGTTTTGGTTTTTGAGGGTTTTTTGTTTTGTTTTTTGGGTTTTGTTTTTGTTTTTTGAGACAGGGTTTCTCTGTATAGCCCTGGCTGTCCTGGAACTCACTCTGTAGACCAGGCTGGCCTCAAACTCAGAAATCCGCCTGCCTCTGCCTCCCAAGTGCTGGGATTAAAGGCATGAGTCACCACTGCCCGGCCAAATTTGTTTTGTAAAAAGCCAGATATGGAATACCCCAGCTTCTCGGGACCCATGGACTTTGGCAGAATCACTCAGCTATGCTGTAGATGATAGGTAAGAAGTGATGATCTGAAGAAAACTTTATTTGTAAAAACAGACCATTCCATGTTTGACCTACAGGCATTCATTTGCTTAGCTTTCTCTAGAATGTAGGCTGGAGTTTCCCAGGGTATGCCTGTGGTACTCAGGGATGAGCCTGAGGAAGCAGACAAGTTGGTAACCCCCGTCCTCAGTGGCTTCTTCAGTGAAAGT
The DNA here is from genome assembly GCA_902729485.2 of Mus minutoides. Classification (NCBI taxonomy): domain Eukaryota; kingdom Metazoa; phylum Chordata; class Mammalia; order Rodentia; family Muridae; genus Mus; species Mus minutoides. The sequence goes on along the minus strand of LR753325.1, from coordinate 270,600 downwards.
GTTGTATCCTGTAAGGCTGGCTCTGGCCTAAGCAAGAGGTGAACTCCCTGGAGTTTACACTTAGGATAGGGAGGCATAGTAAACAAGCGAGAACACTTCTATTAAACATATGTGATGTAAAGATGATAGATTAATGCAGTGGGGGAGGGGAGACAGTTTGTTCAGCATAGTCAGCGACCACTCCTATTCAAACTACCCACTAATGTGAGAGTAAAGGTAAGTTGTGGCAAACGTGGATATTTAGTTATCAAGTGTCAAAAATCTAAATGAAGAGCCTCAGGCAGGGGCCTTCCCAGTACCTCTGCAGAACAGAAAAACCAGTCCAGCTGGAACGAATATAACTAACAAGGAGATTCAGTCAAGGGTTCCTGCCGAGAAAACCTTCCAAGTCGGAGGACACCTCTTCGACCTCACCCGGCTCCCACGGGGAAGCTTGCCTGCAGCTCTCGGGGGCTCGGGCTCTTGCTTGATGGTTCCTGCACCAAGTATGGTTAGTGATGGGGGTAGGCCATTAGTAGGACACATTCTGTCAAATAAACACAAGAGCTTTCTCTCCAGGCAATTGAATATGCATTTAAGTAAAATAAATTGACTTGGGGGTAAAATTTGAGGTTCTACCAAGCATTATCTTGTTGTCTCCCTTGATGAAAATCATTGTTGAGACCAGGAAGAAACGAGCTACCTGATTCAGGGTCGTGTTCACAGAATGGGGGAAAAATAGCAAAGGCTGCTATCTCTTTGTTCAGTTTCTGTTTCTACTGCCAAAGCATTAATCTTTAAAATAGAAATCATGGAATATACAGGTTAAGAAGACACTGAAGCCTAGGCAAGATGGTCTTAGGCTATGCAAATCAGAATACCAACCAGGTCAGATCCACGCCATGGCTAACCCCAGGCAAAAAGGATGTTGGAACTGGGAGAACAGAAGAGAGCCCTGAACAGGCGATGCTGTTTTCAAAAAGGATAATGAGGAAGATGCCCAACCCCCCACCTACACGTTGAACATCCTTCTCCAGACAAATCGGAAAGTGCCGAATGACTTTTAAAATTCAACATTTAATGAGCGGTAGGGAAGAGGTGCTCGTGCAAGCAGCTCAGTCAATGGGGACAAACCTCTCAAGGTCATTCTATCACACTTTTGGAAGAGTGTCACATTCAACAGAAGCTGCCCTGTCCCAGTGTTGAGCATGAGCACCAAGTTACCCACTGCACAGGGCAGACACGCAGTCGGCCTTCATTAGCTCAGGGAGAAGACTTGGTAATGTGCCCCTGCCTCTCCCCTTGATCCCACTCAATCCCGAGGGTCTCCCACTTTTTATCAATGAGTTGGATAAAAACTTGGGACCCCTATCCAATTATATATGTTGTATGATGAGGTACTGGATTGGCTGAAACTAATAGATAAATAGTCACTGTTTCACAGGTTAACTCTGAAAATACACGTGCTTAAAAATAGTCAACTGGGCTGGTACATGCTTTTAATCCTAGCATGCCTGAGAGGCAGAGAAAGGCAGATCTCTGTGGATTGAGGACAGCCTTGGAGTTCCAAGCTAGCTAGGGTACATAGTGAGACCTGCCTCAAAAATAGGTAGGTAGATAGATAGATAGATAGATAGATGATAAGAGTCAACTGGCCACAGATGTTGATCTTTTTTCCTTCTCAGCCAAAAAGAATTGGTAAGGGGCTATCAGTAAATATGAGATTTTAATAATTGATTGCCTGTCCAGCCCTGGAACCTTGGCAAAAATTAAGGTTTGATCAAAGCAGCCACGTGGAAGGTCAGACCAACCCGACACGGGAGCCCTGGCCTATCTTTCTTACTGGACATGCAGGATATAGCAGCTAAATACCTCCACCACCGCACCTGTCACCACCCTTCCCCAGGGGAAATTCTTTTCTGAAGAAATTGAACAATTCCAAACAAAAGACTCATAGTGAAAGCTGAGTTTCACCAAGTACCAGCTTCCTCACCAACTGCCCAAGACTGAGGGCTGGCACAAGACAAACCATGGTGACGCGCAAAATCCACACTGCAATGCCTTATTTTGAGATACAGAAGAACAACCTGGAAACTCTTTGAAAGATTCAATGTGAAGAAGAGATGCCAACCAACCGACAGAAAGAAGGCAGGTGAAGGACACAGACACAACAAAGGAGGTAAGAATCGGAGGGAAAAGTACACCCAGTAAGTTTCCTTAAAAAAAAAAAAAAATTGCAGCCAGGCACACACTTCTAATCCCAGTACTGGGAGGCAGAGGCAAGTAGAATTCTATGCGTTCAAGGCCAGCCTTATCTATACAGTAAGCTCCTGTCTCAATCCATCCATCCATCCATCCATCCATCCATCCAACAAATAGTACATGTACAAAAAAGCAGAACACTATGAAAAAGAATGAGAGAGAGAGAGAGAGATTAGAATTAAATGTATCATAAACAGATAGTTGGTGGATAAAGTTGACATCTAAGAAGAAAAGAAGTAACAAAAACTGAGACTACCCCAGAGGACTCCACAAGGGGTGAGAAGGACCAGTGGCTGAAGCGAATTCCTGAAGAGGAGATCAGACACTAAAGGGATGAATAGGAGGGACAGTGACTCAGTGATGAGCCTCCTGGATGAAGAAGCCATGTGGTCCCATCCCTGGGACCACAAAAGATCCCAGCAAGGCTTTGAAGTCCTTGAATTCAAAACAAACTCCTAAAATTCTTGAAAGAAAAACCAAAAAAAAAAAAAAAACTACCTATAAGAACCAGCCAAATGGGCAAAGACTCAAGAACAAAGTTGTGGTGTCTTTGAGACAGTAGTTTTCATCCTACATTTTAAGATGTGGCCAAGGACCAGACTCTGTCCCCAGCCTGCCAAATAATTACTATCAAAAACAAATCCAGAGAAGATGCATAAATTAAAAGCCCACAGTTGTACTATCAGTCTCAACAGACCAAAAAAGAAAAAAAAAAAGAAAAAAAGAAAGAAAAAGAAAGACTCAATCAAATTAACATAAAAAGGTTTGAACATTTCTGCTTCTCTGTTCCCCACAGCAGATGGATGGCATACAGCTCACAAACTGAGCCTGGGCCAAGGGCCACATGTGGGAGCAGAAACATCTGCAAAGATGCTTTTAAGATTCTTGTCCTCCACCCAGAGTTCTGGACTCAGATGATGGTTTGAATGGATCAGAGTAGAAAGAAAGTATGTTGAGTTTCAAACTAGTGTAAGCCATTCGTCTTCTTGGCTCTTCTCTCAGGACGCTACTGAGAGATATTCCAGCACAATGAAAGGGGAAATCAAAGGTCAACAACAAGCACAGGTTAGAAACAGATGAATGGAGGAGTCCCACTGCCCAGCTGTGCAGGCCTAGGTGGCCGGTGTGAGGTCCGTCTTGTCCCCAGTGCTTCTGCCTTTCATTTGTGCAACCTCCCTCCACAGCCACAAGTGTAAATCCGTGCTGAGACCTAGAGAAATTAAGATGGCCCTGTGAGCAAGGTATCAGAAGGAGGCTTATCTGCCTCTGCCTTTGAGGGGCCCTCTCTGGTAGATGGGGCTCAGTTATTCTCTGGTTCAGTATCAAGGCTGTCCCTCACAGACTTCCAGAGAGTAAAGACAAACGTGGCAGAGAGTGAAGAAGCTTGGTGTCTGTCCTCCTGAGGGTTGCGCAGTCTTACCCTCTCTTCTTTGCACACACTAGTTGTCCTAATGAACAATAAAACTCTAAAATATTTAGATTCCATTCAAGTGAACGCCATATTTTCTCTAATTATCCCTGCTGCTAAAATCATTTTGTTGTGTGCTTTTTGAGCAGGAGGAGGGGGGTGGAGGACCACATTAATTCCTTGGCAACAAAAACCTAATTAATCAAAACCTGTTCTCATCCATTCAGAGCCTCTTTAGCCTGTGGAAGCAGCAGCCAAAAGGGAACAGGAACATTTAGCTTGACAGAAAATGAAGACAGGTGTGTCCTAGGATACCAGTTTCTCAAGATGCTCTGTGGAGGCAGGGCAACTTACAGAGAAGAGGGTGTCCTGGGGCTGCCTGGGGTAGCCTGGAGCCACAGGTTGGTGAGGTCTGGCTGCATGACTTTGAGCAAGTCTGGTTACTCATCTTTGGTGGTTAACCTTCCCGGTCAATTGATTTGATTTAGAATTACCATGGAAACAGATGCTTGGGTGTTTCCAGAGGGCTTTAACTAGGGTGGGAGGACTCATCCAGAATACAGGCAACACTGACCCATAGGCTGGAGTTCCAGGACTGAATAAAAAGAAGAAAGTGAGCTGAGTACCAGCTTCCATCTCTCTGCCTCCTAACTGCAGATGCCTTCAGCTCCTGCAGCCATCTTCTCTATCATGATGGGCTTGGACATCCTTGAGCTGTAAGTAGAAATAAATCCTTCCCTGAGTTGCCTCCTGTCTGGTATTTGGTCCCAGCAATAAGAGGTGCAACCGATACATACACCACTCCCTACTGCCCGTTTATAAAACAGGATTCACAGCGCTCTCTCTCATGGTGTCAGTCAGTGGAGAGGTGGAGTGGGGTCAGTGGCACCCTTTCGGTGATTGACACGTTTCAAGATTGGTGCTGGTGGTGACTGCTATTTACCTGCAAATCTGGCTGCAGTTATAGAAGTTGACTATTTGGAGAACATTTCAACATTTTTCCAGGAGCCTCTTCTTTTAATTCCTTATGTTTTTAGAAATATACTCTGAAAAAAAAATCAAAACAGATGCACAAAGAGATCAAGCGGCAGGGGTGTTCGTCATGCTGCTCACTATAACTGAAGCAAGGAAACCATCCAAGTGCCGTAAACAGGACCAGGCAAGACAGTCACACACACACAGCGAGCATCCCTGCCAAGCTGGGATGTTTACTGATGAAGTGGGTTCTTTGTGGCTAAACAGGGACCCACAGCCAGCCAGCCAGCCAGCCAGCCAGGCCCCAGCTTCCAAAGCACAGCTCACGTTTATTTTGTCAAGTATTTCCAACCTGAATACACACAGTCAGAGAAAACTCCAGGCAGGGGAATGTCTTGTTTCGCTTTGTTCTTTGGTGTTTGTGTGGTTTCCCTTTTGCTCAGTACTTTTAAACTTCCTTGTAGTGAGCACAGTCTTGATGGTTTGAGAACCAGCATGTGGGTTTCAACATATGAGTGTTGCCAAAAGAGGCCTAAGCACCTGTGGAAGGGGCAGACATTCCCTGTCACCAGTCCTGCTTTACACAGATGCTCCCTGCCTGGCCTCTAGAATACTAACTTTTCAACCCCTCTTCAGGATTCTGTCAGCCAGTGAAGAAGCTTAAGGAACTCCCCCATAGCATCCTTCCTTCCAGCAACTGCCTTCTCTATTGGTGCTGGCTCCCTCCTGTCAGCATGACTGAGGAGTATACCTGATGAACTTCCTCTTTCTTTCCTTCCTGTCCCCTCATCCCCCCCTCCCTTCTCTGGCACTCTCTCCTCTCTCCCTCCCTTCCTTCCCTCCTCTTCACTCTCAAGGCCCCCGTGGTCAGTTAGGCAAGGTATCAAGGTGAAGGTTGCCTGGCGGCTTATCATCGTCACCTTCCACTTTCCTGACATCATAGAGCACCACACAGCTGCTAAGAGTTGCAGAAACCCTCTCCTATCTTGTTTTATCTTCACAGCAGCCGAGAGAGAGAGAGAGAGAGAGAGAGAGAGAGAGAGAGAGAGAGAGATCAGAAAGTGATGTGCAGGACTTTGCCCAGCTCGGCTGTGGCTTGACACAGACTCTTCCCTCAAACAGGGCTTCAGGTCAGAGTTCCCGAGGCAGCAACCTGAGCAGGAAGTGAGGTCTAAACTGTAATTGCTCTCATACCTGAGGATCAGCTGGGGGATGCTGAGCTACACGGGAGAGCAGAGCGGGGAGAAAGGTTAGAGAAAGAAGGAAACAGAAAACTCATCTATAAGCCACAGGTCACTGCTGAGGCTCTGTCCATGTTTCCCTATGTGATGGGAGCCTAAAGTAATCCTGTAGTTAAGCCTCAGGAATAGAGTTTCAGGACAGCAGGCGGCGCAGGCTTTTTATTCTAGGACTTGGAAGGCATGTGCAGGCAGATCTCTGTGAGTTTGAAGCCAACCAAGGCTGTATAGTAAGACCTGTTTCAATCATCACCATCACCATCATCATCATCCCCACCACTACCACCATCCAGTTTCAGGATCCCCTGAACCTCCATGAGTCCTTGGAAAGTTTCAGAAAAAAAAAAAAAATGTAAAAGCCAAGATTTGAGTATAGCTAGACAAAGCAGAGGGAGGGCAATGATGTCCTAAGAATTTCTTGCTCTGATGGGGGGGTGGGGTTCTAAGTCATGCCTGAGAGCCTTTCTAGTACGTCCCCACAGACTTGTGCCAGCTACGAAGCAGACATTGATAGAAGAATGCCACTCCTGTTTGGCAGAGCTGAGAACCAAGCCATGTTTTACACAAGGTGGGATGTTCTGTCTGTAAGAGCAAAAGAGAAAACAGTAAGAAATCAGAAGAATAATCACAGAGCCCTCAGATCAGTTAGACTCAGTTATTCTATTTATCTATTTGATTCAACACATACTACATAGACTTCAGTGTACTGAGTGATAGATCAGGTTACGGTCAGGCTGGACTCACAAGCTCACCCTCCAGCCATAAGCTTCCCTCACATGGTGTATCAGAGTTCCTAGAAGTAGCCAGCCATAGTAATAGTTCTGTCCATAGATAGTCTTTTTCCCAAGCTCAACTGCTCTTCTGTCCAAACATGTCTCTCTCTCATTTTGGCTCCAGGTAAGAAGATGACAGCTGAGTGGAGTCCCCATGGAACTGATGCTTCCTGTTTTCTGGAGCCGAGAGATTGAGGAGTACCGGACATCCAGTTTCCTTTGGGGATCCCATTACTTACATGTGGGAAGAAAACACTAATGAATCCATGCAGAGAGACCCCTTGGAAAGGTTGGTATGGAGGCCCCCCCAGTCCCAAGCCAGCCTCAGATGCTAGACACGGGAGTGAATGAATCGTCAGGTGTCATGGACCTTGTAGAGACCTTTAACACTGGGGATTGGACCCAGGTCATTCTTCCTGTGCCTTGTCTGGAGTCTGTGAGACTGATCAGTGAATTGTCCCATGCCCCGAAGTTGTGGGGTTATTTGTTATTCAGTAGTGGGAACCATTACATCTCAGTTCTTGAACAGAATGTGGTATAGTAGAGCTCAAAGACCATATTTTAAACCCTGGCCCTGCCGTTTCCCGGCTCCGAAGTCCTAGCAAGTTGCTTCACCTGCATAAGCCTCACTTTGCCTTGCTGTAGGAAACAACATAGTATAACATTAAGCTAACATGGATGAATTAGGAAACAAATCACCACTCTGTGCATTATGCAGCAAGGCCGGAGCTGTGGAAACAGAAGTTGCTGTGAGTAGCCTGGGAACATTCTGCCCATTCGTGGGCACTGAAGTTGTCAGATAATTGAAACAATAAGCTAGATGAGCCTGTCTTCACCCAGAGAAAGGAAGTCCTGGATGCCAATGAGCCTACAGGAATTTTACCCTGTGAGCTCTTCGTGCCAAGGCCAGGTCTGCACGGGGCAGCCTTCTCTCTGCTTCATATACCAGCAGCACTGTCTGGGGGCTACTTAGAGTCACATGGAGACTCTTCTTTGCTCTGGAAACCATCCTGGTCCAGTGACCTAATCTTTGCCCACTCCAATGTCCTATAAGACAACTCATCAAGACAGCTCTGGGAACCCAGGAAAATTCCAGGTCACAGCCTAGGGACTCTACCCATACCTCTAACCCCACACCCCTCTAACCTCAGCTTTTTCCTGACAGCCATTCTCATATCTGTTCTTTGTATCTTCCAGGTTGCCTGAGCCTGAGCTGCAATGTTCTGATGCCTCACTCTGGTTTGCCATGTGGTGGTGCCTTATACCTGACCTCAACCCAACTCTAGCATCAATAAACAGCTACCATATATTAATCATCACTCCTGTCAGACACATTCTGCATTATCTCATGTAAACCCCACAAGTCTCTGAAGTTGGAATTGCTGGTCCTGCTCAGGAGGAAGAATCGATGCTACTTGGAGAAAGGAGATCATTAGATGGAGGTCATCAACAAGCTGATGGGGAAAACGCCAAAATCAGCACATTCCTTTTGTGTGTTTCTTTGTGGGCTTGTGTGTGTGTGTGTGTGTGTGTGTGTGTTCGGGGGTAGTTTTGTTTTGTTTTGAAACAGGATCTTGTGTAGCTACTGATGTCCTTCAACTCTCTGGATAGCCAAAGTTGTCCTTGAACTCCTGATCTTCCAAGATGTACTGATTACAGGCATACAGTACACCCAGCTTGCTCAGGACATTCTTTTTTTAATTATTTATTTATTTATTTATTTATTTATTTATTTATTTATTTAGTATATGTGAGTACACTGTAGCTGTCTTCAGACACTCCAGAAGAGGGAGCCAGGTCTCGTTACGGATGGTTGTGAGCCACCATATGGTTGCTGGGATTTGAACTTATCACCTTCGGAAGAGCAGTAGGGTGCTCTTACCCGCTGAGCCATCTCACCAGCCCCTGCTCAGGACATTCTTAACTCTGCTTTGTTACAAACATGTCCCACTGAGAGCATGTGCATCCCATCTCCATGGGCAGCTGTCTTAGTCATTGTCATGGTTACTCTACTCCTCTCTGGCCTACTGTCTTTCTCAAAAACTTACGGATAGCTATCTGATCACAGGCCTCTCCAGGGTTGCCTTCATGACCTTAGCTCCCTGTGTAGACATCCTGAATCCCAAAGACCAGCCTCCCTAGGATGATGCAGAGACTTGAATCAGATCAGCTACAGGTAATAGGAATAAGAGCGGCTACAATGAGAGAATTTACAGCATCCAAAAAGGCACAGAGGCAAGCTCTGGGATGGCTTCCCTAGCTCTGGCCTTCCTGTGGTGCTCCTGGTCATGAGTTAGATCCACAGATAAGGCCCTAGCCCAGAAGCTCTCTAGTTTCTAAGGTAGATAGTGTGAGAAAGAATGTTATTTCCCTGACAATTTTTCCATTTACTGCTGCTAATTATCAAAGCAATTGCCAAGCCCTCCCCTTCAGCTCATCTGGGAAGAACTTATCTCCACCTGTCATGAATCTAACCTAACCAGATAAGGTAACACTGTAGGTGCTAAATAAGCACACGCCCATGAGTGCAGGTGTGCACACTCTAGCTCAATATGTGTTCTATGAGGAAGGACCAGGTCTGAGTTACCCGTCCGTATACTCTTGAAGCCTGGCTTTACTTATTGTTTAAAACTCCCCTTTCTCTTCTTACTTGAACCCTCTCCTTAGTCTCTGCATGCTCCTGGGTTGCTAATGTCCCTAGTGCATCATGCCACATCTTTTACTCCCACAGCAAGCCCCTCTGTTGGCTGAAAGTAGCCACCAGATGCCAGCTAAGAGTCTTCATCTCCAGGCTGAGCATGCCCGACTCCCCAGCATCCCTGTCTACGCTGGGGATTTCCTCTCTCCACTGGCTTCAATTATCACCTTTGTAGAAGGGTCCCCTAAGGATGGTTTCCTGTCTAGCCACCTCTAGACATTGTCTTGTGGTGGTGCTGCCAGTCCCCCGGGATGGGGATTATTATGGTCTAGGTGTGTGTGGTCTGATGAAAGCATGGTTCTGGAACGTGACAGAAGGAAAGCTACCCTGAGAAGAAAACCCTGGTGGAATAGATGACAGGTTTGTTTAGAAAGTAGAGAAGAGAGAACAGTTCCATACGGGCCTGTGCTTAGGCTTGAAGTAGACTCTGACACATCAGATAAAGGACGGGAGAAGATGGTGTCTGGAAAAGGCTCAGATCTACTGTCAGGCATGAACGGATGGCTTTTAAGCTGGAGGAAAGGTGAAGGCAGGAAAGTAGAAAGGTATGTTGTACTTAAGAGATACTTAAGAGTATTGTCACAGGACAATGTCTAGCAGTAGCTACAGGAGCCATTCTCTGGGGGAACTCTCTACAAAGGCCAATGGAGAGAAGAGGAAATCCTCAGAGCTGGGTAGGATACTAGGGAGGTGGGCATGTTTAGCTTAGAAATGAAGATGCTCAGATGTCATCTGACAGCCACTTACAGTCAAAGGGAGGCTTGCCATGTGAGTGAAGATCGTGGTATGATGCAGTGGGGACACCAGCATGGTAAGGAATTATGTAGGACATCTAAGTGGGATACAGATGCTCAACAGACCAGAGGGAAGAACTGGGACCAAGGATGCTTAGCCACAGGGGTCAGTTGGCAGTCCAGCAGCGAACATTTTTTTCTAAATATGGAACACTGTAACAGAGATATGGATTGTTTATCACCAAGAATCTTCCATATGAGGCAGAAATGTTGATCTCAGCAAAGCCTCATCATGTGGTGTGCTTACCCCCTTACCAGCCACCCCAACTTCTAGTTACCTATCACCCTCCACTAACAACCAGCAGGACCTTGTTATCAAATAACACTTCCTTCTATGTGCATTAACTCAGAATCATTCTCTCCTCCCCCTGTCCCTATATTATTATCTACCACCACAAAAACAGACTGTACGGACACTGTACTGTGTCCTCCCTAAATTCACATGTGGAAGTTCTGATTCCTATGTGATGCCATGTGGAGAAAGGGCCTGTTTGATTCCGGGTAGAGTCTCTGACAGGACTGGTATCCTGAGAAGAGAAAGAAACTTGGGCTTCTGTTTTTCCATTTTATGTGGAAGTCAGAAGGCAATGCCTGATCTGGCACACTGACCTTGGACTTCTCAGCCTCTAGAACATGAGAAATGAGTGCTTCTGTGGTGCTCCCTGTAGTGTTCTGCTTCAGCACCCCGAACTGGATGTTGAGAACACTCAGTGGCTCCCAGTGTCTGGAGCAAGGATCCAGGAGAGGCTACCTGGATCTCTCTCAGCCTTGAATCTCACAGGCTGTGCTGGAGATTCTGGCTGGGGCAATTGTCCCCCCAAAGGGTAACTAGGGGAACCTTCTCCACGGTCTATCCCTGTGGTTGTGGCAGTGATCCCCTGCTTTGCCACAGCCTGCTAGTCAGCGGTCACCACTGTCACCACTGGCTGCTTGTGTATCAGTTTTCCAGCCCAGGCTGTCCTCCAACATGGCAGCTGCGTCATCAGAACAGGAGAGAGCCAAAGGAAGCTTGTAAGAAGAAGAGATAGATCCCATGTCGTCCCATCAGAAGTGGCGTCCTCTCGCTCTGTGTCTGGTGAGTTACAACACACCCGTGAGCCATGCTATGAGCATCTGCACACTCGTTCTCTCATCATCTTCCCATACAAGCTTTCTGATGGCACTTCAAGCAACAGGGGCCCCTGACGTGTGAACAAGGGCTGCAGTGAGCTCCTGACCTCTGCTTTACTTCCCTATTCAATTGTATGTCCGATATGCATATTTAAGGAAACAACGTAAGCTATACGATCCTCATATATACCCTAGAATATATGTTTGGCCTCTTTACTTCATTTTTACTTTTAACTGAGAAATAGTCAACTATATTTGGGGGGTAAATGTCAAGTTTTAATATATGTGTATATCATGGAATTATTAAATCAAGATAATTAATATAACCATAACCCCATATATTCAACATTTGGGGGAAGAGAAAACATTTAAAATCTTCCTTATATTAAAAACGTTTGTTTTAAAGTGTATGTGTGAGTGTGTGGCTACAGTAACCACATTGGCAAGAAGAGGGTGTTGGGACACCCAAAGCTGGAGTTACTGGCTGTTGTGAGTTACCCCATACAAACGCTGGGGACTAGGTTAGGATCCTCTGCAAGAGCAGTACATACTCTTAACAGCTGAGCCATTTATTTCTTCAGCCTCTTTATCTTAGAGGCTTGGATGTATATACATTATCACATGCTTGTTGGATGAACAAGTGTCCTTTGGTGAGTGTTGAGTTGATGCAATCCCTAAGCCACTATAAAACAATTTACGTGGCTGAGTGGCTGTTGGATTGCCACAAACAAACAAACAAACCCAAAAAAGAAAAAAGAAACCTACAAAACAACACCCAAGAGAGTTCAAGCAACTTACCCCCAAGTCCTGTTTCCCAACCATGTGTCCAGGGGCCATGTTGCAGAAGTTTAAATAACCTAGTAATCCCCAGTAGAAGATCTGCGGCAAGAGAGACTGTTGTCCCTGGAAAAAAGAGATAGAAAGCAGACCTTTATCCTCTCCCAGGTTGTGGCAGGGGCTCCAGAGAATTTAAAATTTAAATTTGCATAATTGTTTCCCCTTGACTGGCTCCCCTCACCCCCCAACCCCCACCCTGCTAGGGCCTATGTCCTAGAAACGCATTTCCCAGTGACAAGCATATTGTCAGTGTAGATCAGATCTGTGCACTGCAGCACCCTGATTGGCAGGCCTATTAAAGAAAAACAAAGAGCGCCCAAAATGAGCAACTTTGGGGATCAAAATGGGGAAGCTATAAGAACACATCCTAGCCCTCTCCCACCTCAACCCAGGCTGTTAATTGTGAAGCAGTGCGTCTGTATAAATTATATGGAACAGATAAACAACTTGAGCTTCGTTTATTAGAAGAATAGCAAGTGGCCTCCCCCCCCCCTAAGCCTCACTGGGATCGGTGCATTTATTTCACCCCCCAAAGCCTGTCTGGGTTTCTTCTAAGCCTGATAAACTCATTAGGTTAAGTTTCAGCCTCCATAAGAATGAAGGCTTTTCTATATGTTAATTTATTTTAGTAAATAATGATTCTGTTTGGGTGAGGGCATACACGTCTCTGTAATTTAATAATTGGGAGGCTATTAACGTGTGATTAATAGGAGTCATAAATGAACACTGATCGTTTAAAATTCCTTTTTTCACTCGGAATCAATGTGATAAAGAGGGCTGGTGGGGTGGGAGGGTTTTCTCCCTCCACCTCCCACTCCTGAGAACAGAATATATTATTTCTTCTTGGTGTGAAAGCTGACTCTGACACCTACTGTGCTTCTCTTCAGAGGTGTGCGTGTGTGTGCCTGTGTGTGTGCGTGTGTGTGTGTGTGTGTGTGTGTGTACATACGTGTGTGTGTGTGTGTGTGCATGTGTATGTATGTGAAACAGAAGCCCTAAGGAAAGATGACAAGGTGGCAGCACAGAGTGGCCCGATCTTTCTAAGCTAGAGACCCCCCTATCTCCCACGGCCATGCCTATGAGAACTTGTTGCCCTGGCTCTGAGGAAAACTAACAAGAAAATGGTAAATACTGGTAAGGATACGGAGAGCCATGAACTCTCATGTGCCCTTGGTTAGCGATGAGTCGGCACAGCCGTAATGGAGTGGTATGAACATCCCTCAGAAAACTCAAATGCACTGCTCACAAGACTCGCTACTCAACCACTGTGAAGCCAAAGGAAATGAGAGCAGTGTATCAGAGAAACCTGCACCCCATCACCACAGCTCTAATCACAGCAGCTACAGCATGAAGTCAGGGGCCAGAGTGGCTCAGGGAGTCACCTGTTTACTGTGCAAGAACGAGGACCCGAGTTCGGATCCTCAATATCCACTTAAAGGTGCTCACCTGAAGTCCCAGAGCTGGGGCAGGTTGGGGGTGTGTCTAGACAAAGATCAAGTTAGGGAAGAAAAGGTTTATTTGGCTTATACTTCTAAGCCACAGTTCTTGACTGAGGAAAAGGAAAAGCCAGACAGGAACTCAGCAGGAAGTGAAGCTGAAACCACAGAGGAGCCTGCTGACTGGCTTTCACATTTCATCTCATGCTCTGCCTGCTTCCTTATACACCCCAGGTCCAGCTGTCCAGGGGTGGCACCACCCACCGTGGGTTGGGCCCTTCCACATCAATCAGCAATCAAGAAAATGCCTCAGAGATGTGCCAGAGGTCAATCTGCCAGAGGCAGCTTCTTAACAGAGATAACTCTAGTTTGTATGGGGTTGACAATAAAAAACAAACAAACAAACAAACAGTATAGTATGTGATATCACAAAGCCCATGGTCAGGCGAGAAAGAAGCTTGCAGAGAGCTATATTATACCAAGGGTGACTGTCCTCCTACACCAGGACAGGAGACAGAGCCTGTGGCAGCAGGTTTAGGGAGGGCTCCCTGCAGGAGGTATCTTCATGGGGACTCTGACTGCATTCTCTGCCTTTTTTGTTTACTAGTAGATGTACTTATTTCTGCACTTAGATGTGGGCGTCACCCCCCCTACAGAGAGAGAGACACACACACAATCTATTATTAACCATGTCTGGTTTGCTGCTAAACTAAACAGAAAAACAGGGTGCAAAGCTGGCATTAACTTCTCACATAATCCTTCCTCCCCACAGGCCCAAAGCCCTGAGACAGGCTCCAGTGACATTACAGACCTGGGGACACCATTTTTACTGGACATTTAGTACATTTTAGTTAGTGACACGAGTAAATGAAGTTCGTTTCAACTCTGAAAGGATAGGACCAGGTGCCTCGAACAGCCAAATGTCCACGACTGAGGGGGAACAGAAACCTAACCCCTGAGCATCACACGGGAAAGACAATGGGGGCACTGTGGCTGTACACAGCAAATAGCCAGGAGTCAGCCTGCAAGAAAACGGTCACAGTGAGCTTGTGTGATCAGGGAGGGAGGCACAGAGGAGGGGGCTTAGACCTTTGCGTCCCGCCAAGTCTGGGGGTGAGTGGGTGCAGCACATTCACCAGCCAGTGGCCCAGATGGCTGTGAAGGAAAAGATCAGGCTTACACAACTGTACAGAAAGCAGAGCACACCCAAGGACGACTCACCGTGCTTCAGAAAAAGAGGCCAAAAGAGGGGAAGGCGGGCGTGGATTCTGTTACACATACATGACCCAGAGAAGCCCTCTCAGGAAACAGGATGGTAGTCTCATCTACCTAAGAGGCTGAGGAAGGAAGATGACAAATTCAAGGCTCACCTGGACTATTAGATATGTTCAAGAATAGCCAGAGAAACTCATCAAGACCCTGTCTCCAAAAAAAAAAAAAGTAAAAATAATGGGACTGGAAGCAGAGAAGATATGTTCAAAGGTAGGGCAATTGTATAGTATGGAGATCCCAGCTCAAAGGATAGTATTGAGAGAAAGATAGGAGGGAGGGAGGGAGGGAGAGAGAGAGAGAGAGAGAGAGAGAGAGAGAGAGAGAGAAGGAAAGGTGGTAAAAATACAATATTGCAATGTCAGAGCATTAATTGTAGCATTGTAGAAGCTATCAGCCATACATCAAGATGAATCACAGTTGCACCTACTGAGTAAATCGGGTTCCCCAATCCACTCATTTTCCCTACAGTGATCATAGACTTCAGGCAGACAGAAGGCAGAGAACCCAAACCAAACCACTTCTATAACACAGAAAGGATGCTGATTTGACCAAAAGATCATCCTCTGAGTAGCCACAGGACCTCAGGAAACTGGCCTTGGCTTCCAAATTGCTGGGTTTTGCTCTACACTGCCTGGTCATTCCAACTGACTTCAACCTGGGTTTTGTCCTTGAAGCTATTGCTGCATATATAAGAAGAGCCTTTAGTATTTCTTGGGTTCAAATCTTGCTGGTGCTTAGTAACAACAGCCTATAAGGATACTGCGAGATACCGGGAAGGCGAGTAAGAGATGTGAGAATGCAGAGGAAGGTGTCGCAGCTGCTTCTATTTTTAACAGGTGAAGAAGAGGTCCCAAGAGCCCAAGTTATCAGCCAACAGCAAACACAATGAGAACTCTTGACTCCTCGTTCTGAGTTCTGTCTGCTAAGCTATCTTACCCACATGGCAAGAGTGTTGAGCATTTCTTGGTTAAAGGTCTTCCTGGCATTGAGGAACAGCATCCGGGAGAGATGTCATACGGATGCAGGGAAAACATACAGAGCTAGCACACTCTGCCAAGCTTTGCACTCCATTCTCTTCATGTACTGACCTGTTTCACAGTGAGACAAGGGCATGAGGTTGCCATCCCGATCTCTACAAAGGAGGAAACTGAGGCAAGGGTTATGAAAGCCGCATGAGTCCCACGCATCCAGTGATCAGCTGCTGTGTTCTCATGGAAGCCGTCAGGTTGAGAACTGGGCTCTAACTGTTCTGAGACAGTGGCAGCAGACGGACCTGGTTATGCTTTCCCAGGGAAGAAGCCACCTTCAAGGGTGTAGAGGAAGCGTGACCTCCGCTTACACACGCCACGGTTTCCGTTGATTTGAAGCAAATCCTGTGATCTCTTCTGTGGTCCAGTATCTCTTTGATCCTATTTTTCCTCTCCAAAAGATTCGCCAAAAATTTGCCCTGGAAGCCAAGAAGCAATATTGTTACTTGTCAATTGCTGGGGAAAAAAACACCATGACCAGGGCAACTTACAGCCAGAAGACAATATTTTAGCTTACTGTCCCAGAGGGATACAAATACATGGTGGAGGGGCAGAGGGCGTGGCAGCAAGTTGCAGCCATAGGGGCAGGAGCAGGAAACCCGAGAGCTCGCAGCTTTAAACACCAGCAGGAAACAGAGGGGGCAAACTGGTAGTGGGACAAGGTTGGTTTGTTTTTGTTTTTTTTAAATCTCAAAGTCTACCCCTATGATGTCCTAGCAAGGCTGCATCTCTTAAACATCCCCAGACAGAACTCCAACTGTAAGCACGTGTCTAAATATCCGAGTGTAAGGGGGATGCGCTCATTCAAACCGCCACACACATCCACTCTCACCTGGAGTCCAGAAACACTTGACAGGGTTAGAGAACCCTTTTGTCTACTAAAAGGACTATCAGGACTCTTTTGAATCCTGAAATCTGACACTGACAAGTGTGGAATAAAACTAACATCCCTATACAGCCATTCCCATCATACTTCTGTGGCAGAGCATTTGGCCCTATGTAGTCGATTCTTTATAATTCTGGTTACCCTATTCTCTATAATGCCTCCAACCGTACAAGGTTAGGATCTTGACATGTTCTAAAGTCTCGTCATATTCTCGTCTGCCAATCGACTCACAACCCTGTTTGATGTGTTTCTGTTCGAGACACCTTATTCCACATATGTATTCATTAAAATCGATTCTCCTCCAGCTGCCGTCAAACACACAACTCCTCCTCAGTAGAACACGCAACAGCTTGCTGTGCTCAGGAACACTGGGGAGCACGCAGCCTGTTCAGGAATGTTTCAAACAGCAGACTCAAGAATGCATAAATATGAGAAAAAAAAAAAAAACCCAAAACGCACTGCACTAAGTCGATCACATAAAAAGACACTTGTTTGCGACAACTGAAGCACAAAGGAAACCACAGCCTGGCTTCACTTCCCCCTGGGAACGCTCTTCAAGAGTGACTCAAGTTTATTCTGCTGCTGTGTACATGTCTGAAACTGACCGGAAAGCACAATTAACATCGATTTATGGGTGACAAATGCACTCTAGCAAGCGATTCAGAAGCCGTAGCACACGGGGGGGGGGGGGGGTGTCCAAAACGTACGTAGAGATCCCTCGACAGTCTCTCGTGTTGCAAGGCAGGGGTTGGTTCCGTGAGACTGAATGGATTCTGTTTTCAGGAACGACACATCTGACACCCACAGTGAGGCCTGACTCTCGGAGCCACTGTGTATCTCAAGCTAAGCACTGTGGGAAGGAGAGTTAAAGGGCGAGTACTTAGACGTGGGTAGAAACCATCCCTGGTCCTCAGGCTCTGTTGTCCCGACAGCCACCTGGGAGAAAGTACCACCAAGTTCAAACTCTTCTGCAGTGTGTGCTGAGCCCATGGCTCTGGAGTCGGCTGAGGAGCCAAAGCTCCCTTCACTCTACCTTGTCTCCGTCACTCATCCTGCTCTGTCTTGCTTCTGACGTGCTGGCCTCCTTGATGTCTCCTGGGACACCCCAAACAAGGACAACCCCTGCTTAGAGCCTTTGCATCTGCTGCCTGCTCTACGAAGAGCACCTACCAGATTGCTGCCTTTCCTCTCTGCCCCACCCCGACCTCCCCATTCATTCTCTATTTTGCCTCAGTAGCAACTCTTACCACCGGTTATATTACCACTTTCTTCGTTTATTATCTTCCCCAACAAAAGAGGGGGTAAAATTTGACTTTTAAACATATAGTTCCTGTGTTGTGCACTTCAGTAAGTTCCCAAAGCCGTACCAGGTAGTACTGTCATGCTCATTGCCTCTGAGGAGACCAGGGTCCAGGGAAGCTTGCCTGAGGTCGGTGCGGGAAAGGGTCCATGACGGACACCAATCCGTTCAGTCCCTCAGCAGATGCAGTGAGCATCTCCTTCTCCACTCAGCTGCCAAGCTGGGCACCTGATGGGCAAGGCTCCTCCCCACTGGCAGGTCCAAGCTCAGCTATACACAGGCTTAGCTTGGTCCTCCTTGTCGTCCAGCCCTTCCTTGTCTCCTGCTCATTTTCCCACCCGTAAGCACTCTCACGTGGCTCTGCTGTCATGTGAGCGGATGACACCTGCTCCTGAGGTTGCCAGGAAAATGCAGAGGAGCAGGACATGGAAGGAAGGGACTAATTGGGCTTTTGAGTTGGGCAGAGAAATCAATCTATTGCTTCTCTGAAACCCAAAGGGAACTGAGCCTTTTGCTTTTTCTTCTCTTCCCTGTTTTCCCCAGTTCTAGCAACTCCATTTTAAGATGCGAAAACTGGGTCGCTGAAAACAAAACAAACGAACAGATAGACTCCCCCCCCCAAAAAAAACAAACCTAAAACAGCAACAAATCTGCCACAAAGCTCAGCTGAGGAGTGAGGCCCCCAAAACATAGCCAGAGAACGTGGACAAGCCCTGGGCTAAAACTTGTGAATCTGTCCTCTGCTGCTCTCTATTCCCGTGTCAAAGGCTCTGGTACTGCTAGGCCCAAGCCAACCCACCATCATGACTAGACCCATGTCTGGAACACTCTTTGGTACTGGAGTGTCTCTGGATTCCAACAAGAAATGACTTCCCGCATATTTTGTCATTTTAGCACTTCTGTTTATAAAGATAATAACTCGCAAGGCTGGCCCACTGGCTCAGAGCTCAAGAGTGCTGGCTGCTCTTTCAGAGGCCTTAAACACGATTCCTAGCTCCCATACAGCAGCTCACAACAGTATAACTCCAGTTCTGGGTCATCTGATGCCCTTTTCTACCCTCTGTGGGCACCAGACGTCCATATGTGGGCACATAGACACACATGCAAACACACAGGCGAAGTAAAGTGCCCTTTCCCCGCCCTAAATCAGACAAGTATCAACCTGTAACCATCTGGAGCTCCACCATGAGCCGATATCTAACATTTTTGTGTGCATTCTTCCAGATCGTTCCCAGACAGCATTAGCTCCTTACAGCATTTGGTAATACCATTCACTGGAGGCAAAGCCATAACACAACCAGATTTAATTTGTCTTTTTTTTAAAGCATGGAACAATTAACAGCAAATAAGTGGAATTAAAATAAAATTGAATATAGTCTTTCAATATGTCATAGAATTTGATTTCAGGCACAGTAATGGATATGAAAATGAAAGCTTTGGACTATATAAACGGTTGGATCGGCTGGAAACCTGAGCGCCACCTACTGGCCACAGCCTGCCATGACATGCCAATTTCCGACTCCGAGGTCTGTCTTTCTAAAAACCCAGAGCCATGGTAGCCCCCTTTCCTGTATAGATTTGTATACTCTCCCAGGAGCTTTCTAAACCCTCTTTTCCTCTTTGCATTTCACAGTTCCTAGAACACAGGAGTGCACTCATAAATTTTAGCTGAGTGAAAGCAAGATGGATGAATGGATGAATGGACAGATGGATGGAGGGACAGTTGGATGGGTCTTATTTTCCTTTGTTCCTTATTGTTCCTTGTGAAAAATAAGGGAATAATTCCTGCCCTCCCTGTTTTACAGGTTGTCCTGGAGGAATGAGTGCTTGCCACTGATATGAACCTTCTGTTGTGACATGGTTGTACCAGAGTCAAATGGCCGAGGCTGCCCAAAGAAGTTTCTATGTTAAACATAAGAAACAGGAACAAATGTACAAAGTCTCCAGCCACGCCCTCAGCAAGCACCTGGAAAAGGACAGGTTGTTCCCTGGCCTTCTCCTACTTTCAGCTTCTTTCACAGATCCTTCCCAATATCTGAAGCATGGAGATGTACCTCTCCTGGGCTCACTCAGAGGGAAAGTGATGTACGGTGCTGGTTATCAGTTCAGAAGTTGTCACTGTGCTCTGGGATAAAAGCTGGCCCATTATATGCCCCGCCGTCAAGTTAGGAAAAGTGGTGTTCTGAACTGGGACTGTCAGCCAAGCTGACGTGTCCATCTGAACGTGTCCGCCATCCACGTTGCATGACAAGTGTGGTTCCAGCTTTGCTTTTAGCTCCTGCCAGCAGGGGCTGTGATCTGAATAAAGGCCACAAGATGTGGCAGAGGAGGGCTGACGTGGAGTTTCACGGGCCGATGTAAGAAGAAAATGACTATGAAAATCCTTTGTACAAAAAAGTGTGGGGTTCGGAGTAAAATATAGCTACCACTTCCCCAAGCAAACATCAAGCTAGGGGTGTGACTTGACCCCGTGCAAAGGCTACAGAGAGATCCCCATATGTGCACGCACCTGCTTTCTTATGGAATCTGACCCCATTCTACAGCTGTGTGAAGAATTCAGTCATGGCTCACTATGTCCTCCTCCCCCCTGTCTTTTTTTTAATAGGCTTACGTTTTATTCATTCTTTATTTGTCTTTAACTTAAATGTAGACTTTAGGTTGCATTTCTACTAGATTTTGTGTACACACACACACACACTTCCTTCTGGTTTTTATGAGGCAGTTTCATTATGTAACACTATAGACCAGGCTGGCCTTGAGCTTTGGTTCACCTTCCTGCCTCTGTCTCCCAAGTGTTAGGATTAAAGGTGTGATCCCACATCCAGCTATTACAGTACAGCAAAGCTTCTTTGCCTGGTCCCCTATGTCGTCTCAGCCTGCAGACATGGTGAGGACTGAACAAGTCACCAGCATCCAACCCACTGAGGATGTATTCATATATCCAGAATCTACTGCTCTCTGTCCTGGATTAGAAGTCAGGAGATACTGACAGTGTGTCTATCTGACAGAGGGCGGTGAGGGTGAGTACCTTGACAGAGGCACACCAACTGCTAACGTGAGAGCGTAGTGCATACCCAGTGACGAGCACACGGGAGTGGGGCAGAGGCTAACATCCAGGGTTGTTTATTTGTCTTGATTTGTATACTTGTATACAAATGTATGTGCACGTCATGTTTGTGTAAATACATGCATACAACTGCATATGCACATGTACGTAGGAGCCAGTTCTTTGAATACCATTGCTCAGATGTGGTTTGCCTTGTTCGTTGTGTTTGGCTGATTAGTTGGTTGGTTTTCGCCAAGGTCTCTCATTGGCCTGGAACTTGACAAGTAACCTAAGCTGCCGGGTCAGCAAGCCCTGTGGATCTATCAGTTTCTACTCACCCAGCACTGAGATCAGACATGCTTGCTACCAGGCATGGTTGCAAGGAGTTCTGGGGATCAAACTAAGGTCCTACTGCATGCAAGGTAAAGGGCCTTACTTACCGAGCTGTCTCCCCAGTCCCTGCACACCTCTGGATGACATTTTCTGGCTGCAGTGGTTCTTAACGTTTGCCTTGCTGACCCTGCTTTCTGGGCAAACAAAAAAAAACAAACACAAGTTCATAGCAGAAGGTGTCACTAGCCACATATCTTCCCTGGCGCAGGAACTTCAGGTGCCAGCAGCTAGGTTGTTAATGTCATTTAAAAAAAAAAAACAGTATTTTAATTAAAATACTATATCATTTTGACCTTGTGACACCCTGGCTAGTACACATGTCACCCACTAGGTAAAGTCTCTACAATAGGCCAGGCACTATAGTGGGCTCCAGGGCATTTCTTAAATCCTGAGTGCAGAATCTCGTTCGGGGGGGTCAGGGGGGTGCCTTCTGTTTTGGTGGATCCTTCTTCCCTGACCTCTGTGTCTCTCAGCCAAGGTCAAGGCTTGAGCCTCTGCATCTCTCCACTCTGGGCTGTCCTGGGCACTCCACACACTGGCAGAGTCAGGGAAAGTCTGGGCCATTGGACTGTCCATTAGGTCACTGTGGTGACCCAAGCCTGGGGTCAAGAGGCATAGACTCCAGTCCAGGGACCATAGCTCAACAAATTTGCAAATTTGAATAAGCCCTTCTGAGCACATTGTCTAAAAGCCCAATAAAGAAGTAAGCTGAGGAAACCACATCTTAGATTCACATCAGAACAATATTCTAATTCTTCCCTTGCAGGTCCCCAACTCCGGAGTAGGGCTTCTATTCTCTTCTGACCTACCTTCCCGGAACAACAAAAAAAATCACAAGGAGTTGGGGGGGGGGGAAGGAAGAGGAAAGAAGGCAGCCTGCCTTACAATGACACATCTGCGGGCAATGAACAGCCTGGAGCCTTCAACAGTCACTGAAGGATACAATTTCAAGATTATCCTGGGACCCTTCCTGGCCTGTCACCTGATTTCTTTTAGACCCAGACTAATTTTGTCCAGACTCAAGCTCTGAGTTAATTGTCAGGCCCCCATTTGAATTATTCATGAGTCTCCACACTGGGTAGTATGAGTCTTGTTCTCTGCAGACGTGTTCATCCTACCACATCTTCCGTGACTGCTAATGATGAGCCGTCCGGAGAGGCAAAGCCCTTTGACATCCTTGTCTGAGTTTCTCTACTACACAGGAAGACAGTTCCTCCCTTACCTTTGACTCTAGAAGACCTTTAGGTTTGTGGCCCCAGTTGCCTCAAGCTGAGATTTCACATGCAGCTCACGGCCAACGGAAAGTCACACAGACAGTTAAAAAAGAAAATAATGAAGGCTGCCATGTGATGATTAAGCTCCAAAGGAATTATGCAATTAGCAAAGGACGTGGATCATACAACATGTGAGTCTAATTGCAGTGCAGGAAAATCTTGCTAAATTAGATAAAGACAGGGTTGCAGCCGCTCTGGTTCACAGATTGAGTTGTAAAGTTGAGGGAAATATAACAGTTAATTATAAGACAGGAGCGATAGGAGCGGGGTATGTAATGCACTGGGAAGATTAAGATTATTAACCAAAGGTGCCATCTCATGCCAAAGGTGAAGAATGGTAGAAATGCCAAGCCCACAATCTGACTACTGGGTAATGTAGACAGGACACTTTAGGATGTGGAAAACAAACTTCACCTTCACACAGCCAGCACCTGCCACCCCGGGAACGTCAACCCTTGCAAGCAGGTTATGCTGGCTCCCCAATCTGCATGCAGATACAGCGCATCTCAGGCTGGTCAGCACACTTCCTTTCTGCCCTTCTTACCCAAGTTCAATTTTGCAGACATCCCGTGGCTGTTATTCTTGCTCTGTGCATTTCCTTGATTTTGTGCATTTTGTTTCAGTGTCTCAAGTTGACAGATGCACGCTGGTTACAAAGTCTATAAAGTAGCCATTTGGGAGCAGGTCTATCAATCTGCTGGGCTTTTCTATGCAGAGGCAAAGAACCCCAGGAACGGTAGTGAGATGCTTAGGAATCACCTAGGAGACACACCTCTGGGGGGTTAATCTGTGATGGGAAAGCTCACTCTAAACGTGGGCAGCACGTTCCTGGACTGAGGCCCCCCACGCCAAAGAAAAGAGAGAGCGCGTACACAAGTGTTCATGCTCACTTGGTTGAAACAATAAGGAAAGTAACAGAGATAGCTGCAGTGGGAGTTGGGGTTTGGGGGGTAGAAGACCTGGACTTGAATGTCAAGCCCATCACTACCTGCCAAGGCTGTTGCATGGCTTACAGGAATGATGCCAGCTACTAGGATTAAGAACACTGCCAGCAACAGGAATCACTCACCATATAGTGACTGTTCCTCACTACTGTGTTCCCTCCAGCCATTAATTCAATCATTTCAAAAGGGCCCACCGTGTTCTTTGCACTATGACAATGATCAAACTAGTTTGCATGCACAAACACACACAGAGAGAGGCACACAAACCAGAGATACACAAAACTGGGGAACACATCCACTGGGACACACACACACACACACACACACCTCGTATTCACTTTGAGATAAACTCTGGCACACAAATAATTGCACTGAAGCAGCATGTGAGGTGTACTGCTTAAATGCTACAGAATGTTGAAGGAAGACCATTCCCTTAAAGCAGCTACAGGAAGCTGCTCTATGGCAGGGCTTCTCCACCGTCCTAATGCTGTGACCCTTTAATACTGCTCTGCATGCTGTGGTGACCCTAACCATAAAATTATTTTTGTTGCTACTTCATAATTATAATTTTGCTACTGTTATAAATTGTAATGTAGTCGGGCGTGGTGGCGTGCGCCTTTAATCCCATCACTCGGGAGGCAGAGG
The DNA here is from genome assembly GCA_902729485.2 of Mus minutoides. Classification (NCBI taxonomy): domain Eukaryota; kingdom Metazoa; phylum Chordata; class Mammalia; order Rodentia; family Muridae; genus Mus; species Mus minutoides. Next base: position 246,302 of record LR753325.1, on the reverse strand, counting down.
CAGGCGGATTTCTGAGTACGAGGCCAGCCTGGTCTACAAAGTGAGTTCCAGGACAGCCAGGGCTATACAGAGAAACCCTGTCCCGAAAAACCAAAATAAATAAATAAATAAATAAATAAATAAATAAATAAATAAATTTTAATGTAACTCTGTGATATGGGGCCCTTGTGAAATGGCTGTTCCACCTTCCGAAGGGATCATGACCCACAAGTTGAAAACCGGATGCTTTGAAGCTTGGCCAGGAGATTCTGAACAGAGAAGGCTGTAGGGCAGGAGGATGTGTAACATCTTAAGAAAGGATACTGCATAAGGAAAGATTCTGAAATAAGAAACAAAACTACCACTAACAACCAAACAAATAAGCATTAAAACAAAAACACAACAAAACAAAGGTAACTTTAAATTATCACAGATAGGGATGGGTAAACCTGGAGAAGAGCTCAGAGAGCGTGAGGACGTGGGAGGGAGAGTCCACATCAGGACTTTATGCTATGCACAGTGTGCCTGGCCCTGGCACATGCAGGGTTATAGGAAGATTGATCTGACCAAGCTGGGCGGACAGGATGGAGAACCTGGTGGCAAAAGGAGCAGGCCCCTGCACTGGTCCAAAGTGTGCTAGTGAGGTTAAGAGTAAAGACAGGATATAGGGACACCGAGGCCAACGGATGTGACTCAGTAACCAGATGGCTGTCCAGGGAAAGACAGCCCCAGCCTGGTGCTACATACCTACAAGTCCAGTATTCCCGGAGTCTGAGGGAGGACGATTGCTGTGAGTTCAAGGCCAGTCTGAGCCACACAGATTTAAACCACTGGACCTGTAACAGACTCTGTAGCCTCTTCCTGGGGGGTTAGGGGTGGGGCTGCCTGGGGGGCGGGCGGGGGGAAGACTGTGATTTTGAACTTAGCCCTCTTTTCTTCCTAGGGGAGGAGGCCAGCTACTCCCTCCCCAGGTTCTAACCCCCTCCCCCAAGAGCTTCTGTTGTCTCTGCAAAAAGGGGATTGAACTCCCACTTTCTCTGGGGCAATTGAGAGCAAATGGGTGAGCCAGCTGGAGTCGATGTGACTGATTTGACTATGCGATGTGATGTGACGTGCCTGTGGCAAGGACTGCCACATAAAAGACTGCTCAGGAGGGCTGGAAGAGAATGTCTTGAAATGCAGAACACCGAAAGTATAACAGCTCAAGCTGCCCTGCTCCTGTCTGTTCATGTTCTGATGACTCAGAAGATTTTTCCGGGATCCTGACACTCATCAGCACTGTCGCCCTGCTTAAGCCTTATGGGAGAGTTTCTTTGGGCCATAATGAAAGAAGCCAGATCACTGTGCAGACCTGCAGGCAGAGCTTGGGGCGGGGGGTGGCTGACAGCCACCTCTGTGGGATGGATCTGCAAATCTGGGTGGGTTTTTGCTTGTGTTCTCATCTGTCCGTCATTCCGTTTTCCCAACCACCCCAACAAAGCTCCCCCCTCCCCCACGTGCCTTCTATGAATTCTTGAGACTGAGTTTGTGGTGACGGTCGGGGGTGGGGGGGGGGCTGACCAGTCATCCGGTGTGTATGTGGACTTCAAAGGCCTGTTGACACAGCTGCACACCCGAGCCTAGGATCAGAACGGCCTGAGAGGTGTCTGCTGCCACTCCCTGATAGCGGCAGAGCCCACCCAAGAGGACCTGTGCTCTACCTCAGCTCTCAGAGTACTGTGGTTTAGTCACTAATTCCATACAAGGGACCTACCACAGAATTTGGAAATTATGGACAAGAATCCTGACCTGATACTTTCCAATTTTTCTTTGTTGCTAGAGACTTTTGCCCCCAAGCTGATCTCCCATTGCAGGCAATTACCCACTTGAGTCAAACAGCTGCTAGTTAAGGGGGAAAAAAAAAAGTCATGACACCCATGGACATGCCAAACTGCATAAGGAAAAACCCGTGAGCTCTCAATTCTATACAAAGAAGTACAGGCAACTGAGGAGAGCTAGGAGAGGGAGAGGTGACCCTCCTCAGGGAAACGCATGCCAACTGGGCCAAATGGTAAGCCCTGAAACATACATCCAAGTAACATTAGATGGGCCCAACAGGTTATGTCTGGGAATATACATGTATAAATGCAAACATGCACTTAACAACATCGATTAAAGAGACCATGAATTTGCAGGAGAGCAGAGAGGAGTATATTCGGGGGCCAAGGGGAATTCAAATTATAATCTCAAAAATGAATAAAACCATCACGAGCAATCTGAGGCAATCCTCCTCTGACCTGAAAGATGTCTATCTGTCAAGCACGGATGGACCCCAGTTGCTAGGCTTCAAAGTCTAGTGTGTTCTGATTCTCAAGGGAGCCTGACTCCAGTACTGAACTGAACAAGGTCCAGGGATTTAACTCATCAGTCTTCCTCGTGTCAGAGGCAGACAACCGCAGCCCAAAGGGGTCTAAGATCACGCAAACGCTAGCTCCTTCTGTGGAACTAATGAACTAGGAAGGGACTTGATCAGAGTGCTAAGATTATTTCCATATCATCAAATAACAAGTAATGCTTCCAAACAGAGATTCCCCCCTCCGCCCCCGCCCCCCACTGTCTGCTTGATTTCCACCCTGCTGATAAAGCTGCCTTCACAGAGAAGATACTGAGACTCTCAGAGTGGCCAGGACCTTTCCTGATGTCCTAGACCTCGTAGGTGTGGAGGCGAAGTTGAGAGCAGGGGGTCTTCGGATTCCGAGCCATTTTGTGAGTAGCCGAGGACTCCAGGGACAGAGTTGGGCTTGCAGCGTTTAAGTGTCTGTGTTCTGGGAGCAAGGACAGAACAACATCCTGGAGAGGAGGATGCTGACTGACACACACACCCACTCGCTAACTCTGGTAAGAACACGTCATCTTAAAGCGTTCTTTAGGTTAGCTTTCTGAGGCATTACTAAGTCTTTCAGACATGTAAAGAAAGTCCCTGGCGCCAGGCTTCGAGACACTGGACATCCTCCTACAATGGGCACCTAGGGGGAGGTTGGGAAGGGGCAGAGGGTGCAGAGGCAGCCAATCAGAAGAAACCATTTACAAGGAATCTCGCTGTGGTGATTAGAACATTTTTTTTTAAAGGCAAATCCAGATATACACGTCTGGATTGTTTTGGAATCGATTACATATGGCAATATATAACAGCTTTCTTTGAGTATTTAGCATATGCTAAACACTACTGGTTTTTTCCCATGCACTAACTCATCTTCTCCTTGTAAGGTTCCCTCAGAGTTATACTTTAATTTCTCTTTCAGTATATGTGTATGGAGGTTGTTGAGAAAGTATTCATGTCTATAGAGTTGCAGTATTATTATGGGGCTTTAAAAGTGAGGTCTGTTTTACTCCAAATCCTATGCTTTGTTTTTTAATTGTGTGTACATGTGTGGTAGGGGCTATGTCCATGCTAGTGACCTCAGAAGACAGAAGCATTTGGATCCTCCAGAGCTGGAGTTGTTGGAAATTGAACCCAGGCAAACATCTTCCTCTATGAATGAAATGATTATTTTGGTCCTGGGGATGGAGCCCACATACAGTCTCATGCATACTAGGCCAAACACTATGCCCCTGATCTATCCTATTCCAGCAATCTTGTATATAGTTCAACTAACAATAAAACGGTATTCCAAAGATTGAATTTGTAATAAAGTTCAGCCTATTCCAAAAGCACATGGGCAGGCCCAGATGCAGCTCATCTCTAACTGTGGCTGCGAGACCATCGACTGACTGCCAACCAGTTTCCACATTGACAAACCCTTGGAGCTTTCACTGAACATCAGCTAGGATGCAGAGGATGACCCCGAGTGAAGGGTGGACCCTGTTCTGTTACCCTGTTCTGTATGACAAAGCACTACAGTGAAGAGTAAAGCTGCAACACACCTGAACATTTGAGAAATGACAGTCAAATTAGATCTTCAAATTCATACCAAAAGGGGTATCCAAGTGAGCTGGGGAGTGAGCAAGAGATCTGCTCAGGAATAGGTTGTTAAAGCTCTTGGTGATTGCCTAGAACCTCATATGGGAAGGGCCATGATCATCAGAGCCATCAGAGTCTCTCTCTCTCTCTCTCTCTCTCTCTCTCTCTGCAGCACGCAGGTCCAAGGCCAGAGAGAAGACATTCAGGTTCAACAGCCTCGTTTGTGCCAATGCCAGCCACTTCAGGGGGTCAGGAAAGTAGGGGCACAGCCACCTCCAGTGAATCAGAACCCACAATTCTGAAGAACCCAAACAAGCCACCAAATTGCACAAAACAGGTTCACATCCCTGGAAAAGAAATGAGAAAGGGAAGGCCAGTGAGCGAGTGGAGCTGGATCTAGTGCTGGGATCCAAGGGGAGCCAGCTCATCCTGAAACCGAAGCTGAACACAGGTCTCAGTTTCAGGGCAAGAGGTTCAGGTACGTTTTAGCGAGTAAATGGGAAGCGCCTAGCTGAAGTGTTTGTGTGCTCCCGTGGATTCTCTCTCTCTCTCTCTCTCTCTCTCTCTCTCTCTCTCTCTCTCTCTCTCTGATTTTTAATCTGGTCATTATGAGAGTCGGTTTTCTCACGTTACCGAGCACTTGGTGTGTGTTCATAATTGCGCTTGACACTTCAGGCAGGGAGAAAAGCATCCTTACTACTTGGTAGAATAACATGCTAAGGTAGAACCTTAGCCTACCAGCGTTCACACCGAGCCCTTCCTCTCCTTGGTCAGGCCTAGATGCTGGGAAGACCAAGTGAGGACAAAGTCCTCTCTCCTGTTCTCTGGTAGCACACGGTGGGTGGGAGGGAGGAGTCCATAGTAGAAGGGCGACTACCGGGATTGGGATTCTGTACTCAACAGGATGTGAGGCATCTGGCTGGAGGGGATCCACACAGATGATCCTCCCACCGCGCTTCCATGCTTTAAGCAAAAAGCAGCAGTGGTTCATCAGGGAGGTAACGGGGTTCTGCTCTGGTTGGAATTTTTGTGTGTGTGGCCCCTCCCCACCCCTACTCCCCAGAACCTGTACACATACTTTCTGCAGTGTCCTGGAACTAGGAAAACTGTCCTTCCACCCCACTGATGAGCACAAGAGGACGTGACCTTAGTTCTATAACCGTTTTAGATTCTACGCACACTCACACAATGACAGAATTCAGACTCCAGTTCTGTTTTTTTTTTTTTTTTTTTTAAAGGGCCCTTTAGAATTTTATGTTGTTTCCTCAAGGCATCTTAAAACTGCAGGGGCAGTAATTGCTCAATAAACAGCAGCAGTGGCAGCTGCTACAACCGAGTCCCTAGCTGCAGATATGTGCCCAGGCCCAGGGAGGAGCTGCCCACAGCGAGTATAACAGGCAGGTTTTCAGTTCTAGCTAGGGCAAGCTCTGACCAAGTCCTGCTTCCACAGCCAAGAAGCCCAGGACCAGTGCCAGCTCTCCCATCTCCTAGGTCCCTTGCTCTCCTGTTCACTGTCTTGAAACACTTTCAGTTTGAGTCAGACACAACTTATTCACAGAGTAACCATTTTTTTTGTTCAAGGGACAAGAGAGGGCTGAGGTCTGGTTGTGAACAGTTGTGGTGATGTGTAGGATTTAATGCTCCCAACAGCTGGTTTGGGGTGGATATGCCAATTCGTATGGCAAAGGCTAAACTCCAATCTCTACAGGAAGTTGGACATACATATAGCTAGTCACTGAAGGGCCTGGGAGGAAGGGACTGTGAAAAAGAGAGGTCTCAAAACCCACCAATAGAAAAACATTTCCTTAGCCTCTCATCCTATCCTGGCCATAGGGGAGGGCTTGCCTGGCCCTCTCCCACCCATGATTATGGGAAGGGACATGATTCAGAAACCCCTAAAGTTACCTTTGAATCTAGGTACCTGACATGACATCCATCATCCCCCTCCCTTTGATATCCTTTCTTTTTCATAATACCTTATTTATTGTTGAATATGTTACACAATTTTCTGAGTTGTACAACCCAGAAGAGTGACAGTGGGGTAGAAAAACTGGCCCAGCTCAGTGAGATATATGAGCTATTGTGCAACCCATATGACCAGACACAATGGCATGGAAATCTTCTTGAGTTATATAATCAATAACAAAAAGTAAGATTTGAAGGGAAAGTAAGAAAAGTGACTTCAAGCTTGTCCTCCGACCCTTCGTTTGCACAGTAAGCATGAAGGTATTCTGCCTTCATCTTTCCTTTATAATCACGCCAAACTTCAAATTGACACCTTATCCTCGTGTATGATGCTGGAGATGACCCCTGGGGCCTTGAGCCTGTTAAGTAATCCCTCTGCCCTGAGCTAAATCCCAAGATTCTTGCTTCCGTTTCAAGGTCCCATGACTGACAGCGTCAAGACTTCAAACCTCTCTTCGAAGCACCATTTTTCATCCTGTTCCACGACTTTGATTACACCTGACAGGAAAGCCACCACTAAACAAAAATGATGTATCTCACCCTTTCTTCCATGTTTGAGGGAGGGCTTGAAATGACTGTGACCTGGACTACAAGTCACTGACTCTGCTGTCCTGAGAATTTTCTGAGGCAAGGCACTAGGATATAAGAAGTGACATGGGGTTGGGGCTTGGGAATAGGGTAGAGGTCCTAAATTCTGGATCTAGATATAAGCTGGGCATCCTTCAATCCTTTGGAGCGCTAAGCACTGACAGGTGAAAGATTTGACAAGTAGCCTGACAGACAGTGGCTTAGACAGAAGCCCACACACTACTTCTTGGTGATTCATTTAAACTTAGTCCCTGCTCAGTAAAGATTTATCTGTTCTGTAAGCATCCGGTCCTGCCTCATGACGGGTTTTTATTTTACATCCAATGCTACAACCAGCCAGCCCCTTGTGCACAGCACGTGAATATTCAGGTCCAATCTTGGTCTTGGGGAACACTTGGGTGACCCTGCGCACCGGAGCTTCTGATAGCTACTAGAACTGAACAGAGAGACACAAAGATGTGGCAGCATCTTGGAAGCCACCCTCAGGAAGAAGACCCTGGCTCATCACCTAGACCTCTGCTCAGTGTGCATTCCCTTTGCACCTGGATCCCGGGGCGGTGTTATGGCATCCACGCCCTAACCACCTCCAGGAAAACACAGTATCTCGCTTAGAGTCAGTGATGGATAGTTTACTGATGGCCAAGCTCAGTGATAGGACTTGGACTGCGTGGCCCCGAGCCCTTCTGGAGGCTGAAGACACAAAGTTAAAAGCAGGAAGAGCCCAAACCACAATCTTAGATGTTAGCGGGTTGGGCAACATGCGGTCCGGGCGATCCAGAGTGATCAGAAAAGGGGAAATGTTACAAGGCAAAGGCGGGTGCAGAAGAACTCGAGCACGGAAAGGCAGAGCTGGGGTGCCGAGCTTCTTTTTCCACTTCTGCAAAATGAGGGTTTTGGAAGAGATGGTCTCCTAACTCTAAAATTCCCTTGACCTGTTTGATATACCAGGCCGGTGTCAGAGGCTCATAAAAGGAAAAGGAAGAAAAGCGGGAAAGAGCAAAGAGAAGGGATCGGCAGACGCAGGACACTGGGGACAGGCTTGGCGGGTTTTTTGAGTTTCTCTCCCTCCTCCCACACCTGCGTGTTCAGAGATCGGCCAACGCCCCGCATCCTTGGGGTTCGGACAACGAAGCTCTTTACTCCTCAAAAAGTTTTTTTCTTCTGGAAACCGTGGGGCAGAAGCTGCTAAGCAGTCATGCAAAGGGTGGCAGAGGGATCGGTGTCGCTAGGGTCCAGAGGGCAGGTGAACAGACCCGGTTGACGTGGCACCAAGCTGGGGATGGCGGGGAGCCCTCGAGTCCCAGCCAGCCAGTTCTCGACAAGCCAAATTTCATCCCCCAACTTCGATCTCGGATAAAGGGTGTTTGCAAAAAGAAAAAGAAAAAAGAAAAGAAAAGAAAAAAAAAAAAAGGAAAAGTTTTTGAGGACTTTTCCCCAAGTCTGGCTGTAGGCGGGGTCGGAGGGTGGTGCCTACGGCCTGATTCGCCGTGGCGGCAGTGCGGAGGCGCGGATTGGCGCGCGGGGCCCCGGGCCGGGAGAGCGGGCGTGGGGGAGGGGAGGCTCCGCGCCCGCGGGAGCGGCTCGCGCCGGGAGCGGGTTAATTTCAAATCGGGGGCTGGTCTGCTCCTGGACGGCCACGCTCCCGCGGCCCGCCCGCCGCCCCCCCCCCCAGCTCCGGCCCCGGTGGCGCCCTCGGCACCCACCTCTGCGCGGCGGGGCTAAGCGAGTCTCCCTGAGACGCGCTGACTCCCTGAGACGCGCAGCCAGGATTCGGGGCCACCCCGGACCGTCGTCAGCTCTGAAGGAGGATTGACAGGTGAGCGGGGAGCGGACTGTCGCGGCGGGGTTGTGGGATCCCGGGAAGGCCAGGGTGAAGGGTGCCGTTTCCCGCCTCCCGCCCCGCCGGGGCCCGTGGGGAGGAGCCGAGCTCCCGCGCAGAGGGCGGGGGAGGGGCTCGCCCGCGCTCCAGCCCGGCGCACTCGGGGGCGGTGCCAGCTACGGTCCCGCTTTCCGCGCCAAATTTTTAAATCGAAGGCGGAAGGTCCGGCCCCGCCTCGGGGACCTCTAGCCAATCGCAGGCCTTCGCCGGGCTTACTGATTGGCTCGGAGCCGTCTCCCTGGAAACCGTGAGATGCTGTCTGGCGGACCCCGGGGGCGGTGCAGTTGGCGGAGAGGAGGAGCCAGTGCCTGTGCCGGGCGGGAAGCGGGCTACTGCAGGGGACTGTACCTGGGACCGGGAGCGCAGCTTACGGTGCGCTTTGGCTTCGCGGTGATTTCGGCACCTAGGGAACCCTTCCCTCGCCCCAGTACTTCGTGTATTGAAAGAAGCCTGAAAAAGGGGGTCAAAATCCCAAAGCTCTCTGTAAATGCCCCGTCGTGCGCCTAGAGCGCAGAGGCTGAATTGGAGGGTTGTTCTCTGGCCACTTCACCAGTCCTTCCTTCCGAGCCTGTGCACGTGTGTGTCAGGCGAGAAACTTCAGCATCTCCCCCGATGCAGGCTCGGTGCATGCTCCATCGGAACCTGGGCTCGTGCGCTCCGTCTGCAGCCCGGATCAGTGCACAGGTGGGTGCTTGCTACAGCCATCTCTGAACCTGAGAGAGGACTGTCACTGCAGATTCTGTGTTTGCTTGAAGTCTCGTGACAGAAGGGTTTGATGGAGGAATTTATTGCTGTCTGTTGGCGCGGACTGCCTAGAGGCACTGTCTGTCCTCGAGGCAAAAATAAACCCGATTTGTCATTTTTTTGTTTGTTTCCGGGGGCTCTTGTGTACGTGAATCATTTTCATCAGCTCTTAATTCTCGCTTTACTTTTTTTCCTTTTAAGGATAGTAAAAAACTTTAATCGATTGGACTACTTAAACCACTGGAATTTGAGGAGGAACTTCAGATTTTTCGTTTTTAAAGACACACTAAATGTATGAGGAATTGACAAAATGGAGAACCAAAAGGTATTTTTAAAGTTCAGTCTATACTGTTGCAATGTCAAATGAAGTATCATCCCGAGTTTTTCGTTAATAAGTTTTCCTTAAGTTTGATAGTCATGAATGCTGTATACTTTTGGTTAACTTTTACAGAAATCCAGAAGGAAATTTTAATTGTTGAAGAGGAATAGGGTTGTCCAGGGTTAAAGTAACTTTTTTGTTTCAAAAGTTTAGTATAAATTTCATATATATGGAAAAAGTTTTGGGTTTTTTTTTACTTAAAAATATGTATATGTTATATACATGAACCATTGGAATTTAGAAGGGTTATAATTTGATACTGGATTTCTTTGTAAGGTAACATTAAAAAATGTCAACCCTTTAATCTACTGGGCCTCCAAATGCTGTTCCTGACAAATCTCCTGGAAGCATTTAGATGTTAGCTCAATGCTGTCCTTGGCAGTGGTCACTGAAACTCCACCCTTGGATCAGCACCTCCTGAGGGCACCATACTGAACTGAAAATTCAGGTGCCAGCCCCATGTGACCTCCCTCTGCCTCGCATCCTCTTCTGCTAAGTAGCAGATTCAGCAGAAATACACACTGGAAGAGCACTTGATGAGCCCTTAGTTTCATGGTTATAATAGAGGATTGTTAACCCAGGCTCCCAAAGTTACAGAGGAAACAGTGGGTATCTCTGTTCTCTGAGTTGTTGCCTTCCAAGTCCCTTTCTTTAAGAATGGTGCACCTCCTGGTGTCTAAAAGTGAAGGGGGCCCAACTCTACTATCTGTATGAATTGCTATTAACTTACCAGTGTAGGTAAGTGCTAACTTACCATAGCAGGAACTAGCTCTGAGGTCTTAAATGGCTAACCTTACTTCCCTTGGTCCCATTTTCGGCATCTGTGCCTCAAGCGTTGATGTTGAAAGCAGATTTTTCTGGTCAGAAGTCCTGCTGGTAGGCAGGAGGCCCTAACGGTAAGGGCGCCCTCACCTTGGCTGCTTGAGCCTGTTCCTGGTATGTCAGTGAGCATCCACTGCTCACAGCCACTCCACTGGGTGGAGCCTGGTGTGGGTCCTGAAAGCCTTTACCGGAGGTCTTATTAGTAGGAATTTAGGAATTTAGAAGTGATCAGTTACTTAAAGTGATTGGTAAGGAAAGGGAAGGGAATGAGCTCTAAGCTATCTTTATAGCCCTCCTTTCTCAAAATAGAATTTAAAAATAAAACCTATAGTTAATGTTATTTATTTATTAATGTAAATTCTTAGATCACATGGTGAAGACATTTAGATCCATAGTTTCTACCAAGTTAAAAGTGGGAAGTTTAACTATTTTTTTTTGTTTTTGTTTTTCGAGATAGGGTTTCTCTATATAGCCCTGGCTGTCCTGGAACTTACTCTGTAGACCAGGCTGGCCTCGAACTCAGAAATCCGCCTGCCTCTGCCTCCCAAGTGCTAGGATTAAAGGCGTGCGCCACCATGCCCGGCTTTTTTTTTTTTTGGAAGTTTAACTATTAAATTTACCGTAGTAGCAAGGTAAATTAACAGTCCCCCTGCCTGTAATCACATCAGAGGCAGAGGCAGGAGGATTGTTAATTTAGGGTCAGCTTGTTACTACATAGTAAGTTCCAGACTGGTTGGAATGTATAGTGAGACCTTGTCTTAAGCAAAAAAGGAAAATACTGTCAAGAGATCGCTGTGATATTCTTAATCTACTTGGTCAATATGAAAGGCAGAAAGCTTTCTGATAGGTTCTGTTTTACAATGAACTCAGTTATTAATTCCTTCTAAACCAGGAAAACCTCTTTTCTGAGCCGCATAAAAGGGGACTGATGAAAAGCCCCCTGCGTGAGTCCTCGAAGGCCAACGTGGTGTTGTCTGAGATCCAGCCTGACTTGGGCCCTTTAACCACACCAACCAAGCCCAAGGAAGTCTCCCAAGGAGAGCCATGGACACCCACAGCCAACCTGAAAATGCTTATCAGCGCCGTGAGCCCAGAGATCCGAAGTCGAGATCAGAAAAGGGACCTGTCTGACAACCGAAGTGCATTACCTGAAGCTAGAGACTGTTTGCATGTAGGTTTGCAGGGGGGCTGGGTGGCATCTGGGGGCTTGTGGAGGAAGGGATGGTCAGTGTGGAACCCGGAGCTGTTGGAAGGCTACTGTTGACCTGCTGAGCATGGGAAAAGTTTGTACCTTTGGAGCACAATGCCGGGAACTGTACTCTATGAGTGATCTTTATCCCAGGCTTTAAGACCATTCTTATGCCCTCCCACTTTGTTGCAGCTGTTCAAACCGCGTGTATGTGTAGGTAAGAGGAGTTAGTCATCTAGCACAGAGGCCCCCCACAATAAACCTGTCATGCTTTATTCCAGAATGAGACATTGTTTACCTTTGCCTCTGCAGGAACACTTATCTGGAGACGAATTTGAGAAGTCCCAGCCGAGTCGGAAGGAGAAGAGCTTGGGGTTGCTATGCCACAAATTCTTAGCGAGGTACCCCAAGTACCCCAACCCTGCTGTGAATAACGACATCTGCCTGGACGAGGTGGCCGAGGAGCTCAGTACGTATGCCAGTTGCCAGGGTGGTTAATGATTAGAGTGAGTCTGGTGGACTTAACTCTTTTGGATCTGAGCTCACACAGTCACACTATCACAGATTCAGATAAGACCCTGTGGCAATTCGAAGCCTCACAGGTCCTGTTAATTTGAGAATAACTCAGTCTTGGAAGCAAACAAATGTGGGTGGAGAGTTTCTGGGTTCGGGTTGTCCCTGAAGCTGCACAGGAAGGAAATGGTGTTTTATGACTTGTTGCACGAACAGCTGCGGCTCTGGCGTTCACCTTGACCCTGTCCCTGAGGAACTAGTGTACCCACAGTTGCATAAAGGGATGATTTCTGTGACTCTGCCTCTCTGCCATTTGAGACTGAGCATGGGTTAGGCGGTTATTCTCTCTTCGGCATAAACTATGGGTGTCCTCTCTTTACCACTCTGAAGACCTGATTCTAGAGCAGGAAAGGAGGCTAGCAGATTAAAAAGTAGCTTTGCGGTCATTAAAATACATTTTTGTGTGCATGTGTAAGTATGGGTGTCTATGTGTGTTCCTGTGTGCAGAGGGCTGGAGGCCAACCTTGAGTATCTTTCCTTGGGAACCTTGGTTTCTGAGAACAGGGAATCTCACTGGGACCTGGGGCTCACCAATTCATCGAGGTTGGCTTTTCAGATGGGTGCTGGGTATCAAACTCAGGCTAGTACTCTCCCAGTGGAGACATGTCCCCAGCCTGAAAGGATCTTAGTCTCAACTTTGAAGTGTATGCAGGATAGTGATTTAATGTGTGGTTTCACTCTATAAAGAAAAAGACCACCTTTCTAAGCAGAAACATCAAGTCATGATTTAAGAGTATGCTACTTGGATACACCTGCTCTTCACATACACTCTTGTCGGGCTAGGTGGTGTGTGTGTTTGTGTGTTCAAGATCTTGTATAGATCTATGAACAGTAGAACCTATCTTCAGTAGAACAATGGTTACTGAGCAAAGGACACATTTGTGTTAGGCAATATAAATTATAGAAAAAGGAGCGGGGTTATCTAGAACATCATAAAAGGGCCAGGCATGTGGGAGCAGTGCTTTCTGACCATAAACTAAAGGCTCAGATCAGGCCTGGCTCTAATGCCAGTCCAGGTCTTGTAAGAAGAGAAGCAGAGGCCTGTGGCGACTTGTGGGGAAGGGTTCCTTGGCGGTGGTGGGGAGTGGGTGGGAACATTCCAGGAAAGAACCCTTTATGCTGGTTCTCAACTGGAAGTCACCAGGAACAGCAAGAGGCCACTAGGGGGAGCTCTATTAAGCACATTTCCCAAAAGGATAGATTCTGTCCCGTAATGAAATGAAATCAATAGTAAAGGTAAATTTCTGAAATAAGGAGAATCTCACCATGCAGAACACTGAAACCCTCTCTGGGTTGACACGAGCCATAGACTTGCTAATCTTGACATCACTGGTGATAGGTAGATGTGGACCAAATTAGACCCCCTAAGAAATGTAACTTTCTGTTCTTTCATTTAGGTTTCGAAGAAATGACACCATGGATTTTAAACTTTTTTTTTTGAAATCTCAGCACTTTTAAAAGAAGTGTGTGTGTGTGTGTGTGTGTGTTTGGTCTTGGAGACCAGAAACAAAATGTTGAATCCCGTGTAGCTGGAGTTACAAGTGGTTGTGAGCTGCCCGCTGTGGTACTAGAAACTGATCTCTGGTCTTCTGGTAGGGCAGCAAGCGCTCTTAACCACTGAGCCATCTCTCCCGCCCTAAGTCTCAGCACTTTGTGCCCGTGATATGATCGTGGCAGGCAGGTGTGGGTAGCAGGAGGGAAATAAAGGAATGGGCTCAAGATCGTGGCAGTTAGACTATTAGAGGCTTCGTTTTCCCACTTCCCAGCTATCACTGAGGCAAGTCTGAACTTCTGTGTCTTAAACAGTAAAATACAGGTAACAATGATCACCACACACATTAGAATACACTTGTCCTGGACGATACAATTTAGATCCCCCCCCCCCCCAGTGACTGTAACTTAAATGATCTCAGTTCTGTGAGAGAGAGCCATGCCTTTCTCCCCTCTACAGTGCTTGTTGTGTGTGTTGTATTACTGCATTTACTCAGATGTCCCTGCTGACTAGTAGGAAGAGTGACTCCGTTGGGTACACACAGTGAAAAGTCTGTGCCTTCTCGGCAGATGTAGAACGTCGACGGATTTATGACATCGTGAATGTCCTAGAGAGCCTGCACATGGTGAGCCGCCTTGCCAAAAACAGGTACACTTGGCACGGCCGGCACAACCTCACCAAAACCCTCGGGACGCTGAAGAGTGTCGGGGAGGAGAACAAGTACGCTGAGCAGATCATGATGATCAAAAGGAAAGAATATGAGCAAGAGTTTGATTTTATCAAGAGCTGTGGCATAGAGGACCACGTGATCAAGTCACACGCTGGCCAGAATGGCCATTCAGACATGTGCTTCGTAGAGCTCCCTGGAGTGGAATTCCGGGCAGGTGAGAGGCGTCGATATTGCATGGTGGTCCTTGCAGGTTGCAAAAAAAGATGCCACGGAGACTCCGTCAGCTACTCGGCAGCTACCATAACTCATGTTTGGGGTTGGGTTTTTGGTTTGATGAGACAGTGTCTCTGTACTCCAGTCTGGCCTTGAGTTCCTGATGGTCCTCTCGCTCTACTCCCGCAGTACTAAGGATTTGGGCATGTGCCGCCATGCCCAGCCACCACTGCAGCTGTCGGCTGTATGGTCCAGCGGTGCTATTTTTAAGGCCTGTTACTTTGCCTCCTTGAATGTTAATTCTCTAATCCCCTGTTCTTCCCCAAAGCTTCTGTAAACAGCCGCAAAGACAAGTCCTTACGCGTGATGAGCCAGAAGTTTGTGATGCTGTTCTTGGTGTCGACGCCTCAGATAGTGAGCCTGGAAATTGCTGCCAAGATTTTAATTGGGGAAGACCACGTGGAAGATCTGGATAAAAGCAAGTATAAAAGTAAGTGTCACAACAGCCCGGGAGGCTCCGGAACAATTCATAAACAACAGAACTTCACTTACCGTTTGATCAGGCGCCGAGCAGATTTCTGGGTACATATCTATATTTGATCTCTGCCCACCTACCTTACCCCGTCCCGCCTCATCCCCACCCCTCCAGTGGTATTACTGCTAACTGGTGGAATTCAGCCAAGACATCTAACCTTCTTCTGGTCTGATGCTTTAGTGCCACCTGATACTGTGACTGTCCCCATTTTACGTGGTTAGAAGCTCCCAGGATTTAAATGAGCAATCCGTTGTAAAGTAGCTCCAGCTCCTGGATCTCATCTCTCCACTAATGCTGATACGTAAGGGTAGAAGTAGTTTTCACTAAATTGTCCCCTGATGGCCTTGCAACACAGATGGCTTGCCACTTTGAAAAAGTTCTAGCCAGATGGCTGCTGTGAATTCAGCTGGTTCCTAACCAGCTCTCTTCCCGTGGTTGTGGCGGGCATTGAAGGAACCTCCTCAGAAAAGGTGTGGAAAGGAGCCAAGCAGACAGGAGTGAGCTTCCACACGCTTGTATCCACAGGAAGATGATGCAGATGTAACTACTGGGGAATCAATAAGACAGAGCTGTCCCAAGAGCTTGTAGATTGTCTGGGCCTTTGCCCTAAAATGCCATATCCTATAAAGCTCTACTAGTGTGTAGAAGTAAGTTAAGACATCCCTGGGTTGATAGTTCATCCACTAGACAGAATTAAGTACAGAGTAAGGCACTAGTACTGGCAGTGCTTGGAAAAAGTGTAATTTGAGGAGACGCATCTTGATACTGCCAATGGGTCCCCTGCTTTTCTGAATCACCAGGGCTTTTCAGCTCCATGCTGCCACTGGTCAGTCACAGCCTTGGAAGCTGTTCCAGGAACTACAAATGTGTCATCTGCCAAATCCTTGGGGGAGTAAACACAGAGCCCTCTGGCAGGGCTGTGAGGCAGGAGACTCAATTTGTAACCCCGTACTCTGAACACTGACACAAGGGCAGACTTGTTAAAGGCAAAGTTTTTCAAGATCAGGGAGGTGTGTAGAGTCTTTGCGTATTTTGCAGGGTTAGTATATATGTTTGGGGTATAGAACTTTGCAAGCTTATAATGCTGTGGAAATCTCATTATAAACTATCATGGTTAGAAAAGCCTTACGTTTCCAACTGCTCCATTTCTGATTCTTCCTGTTCTGACTCATGAGAAGACACCCAGGAACATGCCATTTCACGAACAGATCATCTCATCCAGTCACTTCCAATGGGAACCTGGACCACCGCCCTTTCAAAACTCAAGACCAGCAGTCACTCCTGAAGAATTTAAAACGCCTTTTTTGTTGTTTTGTTTTAATTCAAGCAGTGTTGCTAGAAGCTATAGTTGTTGTATATATATCATATTATAGTTATTGTTAGACTAACTTGAAAGGAGTCAGGAGTTTCTGCCTGGTGCTAGCAGGGTAGCTCTTGGATATACCTGACTTTCTTAGGAGACAAAATCCTGTGGTCTTTTATTATTCTATTTAATGCTATACATGCTTTTGTGTGTCCCCCCAGCAAAAATTAGGAGGCTGTATGACATTGCTAATGTCCTGAGTAGCTTGGATCTTATCAAGAAAGTCCATGTTACAGAAGAAAGAGGTCGAAAGCCAGCTTTTAAATGGACAGGCCCAGAAATCAGCCTGAACAACAGTGGTATGTATGCTTTTGTTGTTGTTGTTTTTATTTATTGTTTGTCTTTTAAACCCAGAGGGATTCTCTCCCCTCCTCTTTACATAGCCCCACACGTGGGAAGACTAAATGTAGATAATTGGAAAAGCAGTACAAGATGAACACTCCCACAGAAAGGTGGCTACCGTGACTTTGGGCGCACTTGCAGGGAGAGGTCCTTTGGAGCAGGAATTTAGAATGAAGGCTCTGGAGCAATAGTAACGGCTGTGTAACCCAGGGCCACGAGATTTTCATAAACGTTTATGCCTGGCCAGTGTCTTCTGTAGCTGTGCTCGCAGATCTATGGTGGGATGCATTTCTTAAGAGGGGCCTCCCAAGTGGAGCAAGCATGAAGGTCACCAGCTCCCACCAGCTCTCACATTCCCCTGATGAGAAAATAAACAAGACTCTATATACTACAAGAGAGGAAAATCAATAGAGAATGCACACTGGCATTTCTCTGGTCTTGAGAAGCAGTCCAGTCTCCATAGTCACCTGTTTAATATTGTAGGGTTCAGCCATAGAATGAAAATATTGCTTTGGTCTGCACCGAACGTGGGCAGGTGTTTTCCGGTCACTGTTCCCTAAAAGAATATGCAGTGACGACTCTGTAAACACGGGCATTATATTAGGTATTTCAAGTAACGGAGAGAAGACTCAGCATAGACTGGAGGCTGTGTTTAGCTTCTGTGCCACTGTATGTGAGGGGCTTGTGCTTCTTCAACTCTTGGCACGTAAGAGGCATTCTGGGACACATCCTCAGATGTGGAGGACCAGCTGCGCAATGTAGTGTCAGAGATGGAGCATGAAGAATTGTCTCTAACTGCGAGGTTCCCGGTGCAGAGTGATGAGTGCTGGTGCACACCGTGGGCACCCTACGCCGTTACCCTTTGCTGCATTTTGATTTCCTCTGTGACAGGGAAGTAGGGTGGTCGACTGTGCTTTCACACACTGGCCTTTTTCCATTTCAGGCTCCAGCCCTGTCATGCCTCTCCCTGCCTCCTTAGAGGTCGAGCAGTCTGCAAAGGAGAACTGCGCCAAAAACCTCTTTTCTACACGGGGGAAACCCAGCTTCACTCGACACCCGTCCCTCATCAAATTGGTAAAGAGCATAGAAAGCGATCGGAGGAAGATCAGTTCCGCTCCCAGCAGCCCTGTCAAGAGCAGCAAAGGTACGTTCTCCTGGAAGGTCAAGGCTCCACTCAGGAGAGCTTCCGATCAGCCTACTGGATCGCTCGCACACAAAGGATAAAAAGCGCTTTGTAGGGTTTAACTGCAGTGCGTCTGTCTAGGTGGCAGATGCCTGCTTTCTGGTCCCCAGACGCCCGAGTTTTCTTCCGTGTGACTACTCAATCTTTACCTTTGACCATCTTCTCCCTTCTATATTTTACCAGCTGAGAGTTCTCAAAATTCTCCACCCGTCCCAAACAAGATGGCTCAGCTCGCTGCTATTTGCAAGATGCAGTTGGAAGAGCAGTCAAGGTAGGCTGGCAATGCGGGGCTGGGAAGGAGATGTATTGCCATCTCAGTGTGCTCTTAGATACTTGGAAACTGGAGAGAGAGAGAGAGCCTTTAAGAGAGAGAGAGCCTTTATACTGTCTGTCCTCAGCCAAAACAGACCAAAAAGCTGTTGCTGTTGTCGTGAAAGTGTGGCTTTTAACTGGGGCAAAAAGTGGTAGGATGCAGAGATTGGGAACCGGTTCAGGAGGTAAGGTACCTGGCGCTCAAACGTGAGGAGCTGAGTTGAGATCCCCACTGCCCACGTAAAAGGCCTGGCATGGCAGCACCTGTCTTTAATCACACAGTGAAGGTGTGGCCGCTAGAGGCTCCATCAAGCTCATTACCTAGCCGCCTCAGCTAAACTGATAACAGCACCCATCTTTAATCCCATTGTGGCCACTGAAGGATCTTCGGAGCTCACTGGCTGGCCAGTCCAGCTAAATGGATGAACTCCAGGCTCACTGAAAAGATGAAAATCACTAAGGAAGACATCTCATGTCAACCTCTGGCCTCCAATGCCTGTACGTTCACACACATCCAGGCAAGAATACTTAGGAGCAATGTGGTTCCATGATGTTCCATAAACCTTCTCTTTCAGTGAACCCAGGAAGAAAGTGAAAGTAAACCTAGCAAGATCTGGGCACTACAAACCACTGGCTCCCCTGGACCCTACAGGGAACACTGAGCTGGAGCTGCTCGCCCCGTCCCTTATCCAGCCCCTGGGCGTGGTCCCCCTGATCCCTAGCCCATTGTCAACCGCAGTGCCTGTGATCCTACCTCAGGCCCCTTCGGGCCCATCCTATGCCATCTACTTGCAACCTGCCCAAGCCCAAATGTTGACACCACCCCCTGGCCTGAGCCCAACTGTCTGCCCCACCCAGCCCTCTAATGCTACTGGATCCAAAGACCCTACAGACACCCCCACTGAGAAGACCGCCACAGATGCCACAAAGCCCGGTGCCTCCTGCAGACCTGGAAGCCTGCAGCCAGCACCAGAAAGGCAAGGTGCTAAGCATCGAAGCAAGGAGACGACTGGAGATCGGGGCACAAAGAGGACGATAGCCGAGGAAGACAGTGGTCCCAGTTCTGTAAAGAAACCTAAAGAGGACCTGAGAACGCTTGAGAACGTCCCCACCCCCACGGTGAGTATAGCCTCAGACGGGATGGTGCTCTTAAGTTCTAGCAATTCTGAGGCTGACTCCACAAGAATTTGGTGGTTTGTGAAGCTTACCAAAGCTAAGAACTCTCTCCGAAGACAAAGAATGATCCCTTAACATCCCCTATCCAAATGAGGTCCCAGACAGCTAATCCTCACACGGATGACAGCAGGGACATTTTTAAACCTTGAGAGGAAAAGCTGACTTGCTCTCTTTTTAAAGCGTCACAAGTGGCTGTCCCTAAGTCCTTTCCTCCATTCCCATACTGGAACACAAACACCTGTCATGAGAGTCATAAATAGTTTCTAAGCAGTTGTCACCACAACTGCAGGGATACACAGGCCTCCCTCCCGTAACTCATGCCTTCTGAGTCATTCCCCAGCATTTGCTTGAAGTCATGTACCTGGCATCTGTTGGCTGGAAGAGAATTTGCCCACCCCATCTTTTCCTTCCTCAAATTTCCCCACGTTTTTCCGTGTAAGCCAAAACGTCAAGCCGATCTTGTCCACCCAGAGGTACCGTGGATGCCTCCAGAGATGTTGGCCCTCTCGGTGGTTTTCTTAGGTAAGATTAGATCAGGAAAGAATGAATAGTTACTGGACGACTACACACACACTGTGTGTCGTAGACTCGAAAGTCTTACTCAGAAGTCGTCGCCCTTGAGTCACAGGACCGAGGCCCATGAAACAAAGTGTCGTCAACGGATGCAACGGAGCACGGAAGCAGAACTCAGTCTCCTCTTTTGCCCCTGCTGTGCACTATTTGCCTTCTCCACATCTTGTTCTTCTTTATCTGCTATGAATTTATTCCTCCAACACCCCACACCCCTCCCCGCCATCTACTAGGTTAGAAGAAATTACCCCAGATCAAGTCTAACCCACCACCCTCCTTTGATACCTGCCTCTGTGTACTCACCCCAGTTTTTGTGGGATTAGGTGAATTTATTATATGAAGAGATGTATAAAGGGCTTTGTGATCCCTTTAGGACACCGTATTGGCAGGATGGCATTGTTTGTTGCTGCTTGTTGAGGCAGCTTGAGTCTGGAATCTTCCCCAAGGATGGTCTCCTAGGAACTATTCAAATCATCAGCTATCTCATGTATTATTTTATACATGGCCCTGGTGTACATTGGCCCTTGGCTTGACTCAGTATTCTGGAAGGGCCATAATCTCTCTAGGCCAGTGTGTGTGTGTGTGTGTGTGTGTGTGTGTGTGTATGATTTCGCAATGGTTTCCTGGTGTCCCCCTGGGTACCCCAGATTAGAGGTTTTAGATTTCTCCTGTCCCCTAGTTCCCCTCTCTGTTGAATTCATTTTAACTCTTTAGTGTGGACTGAACAGAAAAAGAAAAATGATTCAGGTGCTAAATCTATTCAATAGACATGTTCTGAGAACTCAGACCTGTAGGGATGGCATGGAGTCAGTATGCAAATAAATGCCACCATATCTGATAGTAGATCATAAAGAGAGAGAAACCAAAGCAGGATAAACAATCAGGAGATTGGGGTACAGGAGGCGGTAGGATATGACATTCAAGAGGAAAAACAAAATCCATTTTGCTAACTTCAAGAAATGGCATTATAGGCTAAAAGAATTATAAATGTAATTTGTTGAAGTTGAGTAAGTCAGTAATCACAGTCACTTGTCCATCAGAGAGGATAACTATTAGTGACATTAGCAGCCCCTTGTAAAATGCCAAAACCCAGCCATTAAGCATTCTCCGCCCCTGCATCTCTCCGGATGACTTTGAACAATACCAGGCACCTAAGAAACAATTTAAGTCTTTCAGCACTGTGGACTCTGAGGTCGCTAGTTCCCAAGAAAAAGCCCAATCAAAAGCTGGGGACCAAAGTGTGGGCTGTTGTTTGGACAACAGAGAGAAGCATCTGAAGGAGGGTGAAAGGAGACCCCTGCTTCTAAGAGATGCTTTGAGAGTCCCCAGTCCCAGCACAGGGTTGGGGGGGCAGACTTTGGGGGGGCGCTCTAGCCACCCACACACCCTGTATGTTTAGGAATGTGCAGGAACCTAACAAGGCGGGAGTCCCATCAACAACCACAATGGAGGCTTGTGCCTATTGCCATCCGGGCCTCTGATATGTACCAATTGGTGCTGCTTTTCTGCCTGTCGGCTTTGGCCTCTGGCCCAGTTTGCTTTCCACGTGATAAAGAAATAGCCTGATTGTGCAGTACTTTTAGTTCTAAAGCAGGAGTCTGAAAACCTGGAAGGCCAGCTAGCACATGTGTTTGGCTCCCTAGAACGTAGGTTTCTGTTGAGTTATCCCACTCAACTCTGTCCCTGTTGGGGTACAAACAGGCCCTATACAAAGGGTGTGGCTGCATTCTCATGGGTCTTGGGCTGTATTCAGCCACTCCTTTTACTAAATGGAGTAGCTGACCCCATGTTCTTCTAGTGTGCATGTATGTGAAATAAATGCTTTCTCCTTCTTTTGTAGCCTCTATTCCCATCAGGATACCTAATCCCTCTTACCCAGTGCTCATCCCTGGGGCCAGACTCTGTGTTGCCTAACACAGAAAACTCAGGTATACCCTCCCCAAATCACCGGATCTACAGCTCCCCAATTGCAGGTGAGTAGATACCATGTATCATGTATTAAGATGTGAGCTGGCCTGCAGTTCACTTACACAATGTCAGCTTCCTGGACTTCCTGCTTTAAGACGTCACCCCCGCCCCCTTTCTTTTCCAGGTGTGATCCCAGTGGCATCATCGGAACTCACTGCTGTGAATTTTCCCCCATTCCATGTGACACCTCTGAAACTTATGGTCTCCCCAACATCTATGGCAGCCGTACCTGTTGGGAACAGCCCGGCTCTCAACTCCGGCCACCCTGCTCCTGCCCAGAACCCAAGCTCGGCCATCGTAAACTTTACCCTGCAGCACTTGGGACTCCTCTCCCCGGGCATGCAGATGTCTGCTAGCCCGGGACCTGGAGCTGGCACAGTCCCCGTGTCCCCACGTGTAGAAGCAGCTAGCGTCATACCAGATAACTTGAGCTCTCGGCAAGGGAGGGCAACCAACCATGACTCGCCGGTCCCGGGCCAGAGCCAACTAAACGGACAACCAGTTGCGGGGACAGGGGCACAGCAGGTAAGAGAATCTGCATGTTAGGTCTAAAACTTGAAGATGACCTTGACCTTCTGATTCTCTTGCTTCTGCCTCCCACTTTGCTGGGATTGCCATTTAATTTGATTATCTGTATCATGGGAGGGCACATGTTTGCCTTCCTTCATCGGAGAGGGAATTAATTATGACAGGGTGAATGACTGAGGGCAATCCTTCCTTCCAGACCCAAGAAGAATGCCCAAGGAATCCAAATTACTAGGTTGTCATAAGGTTTTGTCTCAGCAAAGTAATTGAGTTCAAAGGAATGCACTGAGGCTCACCTTGTCCACATAGGATATATTAGTCTCCCAGCAATCCAGATATCATCTAGCTTGGTCTTGAGTCTTCTGGGGAGTATGGTTCACCAGGGGTCTGATACCTTTTTCCCTTGTTCTCTCCAAATAGCCTGTTCCTGTGACGCCCAAAGGCTCCCATTTGGTGGCTGAAAGTTTCTTCCGTACTCCGGGTGGACCAACCAAGCCTGCCAGCTCACCCTACACAAATTTCGATGGTGCTAACAAAACCTCCTTTGGAACCCTCTTTGTCCCACAGCGCAAACTGGAAGTCTCAACTGAGGATGTCCACTGATTGACAAGATGGTGGTTTAATTTAATTGTCTAAAGAGCTATTTAATGAGACAATATACACATATAGATGGAGAGAACACCACCTTTAAGAATACTGTAAATATTTGGGGTTTTACTCAATATCACAGCATATCACACATGCGCATGCTTGTGCACCCACCCACCCACACACACACACACACATGCGCATACATTTGCGTATACATTTGTACAAGACCAAATTCAGCCTTCAGTGCTATAAAATAAAATGTTGAACTAAGGTATATTAACTTCTGGGGGGGGGGGATTGATTTTTTTCACCTGTGCCTCTATTATTATGCAAAGTAACTTTATTAAAGTTTACTTCCCTTTCAGCAAATGTTTGACTTACCTAACAGCACCTGCTCAAACTTTTTGCACAAAGGAAATGCTGTGTGATGTATAATGTATTTTTACATAGGGAGGCGATAGCTATATTTTTTTGTAATTTCTTTAATCCTTTGCCGTTGCAGTCTGTCTTTTTGTAGAGTTTACAACCCTCCTCAATCAAGTCTATGGAAAAAAAATTATTTATAAAATGTATTTTTAATCATAAGTTGTTGAAATTAAAACTCTTCTAAAATGCACTTAACATTTTCATTTGGCCACATAGGGCACTCTGTCGGGAGAAACTGACAACTTATCTAATCTCAGAGGCAAGTTCTTGGGAATGGCTTCCCTGGATACTCAGGGGTCATAGGTTTCACATTCTCCCAACCCCTTCCCCTGTCACAAGCCAGAGCATTGCTAGAATAGTGAACGATGTGGTGTGGAGAGGCTAAGAGAGCAGGTGAAAGACAGGGGGAGCTAAGGTAGTCCTGGCTCTGCCCAGCACCCATTGCAGGCCATCTCTGCAGAGAAGAGGGGCAGCCATTGTCTACGCCTTCTCTATTGTCCAGCTCTAGGGAGGGAAGAGCAGTAAGGTTTTTTTTCCTCTTGGCAGGGAACCAATACATACTACACCCCAGTGGGCCTAGGAGAAAGAATAACTATGGTGTGCTCCAGTTGCATCTTGACCCCTTAAGAGACAGGCTGCATGCTGAGAAGACAAGAGCCGCCTCTGTCCAGGGTCTTTCAGGAACGTCTGTTTCCTATGTGCTAATGTTGGCAACTACAGACATTTGGATTGCGTGTTATGAACCCCAGATCACAAGGCCACTGAGACAGAATTTAAGGCAACAAGTCCATAGTCATTGCTAAGAGTCAACCTTCCCATCCATCTCCATGAAACCAAAGACCTGTGGGAGGCTCTGCACTGCTCTGGACATTCATAGGGTCACTCTCTTTAGATTTGTACTCTGTATGGCCAATGCCAGGTAAGATGGCAGATTTTCCTGTTAGTTTAGAGAGCCCTTCTTGAGTGTGTGTAGGTCCTGTGCCTTGCTTCCAATCAAGAAGTCACTGAATGAATGGGGTGTGTGTAGTCTTGTGTGTGGTTATCGGCTGCCATTGGACTAGTTTACATCTCAACTTGAATCTTTGCCACTTGCTGGCTTTGAGGACTTAACCACAAGAGTCCAACACTGCATGGAAATAGAGGTGGCCTTTTGGACCTAAAGGTAGCCGACAGCTAACACGACCAGAAGGAAACAACTCTAGTTCTGCCAGTAGCCACAGAGAACTGGATTCTGCCAGCAGTCTAACTGTGGAGAGCAGGGTATGAAGGGTCCCTGAAGGGCTCATGTGTTGAAGGTTTGGTCCCCAGTGCACCAGTGTTTGGAGGTAGGGAACCAGCAGATGAGCTGGAGCATGAATGGTTAAACTGTTGACAAACTCATAACTCGATGAAATATAAGGAAGTGATAGAAACCTTAGGAGGTGGGGCCTGTTTAAAGAAAGTTCTTTCGGGGAGGCAGGGGGATGCAGTCCTTCAAAGGTATGTCTGGGCCTGGCCCCTTCAGCAATCCTTGACTCATGGCTGCCATGCACAGAGCAGTTTTGCACCAGACAGTCCCTTTCACTCCCCCCTCCCAAAAAACAATCATCAAGTGACCATGTACAGGGACCTCTGAAATTGTTAGTATCTTTAGATTGTTTTCTGAGATATTTTGTCACCACAACAGAAAGCTGACAAGAATCAGTCCACAGGGGAGCCTCAGAAAGATCACAGCCCCAACTGCCACCTTGGCTGCAGCCTTGAACACCAAGCAGAGGTCTCTGGGCCATGCCAGGCAACTGGCACACTGAAGCAGATAGTACATGGGTGCTGTTTTAAGATATACTAAGTTTGTGGTAACTCCGTTGAACAACAACAGATATGTGCAGCCACATAGCCCGCCGGCGCCCATAAATACCCTCTTCCTGTCAGAGTATGGTTCATAAGTTTTATGGGCATTCACAGAAGGAAACGTGACTCTGTGGGCTTTTCTAGGAACACACTCCATTTCCTTGGCTGGGAACAACTGTCAAGATACTAGGCACCGCACTAATAAAACTTCTCTGAACATTTTTTTCCCCCAAAACTACCCTCCTATCTCTCTCCCCATCCTCCCTTTTTGAGACAGGGTTTAATATGCCTAGGTTGGCCTCAGACTCACTATACAGATGAAGATGACCTTGAACAACTGATCCTTCTACCTCCTGAGTGCTGGGCTTACAGGCCTACTTATGTCACCACTCTTCCTTTATGAAGGGCGAGGGATTGAACCCAGGGCCTAGTGTATGCTGAATCAGCATTCTACCAGCTGAACTATATCCTCAACTAGTTTCTCCTTAAGGAATTTTATTTCCATGGGGATGGAGCCCAGTGGCCCATAGCTGGAGGCTGCCTCATGCCTAACCAAGAATGGACCAGACATCCAGCCTCATCTGAACTCCTGGAGTAGGATGCTGTAAACTTCTATCTTTTTGCCTTTACCATTTTGACTCCTTAGTGCACCTTGGCCACCTCTACAAGTGCACTTGTCTCACCCTCTGCAAAGGCTCCCACCTATGTGTAAATCTGAACTGAAGCCATCTGACAATCCCCTGATCCTTTGTCATCTGTCTAGTAACTATCTTGCTCAGAGCAAGTCATCATTTCTGTGACCAGAAAACCAAAGGACACCAGATCATGGAGAGAAAACACAGCTAAGGACTTCAGAATACCTATCTCACCAGGACTTGTCATGATGGTCAACTGGTAGAGAAGCAGGTAGGTGACAACATCATGCACCAGCCAAGACATCTGAGGTCTGCTTAGATCCTGTAGACGGTCCCTGGTTTATGCTTTGCATTATGACTGTGGGACTTCACTATAGCATAAAAGTGGTAGGCATTCATCAAAAACAGGGCTTTAGGCTTTTGAATTTGGACCATGTCCTGGGCTAGCGATATGCATTGCAGTGGTCTCTTGTACTGGGCAGGGCTTGCTGCTCCTCCCAGGCTCGTGGGATTGTGAAGGAATCCAGATGTTTTCCCCCAGAGCATTGCTCTGCTGATCTGTGATGCTGTGGGAAGCTTTAACGTATTATTTATTTTCATCTAAGGCTAGGATGGTCTACCAGGACTTAAGCAGAGGCATCTGCGTGTGCAACTTTTTAAAGTCTGCATTCGACTTTACACATAGACAGTTTGGTCCTGCTGTACAAAACCCACTTGTTCTGCCGTTTCATATAATATTCTCTATGTGAAAATTCTTCCCAAGTTTTATCCTGAATGAAAATATTTTTAGGGCTGGGGAAGTACCTTAGTAGTGTGCATGGCTGGTATGCACAAAGCTCTGGGTCGGATCCCCAGTCCTGTATAAAAAAGACATGGTGGTACATGCTTGTAAGCCTAACACTTTTGAAGTCAAGAAGGGGAGGTAGGATCAGAGGTTTAAATACTTCTGATAGTGAGCCAGAGGGCCACCTTCAGCCAATGAGAAACAAGAGAAGGAACATTTTTATTTTAGATACAATATATTAGGATTTTTCTAAAGTGATAATGTAGTTCCTGGGTTCCTAAAGAGGATTGTACCACAGTTTAAACTTCTCATCATGGTCCCTAGGCTCTTGGCTACTATTTAGGAACACAAACCCAATGAGCAAAACGTAGGCATCTGAAAATACAGAAGTTATTAATTGGGCAAATGAACATCCTTCTGAGATTTATAGCCCAGGATTTTGTGCTTTTCTGGTTCTACATTTTAATTTTTTATTATGTTTGTTTACTTATTAATTGATTCATTTACTTATTGTGTCTGTGTGTCCTTGCTATAGCGAACTTGTGGTCAGAAGGCAACTTGCAGAATCAGGTCTCTCCTGCCACCAACCATGGGGAGCTGGGAATTTAACTCAAGTCTTCAGGCTAGGTGGCAAGTGTCTTTCCCTGCTGAGCCATATACTGGCCCGTTCGTTGGTCCAGGTTTTTGAGTTCTTGGTCTCCCGCTTTGACGTCAGCTTCTATTTGCTTTGTCCTTCTTCCATCACGATGGATCTCTTTCCTGACCCAGAAAATCTGAAGACTTCCAAGGGACCTCATGTTATCAAACTTGCTTTTGTAAACAACTCCAAGAGGGGGCTGGACATATGGCTCAGTGATTAAGAGCACGGATTGTCCTTCCAGTGGTCCTGAGTTCAATTTCCAGCAACCACATGGAGGCTCACAACCATCTGTAATGTGATCTGATGTCCTCTTCTGGTGTGTCTGAAGACAGTGACATTGTACTCATATACATTAAATAAATAAGCCACTCCAAGTAGTAGATTCCTTTCTGACCACTTAGGGAAGATTTTTTTCCTCTCAGATGGGGAACAGAACCATACCTTAGGTCAGACTTTCCCTGACAATCAGTGGTCTTTTTTACTATCCCAGAGGCCCAAATGTGTTAACACTGGAGAGCTACAAATCTCAGTAATACTGGAAGTAGGCCAAATAATAATTTCGTATCTAAATTCACTACCAGTTCAACCCTTGGACAGGACAGTCATGTCTACGTATTCTGGAAAAAAAATGTTTTGGAAGTGCTGGGTAGAAGTGAGGTCATTAGTTGTAAGAAACAAATGTTGTTGGGCTCCTGCTGTTAGCCAGCCTGTAAGCAGCATTGCAAGATAATTATTATCAAGCCCGTTTTGGGAAGGCTACATTTGGAAAGGTAACGGTACAAGTCTCCCCTGCACAGTAGGCATGCAGAGTCAGTGTATAAGTGCAGGTGTACCTCGTGACAACATCTGCACTGATCCCACCGTATCACTTGCAGACTGTGGAGAAATAGTCTGACTCCAAGTTGCTCGTGACAAATGAGAACAGAGCATAACAACTTGGCATTACCCTCTCCCGTCCCATGGGAGGCAGCCATCTTTGCTATCTCAGGCTCTGTATCAGAGGCAATTTACTCTGTATCAAGCTGCTTACCCCAGAAAATTACATCAAATTTTGTTATGCTATGGCTGAGGTTTGAGTTGGTCCAAATGAGAATTTGCACAAGATGTTGGAAGCAGGAACAAAGCCACCATTACTCTCTGAAGGTCACGGATATTTAATGCCGTGACAGACAGAAAGGTACCAAGGGGTTCCAACTTGCCGTCTTCTACTTCTTCAGGGTGCCAGGTTCTGTTTGGGGCAGTGGCTGCAGCTTGTCACCAGAAATATATTGTTTCCCTATTATTGGCCCTCTTGTTCTCTTCGGTGCCTAGACATCCTCAACTTCTCAGACCAGCATGTATGCAGGTTTTCATGGATCAAAGCAACATGACATTTCAAACCTCTGATTCTCTCTCTCCTTCCCTAAATGTGTCAAAGTCTATTCCCTTTAAAAGTTATTTCTAACTCACAGTAGTTCTTCTTCCCCTACTAAGTCCCAAATATATCATGTGGGACTTACAGAGGAAATGGGTTGGAGTCTAAGATTGGAGGAGGCTGCCTGCTTCGCACAGCCCAGAGAATAGGATGTACCTACAGGTCACAGCTTGGCAAGCTGTGGGCCATTTTACTGGCCAGTACTTTCAAAGCTGCAAATCTCAGAGCTGAGGCATTCTTAGATCAAAGCGCCCTTTACAAATGCATCACATGGAGTTTAGTCACCTCCCAGCAGCCTCTGACCCAGCTGGTGTAAATGCCTGGCGCTCCCTCACCCAAGATGTTTGGCCTGGGAGCTGAAGTCCGGTTTCTTATGCTGCTTGTGTGCCCTGGGTAAGGAACTTAACCTCTCAGAATGGTTGTTCTCCCGTGGAAACAACCTCAGTGAAGCTCACTGCCTCCCACAGCAGACGTGAATATAGAAAGGGTGACTAGTGAAGGGGAAGGGCATCAGTGGAGTAATTGGGGTTTTGGATGGTGAAAACATAATGTACGTGTATGAAAATACAATGGAAATCATTACTGTGCATGATTACCATATGCATAATAGTTTGGTGCTAACAAAAGTTCCAGAAAACCAAAAGAAGTTATATTGTATCTCAAGGAGTTGTTTTTGAGGTCCTTTATGGAAAGCAATTTTATTCCAACTTACTAGTGGTTCAGGGTGCAAAAGCAGAAAGAGCATTCAGCCAATGGTGTCAAGCAGATGGGAAAGGGCTGGTCCTAAGGAGGAAAGGGAGCTCCAGGGAGACCACTAATCCTGAGACTTCAACACACAGGGCGTGCGCTCCTCTTGGCTAATACCACATAAAGCAGATTTAGAGCTGACAGCTGCTACTATTGCGGGAAGTGGCTACTTCCATGAGAGAACTCTGACCCACGGAGATCCCTTTCATGCTTCTGTTGGGTTCATGTCTTCACTTGACTTCTTAGACCTAGAACTATCTGCCCTCTTTATCATCCCTTCTGTGTCGTGACCCTGTCATCTAGAGCTTTTGGTGAGGGTTGAAGGGAGCCAGCAGCCTGGCACTTCGGGAACAAGGAGCTGTGTGAGTCATTCTGCATTATAGTCTTTCAGGTTCTGGAGACCCTAATGTTTAAAAGCTTCCTATTTCAACCTTAATTTTGGGTCCCCAAACTCGTGCTAGGTTGGCTGTATTAAAAACCACCCAGAAGGCATCATTGAGATGTGACCTACAATTTTGGGGGTTTCTTTTTCCTGAGGCTAGTATAGAATAGTTTTTGAACCTTTTTTTTTTTAAAGATTTTTTAGGTAATTCTGTTATGTTGCTAGCTATGAAGATTAATAATCTAGGGAAATCTTCCAGTGTCCAAATTGTCACTGAAGACTTCTGATGTTAGTCAAGACAAAACCCCATCACATGCTCTCTGGTTGCAAACACAGCTATCTGAATGTATAAACAGTGTGGCAATGAGCTGGGTGGCTCTTTATCTATCACCTGGGACACTGGAACCTCCACCTTCAGAAGGTGAGACACCAGGTTGACTGGTGCCAAAACACAACAAACCAAACGATGTCCACGAGAAGGCTCATAGATTTTGTACATAATGTTCACAGCGGCAGGGTATATTTGGAAATGAACTGGCCAACATGAAGGTAAAAGAGAAACCAAACAAAAGGAAAGGAAAGGCTGGCCAGCTCTGACAGGAAGAGATAATAGACACCAAACTGAATTGCAAAATAATTCTGAAGTGAACGCTATGATGTCGCCTTTGCGAATAAAGATGAATTCTCCTGAAATGCTGAAATCAGCCTCTCTTCATAATAATAAAACTTTAAGAAAAGAAACAGTGGGAATTTAGACTTTAAGATATACCCGAAAAAATTGTCCATTGGGGCTCAATAGGACAAGTAAGCTAATGCATTCCCTAACAGAGATATTATATTAGTCTGGCCCAGAGCCAGGAGAATGGACTAGAGAGTTCAGAAAGGCTCACAGTAACTGCAGTCAGTGTAGCACTTTAGAGGAGGAGGGACGGTGACTTTCATCAAGTAGGCATAGAACACTTGGTAGCCGCACATGAAAGTACGACCCCCAATCTTTACTTTACACGCTGCAAAAATCTGTTCCATGTATCACAGGCCTAAGTATAAAATATAAACTTACCCAACATTTAGGAGAAATGCTACATTGGGTTGAGTGAAAATGTTTATGTACAACCTCAAAAGTATGACCTATGAAATTGGACTTATATAACCTATAACCTGGACTTCAAAATGAATTTTAAAACGTTCGTAAAAGATACTGTTGGAAAAAAAAAAAAAGGAAAATCTTTCCTAAAAGGCTGGCCTGTTGTATAACTTGATTTATATGAAAATCTGGAAAGGGCAAAAGTTTGTGGTGGAGAACAGATTAGTGTTTATAGGTGATTAGGAGCAAAAGTAGATGTGACCATAGAGGAAATCACAGGACAATCTGGGGATCTATTAGGGTTCCTTAGAGGAGCAGAAGTAGTAGAATAAATATACAAATTCAAGAATGTTTTATTAGATTGGCCTAATAATATGGTCTGGTCTTCCAACAATGGCTGTGTCACACTGGAGAGAATCCAGCAGTTCTTAGTACACAAGACTGGCTGCCTCTGTATTCTCAGACTGGTGTCAAATGCTTGAAGACTTCTTGGAGAGAGACTGGTCTTTATTACAATAGAATACTACAGTAATATCAGTGCAGAAATGCAACAGTAGCAGTCAGCAGGATGGAGGAACTACCCAGTAAGACTGGAGGAAGACAAGCAGGCAAAAATCCAGGTTTTCTGGTTCTGTCTCCCTTTTATCTGGCAGAAGGGACCACCCACATCTAGGGTAGGCCTTCTCACTTCGAATAATCCAATCTGGGAAATTCATCACAGACCTTTCCAGCAGCTTGTGTTTTAGTTGATTCCAGATCCAATCAAGTTGACTAGAGTTAGTCATCACCACGGTAGTGATGATCATTTGGGTCCAAACGTGCATCAGAATGCATAAAACAATATACCGAAAGGCATATGCAGTTAGATATATTTTTATAAAATTGCTGTGCAATTTTTCTCTGGATTGTTGCCAGACCTTACCTGAAGGCTTCCTGTGATAAAGCATATTCACTGGTTTTGAAGATCACGAATCCCACTAAAAGTAGGTCTTCTTCCAAGTGGATCTTCTGGAAACGGGTTACAGGTTCCCAAGCTGTCTGTCCTTCCAGCCTCAGGCAGGTGGAAGCCAGTGCACTGCTCTCCCACAGCGGGCTATAAGAAATGTTTCATTTTCTATCACTGTTAAAGAGTGGGAAACAGGCCACTGCCCTGTAAAATAGCTTGAGATTTTCTTTTATGTTAAAATAAAATCAACTCATCTGCTACTCTGCACTCATCGGTTTTAGTTTTGTTTTGCTTTCCCCTGAAACAGAGTTTTTCTGTGTAACTTTGGCAACCGGCAACCCATTTCCAGTTGACTGGGAACTGGTTCTGTAGACCAGGCTGGCCTTGAACTCAGAGATCCACCTACTTCTGCCTCCTGAGTGCTGGATTAAAGGTTTGGGCCACCACCGCTTGTCAGTTTTCTTCCCCTTTTCTGTAGGTTTGTTTACTTATATATTTTATGTATGAGTGCTCTGTCTGTGTGTACACATGCATACCAGAAGGGGGTGTCAAATCCTATTATAGAAGTTTGTGAGCACCATTTGGTTGCTGGGAATTGAACTCAGGACCTCTGGAAGGGTTCTTAATCCCTCAGCCATTTTCTTTCAGCTAATTCTTCCCAGCTCCATTTTCTTAAAATAATTTGATCCCTTTCTTTATGATAGATAGTTCATCATATATTTGAAGATTTCTTGTAGGTTTCATCTCCAGGTCTTCTCTGAGTATATGTGTGTGGTTCTTCGGGATTTCCTTTGCAATTGTCTAAGATTATCACTTCTTAGAGTATAGGCTTCATTTTCGATATTTCTTCCCAATCACCACAATAGAAAATGATATTTAATTTTCAACTAGTTTCTACTTTACAAAGATGGGCTCTGTTACTGAAATGGATCCCGTGGTCTCTGATTTCACATGTCCAGCAAAGAATGCATAATGAAACCTTCTTTGCAGGCAGCCAACATTAAGTGTAACTTTTGTGGTCAGTCTCTACTGGCTCCATAGCCTCTGGGAATTCTTAGAGAGCTTGGAAAGTTTAGGATTGGGAGACAACCTACAATCCAAAGAATTCGTAGACCTGAAACATTACCAAACAAATCAACGATAACTACCACTCCACTCCTATCGTCGTATCTCAGCAGCTATAAAAGGATCCACAGCTATAAAACAATCTGCTGTTGTCACAGCACATGCTCAACCTTTTCCTGAAGTGATCCATGATCGCCATGACCACTTTCTTTCAAATACTATGGAGGCAAACTCTTGTTATCTTCCAGGAACCAGGTTGTCTTTCTTCCATCCCAGCTGATCTCAGAGCAGCTTGCCTTGCTTGAATAGCTTCTGACTGTCTTGGCACTCACACCATAGCTGATAGATACTGCACTGTATACAGACTCATTAAGAAATCCGTTTTCCCTTCTTGCTTTATGGAGCATCAGTTGAAATCCTTTGACCTGTGACATAAGACATAGCAAAATAGTTCAGAAACAGGTTTGAAGTCTGCCATCCTCAGGACATCTGATCCTCAGCGAACTTTGGGAGCACATTGAATTTGATCACAAGTGGTTTCTTTTAGGCTTTCTAAGTCCTAAGTCAAGGAATACAAACAAACCAAAGCCTAATCCTCTAGGACTGGTGGCTCATGCCTTTGTCCTAGCATCCGGGAAGCTAAAATAGGAGGATTACAAGCAAATCAAGGTCAGCTTGAGCTGTGTTTGATGAAAGCCTGAGCTACAGAGCAAAACTGTCTCTAAAAACAGCAACAAAACAAAGGCTAGATATGTGGCTCAGTTGGAAGTGTATTTACTTAGTATGCAAGGGGTCGTGGGTGGAAGCCACTGCATAAACCAGGGAATGATGGTATGTGTCAGTGATCCCAGGATTTTTGAGGTAGAGGGGGGTGAATTAGATGTTCAAGGTCATCTTCAACTACATAGGGAGTTCCAGGATAGCCTGGAAAACAAGAGACCCTGTCTCCAAAGGAAAACAGACAAAACAAAAGAAAACAAACTTATCTTGTAGGTTATGAGAATATCCTGGGTCAGGTTTCTATAGGGCACGTGGACTTTGCCGCAAGAGAAATGGGCATGAGACTGATGGGGCAGAGCATGCTAAAAACCCAGAAATCTCTGAGTTGAAGACAGTGAGAGTAGAGCTAACTCCCTCCCTATTTCCATGCCTGCTTTGGGGCACATAACCTTGCCTGCCAACTAGATGATCACAGGCAATCAGTTATTTAATGTAGCCCCTGAAATTCTCCCCCATGCAACTAGAACATCACCAGCATCTTAGTCTCAGCCAATAGAATGTATTTACCTCTCTCCCAAGTCCCATCCCACTCCCCAAGGTTCATATAGTCCTGTCCGCATGGAATAAAGCCCACAACTGATTTCACCAAGGATCACCTGAAACTGGCCATTCACACATTCTCTCCCAACGGGGCCCGGGGTGGGTGGGGGAATGAGTGTATATCCATGCTAAGCAGTGGTATATGGAAACCCTGTGACTTCCCCCCAGTTCTTCTGTGAATCCCAATATTTACTAAGACACAAGGACCACTTTTAAGAAATAGAAACATCAGGAGTCCTTTTTTTTGGAAAGGTTGTCACAGAGTTCATTTGGAGCCAGAGACATAACATTTTGAATGTTTCAGTTTTAACTGGGCTTTTGTCCATTTTGGGCAGCTGTTTAGAAGGACTTGGACTTTAAACTCAACATCTAATAATCTTCTGTTTCATCTTCAAGTGTTTATCAGGTATGGCAGGTGTAGTCTGTCCTCCATTTTTACTATCTCATGGATTACCTAATATTTACTTGTTTGCTTGTTTATTGACATGTTTTTACTCATAACCCTTAGATGGCCTGGAAGTCACCTTGAAGATTAAGTTTGTATTAAATTTATGGCAATCTTCTTGCCTCTGCCTCCCAAGAACTGGTGTGAGCCACGCACTGAACATAGTTGAGTTATTTCTGAAGTCTTCTTCTCCTTGGGCTGTTACCCACTGTCCAGCACTAAAGCAGTAGGGGCTGCTCTAACAATACAACCAACTGCCACAATGGGGAGGAGGGCTGTTCTTGATTTTACTTCCCTCCATATCTAGAGCTCCTACTCAACAAAATACCCTGTGCCTTTCCTAGCACCTCATCTTATTAATAGGGCCACCAAAGACATATGACAATCTAGATTGACCACTCCTGTTGAGGAAGATCATTCACACTCAGAGGGAGGTGAAGGCTCAGCTTACATGGCTGGAAAATAAGGATGATCAAATTATAGACTTAGAGGTCTTCTCATCTAGTGTGCACACCCCACAGATAAAGCCAGAGAGGTGCATGGCTAATAGTAGCAAAGCTATAACTAGAAACCCATAGCTGAGGAGCTAAGGGTGTGGCTCAGTGGGAGAGCACTTACCTAATGCATAGGTTCTGTACCCAGCATGGATCAAACATACACAAAAAGCTGTCTATTCTAATCTAGTGTTCTTGCACCATCAACACAATAAACTTAAGAAAAGCCAATACAAGACCTCCAGCTGTTGTAAAAGATTGTTTAACCATTATTTGAATATTTTAAATGAAATGACTATACCCATAAGTAATGTTTTGTCTGAATTTTTACATTATTGGTTGCTGCTTATCTTAGAGATGGTGGGAATTTGACTCCTTCAGATCACTCAAAATCAGACCAACGAGATGGACCAACAGGTAAGCTGTTTGCCGCACAGACTTTATGAGTTGAGTTCCAACCCCAAGCCCTATGTAATGGTGGAAAGAAAGAATTGACTCCCCCCAAAGCCCCCTGACCACCACATGTACATAAGTGCACACATACATACAACTCACACATAGAAATAATAGAAATTACGTTACAAAATGATCAAAAGAATTCAGTTATATAAGTACATTTATTATGCCTTTTTTTTTTTTTTTTTTTTTTGGGCCGGGGAGGTACAAAGTCTTCCTGTGTAATAGCCCAGGCTAGCCTCAAGTTCCCATTCCTTCTGCTTTGACATCCTCAGTGCTGAGGTTATAACAAAAGATTCAAACAAAAAAATCTCCCAAAATATGCTAGGGATCCAAACCAAGGACGAGCCCTTACCAATCTCACTGGAAAATGTACCCAAAAGAGGCACATCCTGCCTAGAACGGGGAGGTGTAAAGGCCCTAGGGAAAAAGAGTCATGTGAGTTGCTTTCTGAAGGATGGGGAAGATTCCACCAGGGACGACGTGAAGGTGGAGGACATTCCAGGCGGAGCACGGAACATGAGCAAAGCAGAGAGGCACGAAAGCCCTGGCTATTTTGGGAGCACCGCGATTAGACTGGAGAGGCTGAAAGATAGGCTAAAGGAAGGGCTGAGGAGACGTTGGAAAGCTGGTTTGGAGTAAGATGAAGAAACTCAAATGCCATGTCAAAGTTTTGAACATGACCTCATAGCAGGGGACATGAACAGAGGCCTTCCAGTTCAAGGTAGCCATGGTCAGATCTGCTTCGGATGATTCTGGTGGAGGTACCAGATGAGAGGAAGGTGGGAAAGCTCAGAGAGGGCTTCTAGAAAAGTCTATCAAGACATCTGAGTGAGGGCAAAAAGGGGAGCCACAAGAAGAGAAAGAAGGAATGGATTCAGAAGACACTAATCATTTTTTTGTTGGCATAGGTGACCAGTGCTTATTCAATTTACTGAACTATCTCCCAAGACAGTTTCACAGACTGAATGGTGGTCACATGATTTGCCTTGGTCAGTTTGCTGACTGTGGTAGCCACTTCAGAGACTATATTGCTCAAGGATACTCTAAAGGGATTCAATATGGAAGCAGTCTCTCCTGACCACAAAGGACTAATTAAATAAAGCTCTCCTAATTTTTAATTTAAGCTAAAGTTAAGTTTGTACTTTCTCTGCGCAGGCGTCAGACCTAGAGTTCTCCAAGGCATCGGTGTAGTAACACTGTAGCCAATTTCCAACAAGCCATGGCCTTTGGTGTGGAGGTCCTGGGTCCAAGCTTTGACTTACTAGCAAGGCACCCAGACAACAGAAGCTAATGTTGACCCAGTAGTGAATGAATGGAAATGCTAAGATCTGAGCCCAGTGCTGATGCCACATTGTTCCCCTAAGAGGCACCATAAGGGAGTAAGCCATCAAGAGAAAAGTTATGATGGAGAGCAGGTCAAAGAGTGGATGATACAGTGACCAGTCTAGGACACACTCCTTGGACTTCTCAAGCCAGCTTCTTCATCTGCAAAGAGGGGGTAATGGCACCTCTATTCTCCCTCTGCATCAGAGAGGGGAAAAACAGACATAGAAGAACAGAAAGACAGACAGATGAACGCAAGAGAACCTATTGCAACAGAGAGCTCTGAAGTTGAAGAGCATTATGTAAGAGCACTGTTATCACAGAACTAACCAATTAAAAATGCCCAAATAACGTGAACAATTGAGCTATTTGCTTCTCCCAGTCTCACCTCCTTTCAGTAAAAATGACAATATTGTTACCCAGCGTTGGTAGAAACAGCCATTGAAACACACTCAGGTGTCTGTCCATTTCTATGCCTTTCACAGACAGAATGGTGGGCTAGGACCAACCTCTGAGTGAAAGGTTAGAGTTAATTCTCTTTTTGAAATAAGAGCCAAAAGACACATATCAGACCACTGGTGCATAGAGACAGCCCAAAGCCCTAGTTACTTGAAGAATGCTGCTGACATGGAATACATCAGGGCCCAATTATGTTTCTTTTCAGAGGAGATTGGATGGAAGCAGAGATTCCTAGTTGCCAGATTCTTCGTTAAAATATTCCTTCTTTTGTGTGTCACCGTTCAGAGCAGTGATTTCTAAAGCCAGGAATTGTGAGCAGCCACCAGGGGAACATGTGAGATAATGGAGAATGAGAAAAAGAATTAAAGATGCTATTTTCTTTTCCTTCCTTCCCAGTGCACAGCTTAAACATACCTCATAATATGCATATTATAGGGATGTGTTAATAACTTAGATATACATAATATATATGTAAATGTGAGATTCGCATATGCAATATTGGTATGTTGCTCAAAAATGTTTACTGAACAGACCAAGATCAAGCTAACGTAAGGACCATTGTGGGAAGGGTTTTAGAGTTAGATCTACATCTGAGTGCCTTTGTTCCTTTGTGACTGATGTGGTTCCAATGACTTCTAAGGGTTAGCTACTCCAGGAACACCTAAGAGGGGAAGATGTGAATTCTCAGCCCAAGGCTGCCAGCCTTACATATGTGTTGGAGAATTGACTGTCTTAAGGAAGCTGCATCTTCATTGCTCACCAATACAGTGAGAGGAATAATAATAATACCTTCTTGGCAAAGCTATGGTGTAGATTAAATAAAGACCTTATGACAGAGAGTGCTCCTCCCTTTCTGATTTCCAGTAAATCGGTTTTGTTTAAGGAGTGTGTCCTAGACTGGTCACTGGATCATCCACTCTTTGACCTGCTTTCCATCATAACTTTTCTCTTGATGGCTTACTCCCTTATGGTGCCTCTTGGGGGAACGCTGTGGCATCAGCACTGGGCTCAGATCTTAGCATTTCCATTCATTCACTACTGGGTCAACATTAGCTTCTGTTGTCTGGGTGCCTTGCTGTACCACCCAAGCAGGCTGCACACTCTTATTTCCCTATTGTATCTCAAACAGGACATGGGCATTTCTGCATTCTTCACACGGAGAAGTTCTACAGCAGAGCAGCCCAATAGAACTTCTATAGAGATGGGCTTTTCCCCTCTATGCTACTCCATGTAGGCACCTGATGAATGACCTGCAAGGACTAAATAGCCAAATGTAGCTACTGGTTACGCTGTTGAAGAACATAATTTAAAGACTACGGGATTCCGGAAAGAAATTTAATATGAAATTAAAAAAAAATGTAGGTAATAGGGGAAAACAGAGAGTGTCCATTAGAAGGTAAGAAATATAGAAAGTAGAAGTTGTGGATTGCTGGAGAAAGAGGGCCCAAGCACACGGCAGAGCCCAGTGCTGATTCAGTATGGAATCAGTAGAAATATAGGTGAAATATAGGTGAAAGTGTGAGAACCACCATCATAGTGAACAAGGAAACAGGTCAAGGGTCAGTGTGGCCCAAGTCTAAGGTGTCAGGAAGCAAGAGATTCACAGAGAACCAGTGACCTTGAGGGGTGTTGGAAATTTCCACCCCATACCTAGATGACACAGCATAGGTTGTTTAGCAGGATCCATCCCTGCACCACTGTTGAAGGGAAATTTCCTCAATTGAAATGCTATCTACTAGGAACCCCACCCCCAACCAAAACCAAACCAAAACAAAAACAAAACCAAAACAAAACCAAACCAAAACAAAAACAAAAACAAAAACAAAAACAAAAAACAAAACAAAAACAAAACAAAAACAAAACAAAAACAAAACAAAAAACAAAAAAACACCAAAAACCAAAACAACGAAAAAAAAACCAGGACTTCTCAGAATTATAAACAGACAACCAAGAGTCCTGAATACGTTAGAAAAGCAGCATCATAAGGAACCCTAAAGTCAATGCATGGAAGAAACAATAACCAAGAAAACAACAGAGAAAATAGACTTGTCCTCAGTATCATTAATGTCTGAAAAAAAATTAGATGTGCTAACAATTATATAGAGCCAAGTGCAATCCCACAAAAATTTTGAGTTCAAGAACTAGCTGGGCTATGCAGTGAGACAAAATTTTGAAAACCTTAGAAATGAAATTATTTTTAAATTAGTAAATGAATAAGTGGCTGAATGTACTTGGTATAATGAGAATTCATTCTGGGCCGCTGGCTCTCAACCTTCCTAAGGTTCTATGTAACCTTTCAATACAGTTCCTCACGTTATGGTAACCACCAACCATGAAATCATTTTTGTTTCTACTTCATATCTGTAATTTTGCTACTGTTATTAATCAAAATGTAAATATCTTTGGGTTTTTTGATGCTCTCATGTGAACCCCGTGAAAGGGTCATTCAATTCAAAGGGGGTCACTATCCACAAGTTGAGAACCACTGTTCCAGTCAATGTTGAGCTAAGAAAGTTTTCAGTAAGTACAAAAAGACAATGTTCTAATTTTTAATAGTCATTAGAGGGAGGAATTAATTTAAAACATTAAAAAATTCCAAAGCTAAAAAGAAAAATCATGAATTTTCAGACTGAAATTACCCACTAGATTTTAAATGGTATAAATGTTAAAAGACAAAAAAATAATCATCATGAAATTTAAGAGCTCATAAAGGTTTCCAAAGGAAACAAATTAAGTTAATGAGGAACCCGAATAAACTGGCACAACCACCATTGGCCACTCCAACACTACTGGGCTATTACAGATGTTTCCCTCCCAGTTCTGACTAAAGTCCGTATAGACTTTCTTAATGAATTGACCTGGAACATTCTAATGCTTTATGTGTTGATGTCCCACTTAACATTAATTATGTTAAAAATATTGGTGTCAAAAGTACACAAAATTTTGAAGGGTTTTGTTTTATTTCAAATTTTTTGATATGTTTGATTTTTGAGGCAGAGTCTTACGTAGTCCTGGCTGGCTTCGAATATGTTATGTGGCTGAGAATGGTAACTTCTGATCCTCTAGCTTCCACCTCAAGGACTGAACTAACTCTCTCTCTCTTTCTCTCTCTCTCTCTCTTTCTCAACTTAAAACGCTGCCATCCTACAAGAATTCTTAAGATTCCTCGACCTTGCAGGGCAGTCATCTCTGCTTTATTTCTCAGACAAATAAGCTATGCTGTTCCCCATGATAACACAGATGGGGCATACTTCATATAAAGCAATGTGAAATTACCACAAGCCCCAGTGTAAACCATGAAATATTCCATTAATCAATATAGTGGCTCAAAACTTGAGAGAAAACATTTCTCCATCAGATACACTGGCCTTTGATGATTAGCTGATGTCAGCCCCACCTCCCCGCACGCCCTCCTTGAAGAGATTAGTTAAGTGTGCGCCAGGCCCCCATCACTCTTATTTTTAGCTCTGAGTTCTCACAGTGCAGTGACCTGGGTCTTGGAATTCCAAAGGGCTCCCAGGCATGGCTCATGATCCATTTGCAGGTAGCCTGCACTGATTTCCAGAATGGGCAGGGCATGGGGGCAGGGGTGTGTGGAAGGGAGTGTTGCAAAAAATGATTTTAAATATAAAACCCGTTGTACAAGTCTAAGTCTTCAGTCAGAAGCTGTACACTTCACAAATGCATCCCTTGGTGCCTTAGGCAAATGGCAATTAAAATAGAACCCAACTGATATTGTTCTCCGGGAGGCTCCCGGCTGGCATGGGGGGTGGGGCGGGGAACACAACTAAGGGCTTTGGTCACGGGCTATTTTTGGCAATTGTGTTACTCGTGTCTTATTCACCCCCTCTTCTCAGCCTCCCCACTGCCCTTCCCTCAGCGAGCCAAGACTGGTGACAACCTCTATATATTTAAAGAGGACAAGCGTCCCCTTACTCAGTTGAGCCGGCAGAGACTACACAGGCAGGCAGGTAAGTAGACCACAACAGGCATTTGGGCGGGCTGGCTGACTGACTGGGTGACTGGATGGGACTTTATGGAGTCCTATAGAGTGGAGGCATATTTTACAACCAAGTCTCAGCACCCACTCTGGCTACAGATGAGGAGGACCAAGTTATATACTTGACCCATATACAGATCTAGCATTTGTTTCGAACTTCCTAAAAGTATGATTGATCTTGGGTGGCAGGACTTGGGAAGCATGTGTGAAAGTCTGCATTTGATTGCCTGGCACCCTAAAAACAAAGCAAAAGAAAACAAGAAGTTGGGAGCAATGGGCATGGGGTTAATCTGGGTCTACAGTCATTGTCGTAGTGGAATGGCCCCGTCTTCCGAGTCAGATGGCAGGAAAGCAAAGTGAGATGAAATTCAGACACATACTGCAGTCTCAGATCGGCCATATAAGACACAAATATAGAGTAGCTCTAAGGAGGGGACTTGGCCACTTTTCCTTCAAGGGGTTGATACAAAAATAGTGACATTTCTTAAACTCCACAGTGCTATACGGTTATAAGACAACTGTATAGTATCTGAGATCCGTCAGATATCCGACAGCGCAGAAGAGAACCTTTCCCACCTCAGTTCATGAAACGCTGCTGCTCACAAGGTGTGGGTGGATGAATGAGATCCCAGATTGGTTGTTTTAAAATAGACACGCACCAAAGGTATTCAGCCACAGGCGTGCTTTTAGCTGTTTAAAATTAATCAAAACTGGTCCTTAAAAAAGACAGCATGATGCTGAAAATTCATTACAACCTCTTATTTAATGGCAAGATGAATTCCTTGCCCGTGATGAGGGTGACTCCCAGTATTTTCTCCAGGACTCAGTCAAGGGTTTCCTTTCAATATCCAGTCAATGAGAACAAGACATGGTTTTAAGCAATGGCCTGGATGCTGTGCAGATCAAAGCTGCCACCTCTGATGTCTGCTCTGGCCCTTAGCCATGGTGGTGACCCCTCCATGGGGGAGCTGGGTAACCATTGGAGGGGCTCGTCTAATTGTGGTGTGGTGCAACACCAGTTAATAAGCAGTATGGACTGCCTCCTAGCTCAGGCTGGAGCGGAGGGAGGCACAAGCCATGGAGTAGGGTAGGGGAATTCGGGTAGTCTGCATACTCAGTTTCCTTTGGGAACTGAGCATTAAGGGAAACAAGGTAAGAGGAGCACACTATACTGGTTTTACAAAACAAAGACCAGGGGTATCTCATATGAAGCAAGGCTATAGCCATCTGCATGAAATTACCACAGCCCTCTCAATTACAAAATGCTCCATCGTTCAACCAGTTCATTGCAATGTGGGTAAAACTGTTTTATGTCCCTGAAAATGTGGAGACTTTCTTGATTTGGCTTTGATTTACTTTCGAATAACCCGCTCCTTGGTGTTCAGTGTTAGGAGCTCCCACGGTTAAGAGAAGGTATAGCCGAGCCAGGGCTTAGTGTCTATGTGGATATACAAAATATCTGTCAGAGGCAAGAGAGCTCAGCAGAGAGGGCGAGAGGCAGCCTGGGGGCAGAGGCTGGATGAGGACAGAGGCTGGATGGGGGCAGAGGCTGGATGGGGGCAGAGGCTGGATGGGGGCAGAGGCTGGATGAGGGCAGAGGCTGGATGGGGCAGAGGCTGGATGGGGGCAGAGGCTGGATGGGGGCAGAGGCTGGATGGGGGCAGAGACTGGATGGGGGCAGGGTGGGAGCAAGTGGCACCATGCAGCAGACAGCAGAGGGACCTCACCCAGAAAATGGAAACAGAACTGTGACGGATGCAAACTCTTAACTCTTGGAAACCACAGGAAGAAAAGCAAAGTAAACAAGAGTCAAAGGTTCAAATCATAACTCTGACTATCTCTTAGCTTCCCAGTTGTCACTTTCAGAACAGTAAAACGCAAGGATGACCACCTATCTCCAGGAGATTTGTGTGGGCTAAGTAAGACCCAGGGAAGTACTTTACGGATTCAATATGGCTGTATGCATAAATGAAGCCTTTCAGGAAGGGTGCATTCTCTGCACTGTGAAGTACGAGATGATGACAAAGTCTGGCAGTCAGAGTGGCTAACAAGCTGGTCAGCGGTGAGAGGTGATTGATGTGTTTGTCAGGAGAATGGATACAGGCCTGGGAGTATCGTACACAGGAAATACAACTCCAGGCAGGCGGCCTTCCAAGCACAAGCATGCTGCCCAGATGTCTGGGAATACTCACTGTATAGAGAGGGTTGGGAGTCAGGTCCAAAGAGAAATATGATTCCTGCCTAGGTGGAAACTGAGAGATGCGGGGATTTTCTAGGAGCTCTGAAGCTCAGGGCTTACGCAGAGCTCCACTAAGGTCATTGTTGGACACAGCATCAACTGCTGCTTGCCTGCTCTCGTGAAATCTCAGAACACGTGACAGCTTCTCTAGAGTCTCAGAAAGTCCTGGAAAAGTCATTCTGTAGGGGAAGAAACTGAAGTTCAAGGGACTGCTGCAGTCACACAAGGTCACATGGCCAGAAAGCAGCAGAGCCAGGATGTGATCAGGGTACGGCGTGGTCTTAAAAGCACAAAGGTCAAAGCAGAACCAAGAACAGAAGTAAGCATGCTACAGAGATAATTTCAGAGCAGGGTACTGCAGTTGCGCATTATGGTCTCGCTAATCACATGTCCACCATGCCTAAGAGCCAACATTCATGGTTATTTCTAAGCACCAAGGGCTTCCAAGGTGTTATGAAAGGTGGTGGTAGAGAGACTTCATACATTCACCTGGCTTATAAGATCAGGAGGAAGCCACCCTCTGCCCTCCACTCCTACTGTAGGAGCAAAACGGGTGAGCTCCTCAGCCACAGGGACTCTATGGGCATGCTTCCTTTTCAAAGCCCCTGTGATTGGTAAGTCAAGCTCAGCGAGAGAGCTTCAGAGAGGCAGAGTGGGCCAGAGGCCACCTCAGTCAGTGATACAGGCAGCCTGAGATGCGAGCAGACACTCCCCCATGTGTGTGAGTAGCACACACACATGGGTGGCTGAGATTCTAAAAACTGGAGAAACAGTTGATTTGTGGTCTGAAATGAATATTCATGAAGAAGAAAAAAAGAGAGAGGTTTGCTTAAGAGATTCAAACACTGCACCACAAATCACATCAATCAACTATCATGGTAATCTAAAGGCAACAACAATCA
This sequence comes from Mus minutoides, assembly GCA_902729485.2. Taxonomy (NCBI): domain Eukaryota; kingdom Metazoa; phylum Chordata; class Mammalia; order Rodentia; family Muridae; genus Mus; species Mus minutoides. Next base: position 201,710 of record LR753325.1, on the reverse strand, counting down.
CTGGATCCTTGTGTGCACTAAGAGTGTTTATGCAGTCACTTCAGCCTACTGGGAAGAACCAGCTCATTTTGACATCCATGGGAGTTGTGCTCAGAAGTCTGAGCCGTGTGCCCCAGATCAGACAGCTAATGTGAATGGAGCTTTAGTTTCTTTCAAAAGCCTGTGTCTTTTCACACTCCGTTGTCTCCCTTGCTGAATTAAGAGAAGAGATGGCACTCAAGAGAGGACACTGCTGAGCAGCGTTTTGCAAAGAGAGGCTTCTATAGTCGACAGTTCAGGTCCTTGAATTGGTCTCAGGGCTTGAAGGATGCTTCGCTGTATTTTAGTCACATAGATGTCCATCCCCAAAGAAGATGAGAATCAACAATGAGAAGAGACTTCCAGCTCTAGAGGAGCCCTTCTGTGTTTGAACACCGCTTACTCCTGGGGTGTCCCTTATATTACCAAGTTGAAGCCCCCAGGACTCCTCTCATCAATGCTTTCTATGCCCCATAAAGGGATGATGGATCTGTAAGACCTCAGTTCCCACCAGATGAGATGTTTGGTCATTGGAATTGCCCACTCATGTCTGTCTCCTGGAAGACATGTTGCAGCAGAAGCTTGCACAAGGGTCAAGTCAATTAGCCTTTTAAATGTAGCTCTCCCATTTATTGGTTGTGTGATCTTGGTCAAACTATCTATCTAGCTTTCTGTATAGTTTTCTCATCTCTAGTTTAGGAACAGCACAATTTACTGTGTTGGGCTGCTGTAAGTGTCAATGATAATGTATGAGATGCTTTGATGCAAGCATGAACAGTGGCTGGCATCAGTATGGAAGCACAGCTCTGGAGTCAGAGAGTGGAATTCCAGCCTAACCATGGGATCTAGGACAGGGATGTTAATTCCCCAAGTGCACATTTCTCTACCTGAACAGTTGGTTTCAACAGCACCTGCCTGGAAGGGTTACTGGTCAGGGGTTACTGCAGTGCCTGCTCCAAGGCCTGTGCTCTAGAACCTTTCACATCAGTGGCAATTTCTGAGATAGTACTAACTCTATCACAAAGTCCAGGCAGGGTTCCTATGAGAACTTTGTTTCAGCTCATGTTGACGTTCAACTCACCATGTGGAAGCTTCTGTTAGAATTGGCCAGTGAGCCAGCAGTGAGCTGAACAAGTTACTGAGATGCTAGTGGTCTCTGCTCCAACTCTTGGCTTAAGCATCAATCCCAGAGTTCTATCTATCTATCTATCTATCTATCTATCTATCTATCTATCTATCTTTGGTTTTTTGAGAGAGTTTCTCTGTGTCCAGGACAGACAAGGCTATCCTGGAACTAACTCTGTAGGCCAGACTGGCCTCTAACCTAGAGATCACCTCTGCCTCCCTAGTGCTGGGATTAAAGGTGTGTACCCCGACCGCCTGCCTGTCTCCCAGATTTTTAAATGGACTCTAAGAAGAAGTAACACAACCACTAAGTGGCTATTTTTGTCCACCCCACTTCGTCCTAGAACGAATGCCATCTTTTACTTTTAGAGTTAGTTGCAGGGTGGGGGGGTAGGAGGAGAAAGAGAGAGAAAGGAGGAAGTGGAAAAGGATGAAGGGAAGAAGAAAGGGAGGGAGTGAGGAAGAAAGGAAGGGATCCAGTCTACTGTCCAATACGTAGTTTGGACTTATTTTAGAAAATCCAGATGACACAAGACAGTTTAGATGGTAGCAGAACCAATTAGAGCTTACATTCTGTGACTGAGTACCATACAGAAGCAATTCTCTGAGCACTTCCCAAAGAGCCCCCATTTAGGAAAGGATACTAATGGTCAGAGAGGTTAACAGCTCTCCTGGACCACAAAGCTTTAAAGAAGCTAGAAAGTGGACCCGGATCTGGTTCCACTGACTCACTATAGAGAGTTCCCACTTAGGAACAATTCTCTTTCACAGTACTATTCTTTAAGAAGCCCATTCAAGGCCATCATCTCTCAGTGGGATCCGAGTAGCAGAGACTGTCCGACCTGTCCCCAGCTGGTATGGTAGACCTCACCTTCTACCCCATCTTTATAAAGTCTTGTCTCCCTTTTCAACTCTAACCCATGGTTTGTCTATGGCAACAGCAACCTCAGGAAAATCAGAGAGCAGTGCCAGGTGGTGTGATGGTGACCCAGGTGATAAACAGTGCTGACTGACAGTCAAGTCTATATTTGGTGTCCTACCTTCAATGACCCTTGCCAGTTCCAAGTAACGCTGATAAACAAATGGCCCATCTCTTGGTACTGTGCCAAGGTAAATACTCATCCTGAGCCCAGTTCTGGGTGTTGAAACGCAGCTATTCCAAAGTAATGCAGAAGCCAAAAAGGCCATTTGTAAGGCAGGACCTAAATGTACTTTCAAATCACAGTGACTTAATTAGCACACTGGTAGTGATTGAGGAACCTGCAATAGAGAAAATAATCACATTTCCCTTAGAATAGCTCAATACTGCTTTAAATTCCCACCATATTCCCATGACCCTCACAAAGACCCTGTGCACAAGAAGATATTAACATTTATTTTCCTTAAGTTCCAGTGATAAATGACACTCAGAACCCATGTTTTTCAATTCAGGACATACTATGAGACCGATACCTTTTTGGCAATGAGCATTGGAAGACATTTTCCTTGCATAGCTCCAATTGCTGTATCGGTTCCCTTCTTCAGGAATGGATGTACATCTCTTAAATGAATCTTTATGTGTTTCTATTTTGGGTTTTGAGTCCTGACATATGTAAGGCATAGAGTTGTGATCACTTACAAACAAGGTTGTTGAGCTGCATTAGCTGGTGAGGAGGTATTATATGTAATCTTACTCTCATTTTGTAAGGTATACCTAGACAAATGCATGGATACACACACACACACACACACACACACACACACACACACACACACACACACTCATATACTCTCCCAAGAGGCATATCAGTCTCCCATTAAACTTGTTGGGCATGCCGATGAAATCACTGGCAATAAGAAATGAGAAATGTGACCCAGGGCTGTTTGCACAGAGAGTTCCACATCATTCATTCCACAAGGTCACCGTTGTGTTCACAGATGAAACATATTACATTTCTTCTGTTTGTATTACATTAAATCTCACGATCAAAATGAACATGAACACAATCACATGATTCCGCTCTTTTCTAGAAAATGTATTATCTTTCATAAGTGAAGAATGGCTCTAGGAAGTAGAAATTACCTAAGAATTAACATTAAGTGTTTGTTCTTGTGTATTGATCTTGGCTAAAAATGAGTATGTTGGACAATTTTTAAAATTCGTTGCAACCCAAGAGTCTATAGTTTGAATGGAGTCTAATAGAAATATGTAGGCTCTTTTTGAAGATATGAAGTTATTATGCTTTTTTTTCTTTAATTCTTAAATCTTCCTGAAATGCTCTCCCACCTTTTTGTTTTGTATCTGCTGGCTTCTTGTTCACCCTTAAAAACTGTCTGAATATGGTCTCTTCTGTGTCCTGCGACTCACGGCTGTTCTCTCATCTGAATTACCATGACACTCTGGTGCGAGGTGTTCAGGCTCCTGTCTGCTTTCCTCACTAGACTATGGGCTTCTCAATGTCGGGAGACACAAGTCACCATTCTTCTATGTTTTTGCCTCGATTCACTACTTAGTACTCAGGATGGTGTAGCAGAGAGGCAGGTAGTAAGCATGTGGTGAGTGAATGAATGAATGAATGAATGAATGAATGAATGCAGACTTGATTTAGCCTTTCCTCTCACCCTTTCCATTCCTCTGAATCAATTAAGTGGCAGAACAGAAACTTCTACGAAATGTTTCCTTTTTCTTTGAAGTTTTTCCTAAAATTTTTTCTAAGTAAACAGAGAAGACAGAGAGGAAGCTTGGGCTGTTCTTTGACCTCTGACGGGAAAGGCATTTCAGGGGATGCTCAGATAGGGACTGTCCCTCAGCCCAGTGTCAGGTTCAGTGGTCTGTTTTCTGTTTACTTTTTGTTTCCTAGCAAAATCTGTCATTGTTAGGAGACTGAGAGACACAACCCAGAGAGCTGACCCAAGAGGGCTTAGTGCTAATCGCAGCTATTATGGGAAGGCAACTGTCTTTCCAGAAGGGAAAGGGAAGGCCAGAATAGACTCAGAGAGTGGCATGATAGCGCTTAGTGTCCATGATATCATGACACACGAAGCTCCTAAAAAGCCAAAGGATCCTGGGAAAGCCTGGTCACCAAGGCAGACAGCAAGGGGACTTCATACGTGTACTGGGTACCAACAGATTAATTCAGCTTCCCTCTGAGGAAGCTAAACACTTGGGTTCACACTTACAGGCCCACTCATGACAAGTGTGCCTTACTTTTGTTAACATCTCTTAAACACCATCCTCCAGTGAAAATCTGAGAGAAGAGAGGTGTGGCTATAGGCAGAATGTGTCTCAAAGGTTCAGGGCGACAGGTCAGTATCATCTCCCATGAGTCTCCTGAGCTCTGAAGTCCCTTCCCACACACGGAATCACCTGGTCCCCTAACAACACGGTGACACCCCAGGTAGAAGTGTCTGGGGTGAAGTTAGCTGAGCATGGTGGCACATGCCTTTAATCCCAGCACTCAGGAGGCAGAGGCAGGTGGATTTCTGAGTTCAAGGCCAGCCTGGTCTACAAAGTGAGTTCCAGGACAGCCAGGGCTATACAGAGAAACCCTGTCTGGAAAAACCAAGAAAGAAAGAAAGAAAGAAAGGAAGAAAGAAAGAAAGAAAGAAAGAAAGAAAGAAAGAAAGAAAGAAAGAAAGAAAGAGAACCCCGCAGCCCCTCTAGATGCACATAGCATGCTGAGGGCAGCTGGGAGAGAGCACAGTCTATCTTGCCAGATTGCTGAGCTACTAGAGAGCTGAACTGTACGACTGGAAATGGTATTCTTAGACAACAGACTATTTACATAGTCTATATTTTTGCCAACTGGATAAGCTAAGGCTGCAAGCCACCATTTGCAGCATCCACACTGCCTGCTCCAAGGAATTCCAAGCCGGAACCTTCACTGTATCTATTCAGATTTAAGGTGGTCTGCGGAGAGTTGAGCCAGACAGGAACATGTCATGTTCAGAAACCAAGTCCACTTCCGATGAGATACCTTTCAAACTTTAGATGACAAAATATAGTATTAGCATACAATTTTACATACATAGGGCTAGCAGTCTATTCCTTCCAGGAACCATGGGAACTGAGGGAACTGAGCTGAGTCGGTAAATGGATTTCTCAAAGCCTCCAGTGTCTGAGCTATTTGTTGAACTTAGCCATTTGTTAAACGAGTGAATGAAGGAGCGACTGAATGAACCAGGCTGTCCCCTGGTCCTCAGATCACTGTACTTCTAGGTCAGTTTCCCCTTAATGCCATCTAAACCCAGGGTATTTGCTTTATATCCTCTTAGATTGACCTTGGCCCAGAGTCTTCACCATGCCAAACTGGGGTGGAGGTGCAAAATGTGGAGCCTGTGAAAAGACGGTTTATCATGCAGAAGAGATCCAGTGCAATGGCAGGAGTTTCCACAAGACCTGTTTCCACTGCAGTGAGTTGGACAGACCCCTATGGGGGGCTCGGGTGCTACAGGGTGGGGGGTTCAGAGTTCTCATTTAGTCCTGTCTGTCGGTGGTTCTCATGCTGTGGGCAGCATGTAGGAGCATGAGCAGGAAGTCATGAGAAATGCTGCCTGTGGGCTCCACGGGCATCAGGCACAGCGTTCCCTCGAGCACTTTCTCTAGTTGTGCACCAGCTCAGAGGTATTATCACCAGGCTCAAAGTCAGGACAAGTGCATCTGGCCCTGTTCTCTGTAACTTAGCAGAGAAAGGAAACTAGCAGTTGTCTGGAGCTAGATTTGGCTCTTTGTGTGGTCCTGATCAGCTGTCACTGAAGCCACCTGTGACTGGTCTTCCCTAAGAAAGGACTTGGGTCAGGCAGTGGGCAGCAATTCCATTTCTGTAAATTTTGGGCTTGGGCATCAGAGCTTCTTGGAGGAGGTCGTTACCATCAGCTGCCAGACAGACTTACAAATGCCCAAACTAAGGGAGCTCCGAGCAACTGTGATCTACCTGAGAGTCGGTCACGTGACTTTGGTCAAGTCATTTCTCATCTCTAATCCCAGGTGTTATGCAGAGTGAGGACTAAGGGCTGGCTAGTACTTAGTCCTTTTCTGGGAGAAATGGGCTATGGCTTTGAGATGGTCATTTACGGTCTCTGCTTCTAGGTTAAGGTGATTGGTAGCTCACAGGTTAGCTTTGCTCAGTATCTGGCGGGGTCCATTAACTGGATCAGTTCTAACCTTTATGTCCCACCCTAGTGGTTGCAAACAGAACTTCAGTGCCCAAGTTCCAAGTATGAGGATGAGAGCTATATACTCCAAATGTATCTGTCAGTAACAGGGACATGCTATGTTCTCAGCTGCAGGTCCATGGTCCTCCCCTTCTAAGCAAGCATATTTATAGAGGAAAAGGAGGGTTGGCAATTATATTGACAAACCCACTAGTACTTTGGGTTTTAATAATGGGTAATTATCTTTTAAGACATCTTATACATCCCTCATATTGATGACTCATTTATAACTATCTAGAACTTATTACCCATTCTGAAAGCCTTTCCATTTTTCTGGAAAAACAGCTAATGTTTTTTAAAGTGAATAGAATCGGAAAGAATACTAGAATTAAACAAGAAGTAAAGTTTGAATCTAGAATTTTCCATTCACTGTGTCCCTTGGGGAGTTGTTTTACCATGGTGGGCCCCAGTTTCTCTATCCATAAGATGAAGATGGATTTTCCCCATTTTTTTTGTTTGTTTTTTGAGACAGGGTTTCTCTGTATAGCCCTGGCTGTGCTGGAACTCACTTTGTAGACCAGGCTGGCCTCGAACTCAGAAATCCATCTGTCTCTGCCTCCTGAGTACTGGGATTAAAGGTGTGTGCCACCACGCCTGGCTTCACAATGGATTGTTATAGAAGAAAACTGGGGACCTATGCCTGGAAGTTCAGCCTCCCAGGTTTTGTCTTACTTGTATTAATTAATTTTTATGCTGGCAGAAGAGATGGAGTGGATGGAGTGGATGGAAGCTTCCCACTGGGGATTGTCTTGACTTCTGTTAAGACAGATGCTGGCTGTGCCCAATGGAGCCACAGGAGAAGGCTCTGGGCCCTTGATAGCACATCCCGTTTGCCCCAGCCCATGGATGGGATGAGAGATGAGTGGTGTGGGTTTCAACTATGGAGCTCTGGGGAAAGACACACTTTTCTATATTATCTCCAAGAGATTTACCAGACTCCAGCCAAGCATATGCTGGCAGGAATCAGGGCTCAGAGAGGCAACCCTACCTCAGTTTATCCTATCAGGGTTGTTCTGACTTCTAGATTATTTCAGAACTGGCTGAGCTTTCCATTTTAGTCTATCCAAAAGAAATAAATGCAAACCATATAACACTCCATAGTATTCACCCTGTAACCATACATGTAATGCTCCATAGTACTCATCACCCTGTAAACCACACATGTAACATTTCATAGTACTCATCATTTTATAAGTATACCTATCAGGAACTAGGTAAAATCAATGTTAAAATATCTTATTTAACACAATACATATGAGATATTTGTCCAATATATGTCTCATTACTCATGAGATATTTTCTATTCTTTGAGTGTTCACATTGTTTGAAGTTAGATATGATTTTTGTGAGCATATTAGTATGTCACCCATAGCTGGTTGCCATGGTACTAGACAGGAAAATTTTCTTCTGCTGTGTACAAAAGTTCTTTAGGGGCCAGAAGGGGCCAGCTGGATGGCTTAGGGGGTAAGAGTGTCTGATGCCAAGACTGATGACCCTCCCCCCCCTCTCTCATACACACACACACACACACACACACACACACACACACACACACTAAAATATAATAACTTACTTTAAAAAAGCTCTTTGGAAGCCAGAATTAGCCAGGACTTGTGAGGTTCTCTTCACAAGCTGTCATGGAGAGGTGAGAGTGAGAAGTAGGTAAGTCACATGAAGTGAGGTCAGCGCCGGCTCCGGAATTCAATGCTGTGTACCAGAGGGAGTCAGTGATATCTAATGACAAGTAAATTCACCCTATCAGCCACTCACCAGACATTTGCAGACCTGGGTGTTCTGTTATAGTCTGGACATGTTAAGGTAGAATAGCCCTGTCCTCTGGAATTCAGCATCTAAACCATCAGCAAATAGGTTAGCAACCATAGAGGGTGGAGCAAGGGCAGGCATGGGATCTACTTTTTAAGCCCCAGTCTAAGACATTTCCCCTGAATTACTCTTCAAAGATAAATCCATTCTTTATTCAAAGCATTTTAAAGTCTCTCATGCTATTGGAGACCCATTGAACAACTTGATTTTTTATTTTTTTAGCAAAGAACTTTTGATCAATAGGTACTTGAATAAATTCTTTCCCAGACTCCCCCTCTTCAAAGCTCCATAACCTTTAGCCTCTGGCCCATTCTACTTCATTGGTAACCTCAGCTTCTTCTTTTATTCCTGTTTTAATTGCACTATTTTTTTTTTTTAACAACAAAATGCCACTTCAGGAATACATACTAACCTGCGACAATCTCACCTGTGCCAGATTGCTTACAAAGATCACTTGGAGAAACTGTTTGTTTGTTTGTTTGTTTTTAAAGAAACAAATAAAAAGAATATACATGTCTTATTATTTCTGAGGTTATGATCCGTTTAAAGAGTATTGCTGTAAGCACTTAGCAGCCATTATTGCAAAGCACTATAGCGTTCTGTTGAGTTGTGGAAATACTTTACGTTTTACACTGTCTGAGTGTTGTGGTGGGTAAGAGACTGTACATGTGGAGATTGTTTTCATACTGTAACCTCCTGGTCAGGGAACAAACAAGGGCTGCCTGTCTGAATATTTCTGGAATCACAGATGTGTTCTTGGCTTGGGGCTCTGTGCATCAGGTACAGAAGAGGGAGATGGGAGCTCACCTCTAACTCCCCGACCCTTCCATTCCTCTGCAGTGGCCTGCAGGAAGGCTCTGGACAGCACCACAGTGGCAGCTCATGAGTCAGAGATCTACTGTAAGGTCTGCTATGGGCGCAGGTATGGCCCCAAGGGGATCGGGTTCGGACAAGGCGCTGGCTGCCTCAGCACAGACACCGGCGAGCATCTTGGCCTGCAGTTTCAACAGTAAGTTACTGCCATGCTTCTTCCTTCTCTGTGACTCTCAAATCATCAAGACAGTTCACTCTGTTCCCATAGCAACATTTTCTAGAAGGGGAGAATGGACCCTATTGTTGATTCGCCAACAATAGGAACACTTACTCTGACCAAGTCCTAACAATGTGTTGTCTCTCTGAAGACTTTCTTTAAATTATCTGTCTTTCTAAAGGGCAATTACTTTTACATGCCAGTTCTTGGTTTGCACGTCAAGAGAAAACCAAGACTGTACAGATGTTTCATTATTTAGCCTTTGTAAACTGCATGGAGTCTCTTTGCTTCACCCTTGAGAGCTTCTGTGTAAATCACATAAATGCAGCAGGGAAGCAATGGCCATTCTCTGTGTGCTTGCCATTAACGATTTCTTTCTTAGACTGTAAGATGAGTAACATCTGCAATGCGAGGGAAGGGTCTGGGGATGAGCCTCTGAAGGAAAGAATCAATTCCAATGCTTTTTGTGGGCCTTCTTGGCTCCTCACAGCCCATACAGTGCTGACACTCCCCAACACAATCCTAAGGGTGCAGGAAATCACAAGGGCCATGGCCATCTCAGTCTCCCCACCCTAAGCCCCAGTTTCACTGCTGATCACCACTGACCATGAGCCAGAATTGAAAACAGTCTGACGGTGGCTGAGCCACAGCTGCAGTCCATAGGCCTTAGCCCTATGGTGGTTGGCCAGAAAGATTAGCTCAACTGTGTAAGTCCCTCAGAGAGCAGTCTGTTATTTGGTCCCTTAAGAACAGAGTCATCCACCATAGAGCCTGGAAAAGTTTAGGGACATGTGCTCACTGATAGCGAGGGACACTCCCCTCCGCCTTTATTCTTTTCTCATTACTTGCCATTCCAGCTGGAGACCTTTTGTTAAAGACTATGACGTGATGCCAACTGCACTCTCTGTCTTGCATCATTTAAAGTCCATTTCTTGCCACTGGGAAAACAGTGAAAAGTCTTTGGAAACCAGGGTTTCTTCCCAGCTCCACCAGCAGGAGATGCCGACTCTTATTATTGTCTGTCGGTCTCTCTTTTTCCACTATCCATATCCACTTCAAACACCGGTAAGGCTCAGGGGATACCAAGTATGAGGGAACATCGAAGAGTACAGTTGCAGGGCGCCGAGTCTTTCCTCTATTTTGGATACTACTCTTAAGGGAGCAGGTGACTTTGGGATGAACGACAAGGGGTAAATTGTAGTAATTGGTAACAGATTTCACTACTCAGATAGTCAGCTGGCTTCATGATCCGACAGAAAAATCTGAAGCAAAAAGCAAACCAACAACAGCACAACACTAACAACACATGAACGTGTACAGAGCACTCACCGAAGTGTGAAAGCAAAGGCGTGAAAGCTGACCCACATTTGCCCACCCACACCAACAGGAGCTGAGTTCGGTGCTTTTACACAGTCATCATATTTAACCTGCTCAACAACTGAGACAGGGTCCCATGATTGCCCCCATTTTCCAGATGAAGAGAAAGAGGCAACACAGTAGAGTGAGGTACGCCACGCAAGACTCCATTTTCATAGCGTGTGCCAAGGGAAGTCTTCATTTACTTTATGCTTCCACCAGATCCCCAAAGCCAGCTCGAGCAGCCACCACGAGCAACCCTTCCAAATTCTCTGCCAAGTTTGGAGAATCAGAGAAGTGCCCAAGATGTGGAAAGTCGGTATACGCTGCTGAGAAGGTCATGGGAGGTGGCAAGGTGAGGTCTCAGTGAGGATGTCTGGGTGAGCCAAATCAGAGATTCTCATCTCCAGTGGATCTGTCGGAGAACTGTGGGTCGGGGCCAGACCCTTCGTCTTCCTTAGCTCCCACAACCTGTTTAGAAACCATACATTTCCCAATTTTGTGACTGCTCACTAGTGCCCTTTGAGCACTATAACCAGTGTACTTTGTCACCATAAGAATTAGTGTACTGGGGTGAAGGCATATCGTTATCTTTATGGGTACAAAGATGCACATGTCCCTTTTCCTCTTCCCCTAATTCTGTGTCCACTCCCACCAGAGGTGTCAGCTCTGGGACTATCAGCGCTGGCAACCTCAGCCTGATTCTGCTATCACTTCCGTTTACTCGTACATGTCCTGGCTTGTGGGCAAGTCATCAAGCATACACAGAAATGTGCCCTGCCCTGACAATTCTGTTTCAAGCTTAAGTCAGGGTGTTTACCAAAGATACTGAACTTGGGGGAGGGGAAATGTGTTATATATATATATATATATATATATATATATATATATATATATATATATATATATATGCCTTGAAGGGATCTATTTAACTTGAAGCTTAGGACTGTTCCCATCCAAAGGCCAACGGGCCATGCCTGACAGACGATGATGTGAGAGAGAGAGAGATGGCTTGCTGGAAGGCTAAGCCATGTACCTCTCTGCTATCATAGTTTACAGATAGTGAAAACAAGATTGGCTTGCCTGGGTAACTGACTGGCTCCTCATCTCTCACTTTCTGGAACTTTAATATAAACATCACCACTGCTTGTTGGGCAAGTCCTTCTTAACTAGTTTGCCCCCCCCCCACAAACCTTGTCACTCAGGGGAAGCCCTTTTCTGTTGAGTTTATTCTGAAGAATCACACATGCAAATCATCATTCTAAATCCACTAGCAGGGTGCTAAGAATTGCTAGCTAACGTCACTGCATCTTATTTTCTTGAAACCCCTGGGATTATTAGTTGAGGGCCCCTAAGAGAAAGGCTAGGGCAGTGGGACTGCCTTGTGTGCAGCTTGCCTCCCTGATAAATAACTCTCTTGTGACTCCCAGCCCTGGCACAAGACTTGCTTCCGCTGTGCCATCTGTGGGAAGAGCCTGGAGTCTACAAATGTCACTGACAAGGATGGGGAGCTCTACTGCAAAGGTAAGTGGTTGTACAGACTTTCTTGAAGCTTGTTTGACCCAGGGGTCCGAGGGGAAGGAAAGATGTGCCATGCTTAGAGGCCTGCCTATGTCTGCCACGAATCAGGATGCTCAACTTGGCAGTTTGGGCTCTTGGAAGAAATTGTGTAGCCACTGGCCCCAGCTCTGGGCTTCCCCACTGGAAATTTGCAGATGCTCAGGGGTTGAGGACCACAGGTACCTGGAAGGGAGAGGAGGAAAAATGGTGTCCTGCCTTAGGCCTAGACAATCAGCATGGTAACCCCTCTGAAAACTCAAACATCGCTTTTCTTGTGGGAAGCATATAGTGGTGCCTGGCTGAGGGGAGGGTCACCCTGCCTCATCTGTATGCCTCCTTCTCTTCTCCTGACATTTGCTTCTGATGTTGCAAGTCACTTAGCAACCACAGGGACCAAACTGTTCCCTGCAGCCCTGCCCCTCAACCTCTTCCACAATTCCTTGGTCCTGTGCAGAGATGGCAAAGCCTAGCTTCCTCCTGACACCTAGTAAAGAAAGGCCATACTAGGGAACAAAGTTAATTTGTCCTCAACCCTGCAGCATCTCTATTCTGCAGCTCAGAGGAACATCATCATCTAACAATGCTTGTGGTGGACAGAGAAAAGGAGAGAGTATGTGGGGTGTATGTGTGTCAGGGGTGGGTGCAAAGAAGGATTGCTACTTGAGATGAGGTAACAGGTATGGCAGCACTTGTAATCCCCACACGTGGAAGGCAGAAGCAAATCGTAAGTTCAAGGCTAGGATAGGTTATACAACTGTCTCAAACAGATCCAAAAACCATAGATTGCCAAAACTTTCTTCATGATGACACAGCACAGGAATTCATGTGCTGTTTAACAGCGAGTATACACACACACATACACACACACACACACACACACACACACACACACACACACACATATGTATGTATATGTATATATATATATATATATATATACATATATATATATATATATATATATATATATATACACACAAACACACATATATATATATATATATATGTATATATATATATATATACACACACATATACATATAAGTATATATATACATGTATATAGATAGTAAATTCAAGGATAGGATAGGTTATACAACTGTCTGAAACAGATCCAAAAACCATAGATTGCCAAAACTTTCTCCATGATGACACAGGACAGTAATTCATGTACACACACACACACACACACACACACACACACACACACACACACATAAAATTTATGAACTTTACATTCCTATTGAAGCAGCCCCCTCTCCTCCTGATCTCCTTCCCCCATCTCTCCTTTCCGGGGAGAGACCCCTCTGGTACTCCACCTTGACACATCAAGTCACAGAACTAGGAACATTCTCTCCCATTGGGGCCAGACAAGGTAGTCCAGTTAGGGGAATGTGATCCAAGGTAAGCAACAGATTCAGAGACGGCCCCTGCTGTAGTTGTTGGGGACCCACCTGAAGACCAAGCTGCACATCTGCTACATAAGTGTGGAGGCCTAGGTTGGAGCCCAAGGGTCCAGGTTAGTTGACTCTGTTGGTCTTTTTGTGGAGTTCCTCTCCCCTTCAGCTCCTTTAATCCTTCCCCCAACTCTTCCCACAAGACTCCCAGGGCTCTGTCTAATATTTGGCTGTGGCTCTATTCATCCATTTCTAAAATCTGTCTATCTATCTATCTATCTATCTATCTATCTATCTATCTATCTATCTATCTATCATCTATCTATCTATCTATCATCTATCTATCTATCTATCTATCTATCTATCTATCTATGGACATAGGTATAGATATATTTGGGGTTTAAGGGTAATATGGACGTGAAAAGGGTCATTCCAGGAACAGGGAACAGCAACCTCTTAGGAAGGACAGTATTACAGGAGCTGCAAGAATTTCTGCGTGCTTGGTGGGTGTGGCAGCTCAGAAGGCTGGGCAGGCAATTCTAGCTGATTTATGTAGACTATTGAACAAGAGAGTGTCAGTAACTCCATGAAGTACAAAGACATAAATGAAGGTTATTAGCAAATCTAAGTACAGCTTGGTTTCTTTAAAAGTTAAGTTTACCCAAAGGTTACCACTGGCAAGTAAAAAGGATGATGTTCAGGCAGGACCTAAAACAGCAATGCTAATCAATCTATTCTCTCTTATCTTCTGGTTCACAGTTTGCTATGCCAAGAATTTTGGCCCCACAGGCATTGGGTTTGGAGGGCTTACACAGCAAGTGGAAAAGAAGGAGTGAAGCCGCCTGCTTTCTCACAGCCCTATCAGTCAACAGCAGTGCCACATGACCCCACATATGTAGTTTGTCCCCAACAGCCTCCTTTGTAGCTGGACAGCATTTCTCTTCAGAAGCAGTCATAGGCTGCACCGAAGGAACAAGAGACCACCGGAAATGTAATCTGCAACAGACACTTCATTATGTACTATTCTTGGGGTGGGCGAGGCAATAAATGTTTTAGTGGTGCCATCTCTATATTTGTCTTCTTTGGGGAGAGAGAGAGAGAGCGAGCGAGAGAGCGAGAGAGAGAGAGAGAGAGAGAGAGAACACTAGTTTTTAAAAAAAACATGTGTAAAAGATGAGTTTCAGAGTTGGCCATGCAAAGGAAGATGATGTCCCAGTGTTTGGAATGGAAGCATCTTCTCTTCCTCATAACTGAGGGAAGAGAAGAAAACAGGAGGAAATAGAAACCATGGAAGCGAATTCTGAGAGGAAAGGTGAAGCTAATAGAAGAACTGAAAGGTTGATCCTTTAGTTCAACTGTGGGCTTTCCAAACGTATGGAAACAGGGAAATGACAGCAAGGCTTGGTCTATGGTCCTGTTACAAAAGACAAGAGGGTTGTTTTCTCTTATTCTACAATTCTTTGGGGTTCAGCAAGTTTCTCAAAACAACTCTTACATCAAATTGCTGGCCTCACTAATGAAACACAGCCAATTAGACAATTAGTCTTTTTCTTATTCTTTGGTGGCTTGAATCTTTAAGCAACCACAACATTTTCCCTACCTCTCTGCAATTCCTTAATTACTTGGAAGGCAAGTAAAAAATGTAAATCTCTTGATAAAAAGCTATGAACACTAGGCAAACCTATCAGTTTCTCTATGCTCCAAGTTCCAGGAAATGTTACCTTTAAAACAAGCAGTCCTGTTAGGGTGGTGGCACATGACTTTAATCACAGCACTTGGGAAGCAGAGGCAGACAAAGCTCTGAGTCTGGTCTACAGAGTGAGTCTCCTGACAGCCAGAGCTACAAAGAAAAACCCTGTCTCAAAAAAAAAAAAAAAACCAACCAACCAACCAACCAAACAAACAAACAAACAAACAAACAAACAAAACAATGGCCCACCCCACCCCAAACCCAAACAACAAAATCCAAGCAGTCATTTCTCTTATGTGTTGAATAGGACAAGGATCTCTGGATTTTTAAAAGCCATACACTATTTTGGCTTGTCATAGACTCCAAGCCTGCCCAGAAGTCAGTCACATGTGTGCCATAACTGTAGGACAATGCAACTTCCTCTTTCTGGGCTGCAGTTCAGACACCAGCCCCACCAGGTATGTGTCCAGGAGATGAAGATAAACTGTTGCCCATTAGCTTTGGCCTGCCTCTTATCTTCTTGCCCCACTTCCCAAAGTCTCTTTGCTTTTGACTCAAGGGTACTTCTAGAACACATCTCTCCATTCCCATTTGGTTTATGTATGAGTTCATTAGGGCTGCTGTAATAAAGTACAACAGACTGGGGGGCTCAACCACTAGATAATTTCTCCTGTGCTGGAGGCTGAAAGTCCATGATCAAGGGGTCACCATGGTTGGCTTAAGTCTCATTACTCTTCACATGGTCTTCACAGCCAATGTTGTCTGTATCCTAAAGCTGCCTTTTAATCCTTAGGACATCAGAGTCAATCAAGGTGTATATATATCATGTATATGGATATATGATCTGATCTAACCCTAATTACTTCTCTAAAGGCGTTGCCTCCAAATACACTCATATTCTGAGAGAATAGACTAGAGGACTTAACATTCTGGGGAGGCAATTCCACCCAATAAATAAAAGAACCTACTATATAAGGACCTTCACAAATTAGCCTCAGTCTGGTCCTTCAGTTTAGGCTTCACCCAACTTCCAGCTACCCTTGGGTTTAAATCTGTCCTAACATGCCCTGTACTCTCTGCCCACCATTTGGTGGGCTCTTTGCTGCTCTTCTTTCTGCTTAAAATTCCTGTAAAATGGAACTCCCCTCCATCTTTATTCCTTAACCTGTTTAACCTGGTAAACTACCATCCATCAACTCCAAGTCAAATGCTTTACAAAGTTTTTTTTTTTTTTCTTCAAAAACCTGAGCAGATGAACCCACCTCTGAGCAGATGTACAGCCACAGACAGTATACAATCTCTCTCTCTCTTTTTTTTATTATTTTCTTTATTTACACTTCAAATGTTATCCCTTTTCCCAGTTTCTCCCCCAGAATCTCCCCTCCCCCTGCTTCTATGAGGGTGTTCCCCCATTCACCCAACCATTCCTGCCTTCCTGCCCTGGCATTCCCCTACACTGGGGCATTGAACATTCATAGGACCAAGAGCCTCTCCTACCCACTGATGTTTGACAGGGCCATCCTCTGCTACATATGTGGCTGGAGCTGCATGTGTACTCTTTGGTTGGTGGTTTAGTCCCTGTGGGGTCTGGTTGGTTGATACTGTTCTTCCTACGGGGTTGCAAACCCTTCAGCTCCTTCAGTCCTTTCTCTAACTCCTCCATTGGTGACCCCATGCTCAGTCCAATGGTTGGCTGTGTGCATCCACCTCTGTATTTGTCAAGCTCTGGCACAATCTCTCAGGAGACAGCCATATCAGGCTCCTGTTATCATGCACTTCTTGGTATCCGCAGTAGTGTCTGGATTTGGTAATTGACTTACAAATTCAGTACAACCATGTTATTCTATTTCCTGTTGCTTTGGTGCCCACCCTGTCCTCTGTAAATAGTGCCATTCACAAGCAATCCCTTGATAGTGTCCACTGAGCCTCTTCTTGGCCTCTAAATTCTGATGTGCTATTTGCATTCCTGTGAACAGCTTCTAATGTTTGCTATATTACAGTACAGTTTCATATATGTTAGCTTTCCCTCTGTCTTTTACAAAGCTCTATGATTACAATAGCTCAACAAATCACTGTGGAATAACTCACAGATACATGAAATGTACTTTCCATTTGTGAAGACCTAGAATATGGAGGAAGGAGGGATCCTTGAAGAACTGACCAGTGGCCCAGAGTGACACTGGTACACAGAACAGCATCATTCTGGGGTGGACAGGGCATGAGGAGAAACTTAGCTTTCCCCCATGCCAAGAACCCAAGGAAGGATTCAATGAGAAAAGTAACTGGGAGAGCCGTGTAATCTACACCAAGAGTTAGGTGGACACAGTATTCCCTGTAGAACAGGAAAACAGTAGTTATAATCACTGACTGACTGATATTTTAAAGGTGCTGGACTCTTCATGTATTCAAAATCTAAGGGTGAAATTAAAGTGAAATACTGCTTACTGGCATCAACAGTAATTTCAACTGATTCTTAATCATGAATTAACTTCACTATGTCTCTCAACCCATTTTTTCAAGACTCTAAAGATGTTAAGCATTAGAAACGAAGTCTCAAGTATAAAAAAATGTTTTTATTAAGTGTGAAAGCAAAACAGATACATCTATTTAAATATTCTTTACATATTTATAGATACAACAAAGACAAATAACTTATCAAAAATTATAAGTTTAAAGAGTACTATTTTTAAAAAGCCAATATAGTATTTGAAAATACTTTATCCATAATCAGTGACTATTAGGTTTTTTTCAAAAGTAACTCATGTTCTTGGGGAAAATATTTGCATATTTTTAAAAAAGATGGTTGCCAGATTGCTCAGTAACTGGCCATCTTTCTAGGTCTGGCAGAAGGTACACTCTTGCTGAAGACTGTATTCCTTATCCTTTGACTGTGGTGAGCTGAGTATCTCACTTCACTTTCAGCTCTCAGAGCACCAGCATAAACAAAAACAAGTCAGAGTGCATTTTGAGGTGCTTTTTTTCATACAGAGCGAAGGACTTTCTCTTTGGCTGGGTGGAAAACCATGGTGTACTGGGATGTCCAATCTATGATGCAGGGCTTCACTAAGCCAAAGCAGCCACACTGAAAGAAATCTGCCAGGTTCTGTGTGAACCCGAGGCTGTAAAGAAAAGAAGACGGGACAGCTTAGCATCTCTTGCACTGATCCTGACAAGTGTTCACCCAAACCATAAACATTCACTGAGTATCTGCAAAACCACACTCTCAGAGGACCTTTGGAAAGGTAAGAGGTGAGCCGTCCAGAACCTTAAAGATGAAACCTAGCTCCATCTGTGGACCCGAATTGCTACTGTGAGACAGCAGGTCAACAAATCCAATATATGTTTCTTCATCACTTCTCCTCACTCCCAGTCACTGCCATTACTAATCTTACTCCTTCTATTCTCACTAGACTTTATCTGCGAGCTCACATAGGCTAGAGCTGTAACTAGGAAGGTGGCCTTTTCCTAAGCTTCTGAATGATGTTCCTGTCCCAGTTCTTTCAAGTTTACCTGACACACTGGAGACTGTCTTGTCCCGTAGAACCCTTATACATCCACACCCTCTTACTTTCCAAATTCAACCCTTTCAAGATACCTCTCTTCTCAGAGGAGCCTATCCAACCTCTTCATTTATGTATTCAAGACTATTCAATGACACCCTTAGGATTTACTTCTCCAAACCCAGTTCTGCAAACCTCCCACTCCTATGTCAGCTGTTTTCCCATGATTGTGAACTTTGAGCCTGGAACACCCTCTCACCCTTATCTCTGGCTCATTCTCAAGATCTAGCTGATATTCACAATCTTTTAGAGCCTCCAACTGTAACTGTCTTTGGCATCACTTTTTCTCCATCAAATTCCTGAAACAGTTCTATCTTCCTCCAGCACAGGGAATGCTTAACTTTAATGCAACACCTATGTTCTATCTTTTATGCTAAAGCCAATCTACACACAGCAAACTGTGTATGCACCCCTGGACCATCTGCTGTTAGAATGGCTCTACGTGAGCATCACGCTGCTGTCTGTAAAGGACTAACTTAACTGGAGAACGTCTTTCCAGGAAGAGGCCTGCAGGTGTGGAACTGACTGACATGGGGAGACATGCTGGCAATCACAGGGTCAAGCTCAGGAAATGTTACTGAATAAGCTAACAAATGGGCAAAGAAGTAAGATCTTGATTTGGACAGGAATTTGGAGATTAGTCTCAAAGTGACTCTAAGGTCTTTAGTTCCTTGGTGTCATGTTCTTATCCTTAGCAAATAAGGCTCAACTCTCACCTGTGCTGCTCCATGGAGGTTTCACTAGACCTCAGCCTGCCCTCCCTCCCTTTTCTCTATTATACCCTGCCTGATATACATCTCTTCTACCTCTATCACGAGACGTCTGTATTTTCAGAACTTTGGGATTAGAGGCATGCACAACCACCTCTGACCTGCTTCCAGACTTCAATAAAGTAAATATTCACCCCTTTAGCTTAGCCACCAAGACACACACTATGACTGCCAGTTTGAAGTGAGCATCACCAGCTTTACACCACTCTCCAGTCCTGGGCACAGCCATCTCCTCTCTCCTCGATTAATCCACACTGTAATCTCAAACCAGTGTCTGATTCCTGTCTAACCGCCAAACACTACGAGCAGGCTTTGAAATAGACTGCTCCTGAGATAAGCAGTGAGTGCCCAATCTGGAAGGCTCTCGGTCACCTCTGTCATACGCCCAGCCTCTCAGACCCTGATGTAGGTGGCAGGGAGATAAGCTTCAAAGCCTGTCCTCTCACATGACAAGATCAGAGTTCCTACCAAGCACTCTAATTTTCAAATTGAAAATTACAGAGCCAAAGTTCTAAGGAGATATATTCCAAATCTAAAAATGCAGCTTTTCCCTGACCCAGGTGGGCACATTACAAAGAGAAATAAAAGAATTTCTGGGGCTAGAAGGCCATGCTAAAGTTCTGGCAAAGCACACTACCCGATGCTTTCTACAGAGAACCCTGAAGCTGGCTTGTCAGACACATGCCAGCTTCACTATCTCACACTGACTCCTTGCCAGCAAGATACAACCCTGTGATCACTTGGTTCAACTGGAGAATCCCCATCTTGGCAAAACTTCAAAGTAGCTTTTATTTGCAGAGTCCAGTGGACTGAATTCCTGACCCCATCAGGCATATGACCTTATCACTTAAAACCTAACCTTGAGGCTTCCAAGAAAAGACGGGCTCGGTTCCATGAGACAGGTTAGAGAATGGAAATGGGTCAGGAATCAGTACCGGGAATCTTCCAGAGACTTGGTGACCAGGTCAGGATTCACTTACTTGTATGGTGTTTTCCTGAGGGACAATGTCTGTTTCATGTGCCTGCTTTGCTTTAAGAGGCTGATTCTCTCATGGGAGGTTAGGCCTAGAAATGCAATCTGAAAAAGATGGAATTACAAGAATTATAACATGGATTAAGAATTATAACATCACGGCTTTACCATTCTTAAAAGTGCATTTTAAGATGGTGGCAACTGTTTAGTATTCTATAAAGACAACACCCTCAGACTTCTAGCAAAAGATCACACTGAGGACAAAGAGTCACAACCTTGCCCTGTATTTTACTATGTAAATATAATGGCTAGACTTATTGTCTGGATTTTATTAACACTCAAGAAAGCTCTGCACATTGACTCAGAATTATAAAAATATCTTTTCACTAATTCCTGTCATGTCTTATGGTCATATTTAGATTTCAACACAAGAACACACATTTGTTGAACAGCCGAAATAGGGTAAGGTAGTATCAGTGCAATTCACAATTTTGAGTTCTGAGCTTTTCTTTAAAAAGGCTAATATAATATGTCTGAGGGAACAACATCCAGTCATAAATTTGAAGAGTAAGGACTAAGGTGATTAAGAAACTCTGAAATCACTATAGAACACAGTAGTTCACAGGGTTAGCTAATCTAAACCTTGGAACACCCCAAGTATCAATATCCAATCTGTATAACGGAATTATTAGCCACCCTCCACATACTGTGTTAAGGGTCTGAGATAAATGTCTAAGACGCACGCTGAGGATCAGGAGGCGATGCAAGCACTCTAAGGTTGCAGAGCTAAGACACAGGAGAGCAGGGACCGGCAGGTCAGCGTGAGGACACAGACTCTGCTCTAATCAGCAGCCTGCCTGCTCAGTTTGCTATAATGTAGATAAAAGTGTCTTCAATCAGAATTTTCAGGAAATCAAAGTTTTCAAAGAACTGGATTATTTTGTTCCTTAAATAAACAATTGTGCAATTCTTGTTTGTGAAAATTATCTGAAACCTTTAGTCCATTTTTCTTCCTCAGTACAGCCAGGTTTTGCTATGCAGCCCAAACTGGCCTTAAACTTCTTATTACCATGCTTTAACCTCCTGAGAGCTTGCTCTTCAGGTGTTGTGACTCCATGCACACCTTAGCTATTAAGGATGTCTGAACTCCTATGCCTCCTTATCACCGGGCCTCTGGTTAGCAAGACCTTTGTTAGATGCTGTTTTCTTATCCATAAAATAGAGCGAGCTACTACTATGGTTTGTTCCCTATCTCAAGTGTGCATGATGTGTAAATGTCCTGGAGAGTGTTCTTATGAATGATAGTATTAACTGTGTGAGCACTCCCTCCCTGATGACACTGACTCTCCATCACTACCTGAGCAGCTGACGTTCTTCAGGGTTAATTCCTTTCCCCAGCATTTTCCTGACGTCCTTCTCTTGTCCTCTCATGTTTATCACTACTTCCCCCATACGAGTGGGATTTACTCTGCTTCTGCTGAATAATAGTGTAAACTCCAGTATTGATAACTGGCTAAAAATGATTACTGCTGCCCATTCCACACAGGCAGACCATAGTAACGGGACACAGGACAGGGGAGGAAGCGCCTCAGAAAACTGAGGCTGTTATTGCCCTAGTGTATGAACTTTTTCAACTCGTGTTCACACTGTCCACTGGCTAGTGACCTGTCTTTTATCTTCCCCTCTCTTGCATCTACCTAAGTGGTATATATAAGGTAACAGAATCAGAAGAATTGAAGGAAAATAACTGCTTTGTGTTTCATAATACTTTACAGTTTATACATGTTTTCACACACTATATAGCTTAAACATAAGATGATAAGAACCCTGAATGGGACTGTTAGAAGAACCAAGTCTCTACTTGCTGGGTGACTCTCAGCAACTCAATTCACTTTTCTGTACCATAAAACTAAAAGGCCAGATTAGACCATTCCTGAGAAGGGACAGCATCAGCAATTTATTATTCTAACCTTTAAGCTGTCGGTGAGAACGGATGGGCACTATTGTCCTCATCTTACAGACAAGGACACTAATAATGAAGAGTGGGAGATGGCATGCTAGACTCACAGAGGGAGCCCTGGAGGTGGAACTGGACGCTGGTCTTCAGATTTTAAAGTCAAGTCTTTCTACCCGACTATTAATCTCTGAAAATGTTATTCAGAGCCATATGAGAAATACCTGAAAGAGTTGATTTATTAATAAAAATGTTGACCATGAGAAATGGAAAGCTGCTAGCATGAAGATATACAGAACCCAGGGAGAACAGGCCACTATCTGATTGAGGTAGGTCCATAGTCCATCTTCCTTGAATGTTGTGGCACAATGATTTGACCAGTCTGTAAATCCACATGGGGAAAAAAGAAAGCATATTAACAATGGCAAAACATTATCCTCCAAGAAGATTAAAATTATATAGTTCTATTTAGGGAGCAACAATAGCATAGATCTAAATTCAACCTTAGGGACGGGGAGAGAGTTGAGGGTGGAAAGTACCCTTAGCATACAAGTGCTCTTGGTGCAAGACCTAAGCATCAAAAGTATAACAAACCAACCAAAACAAAAGCAGGAATCCAACTCACAAGTTTGCTTTCTAAATGCCAGCTCAGCTCCTGGCAATGAGAATGGGCCTGAGAGGTCGTGAGGCTGCGATGACACCCCACCAGCAGTCCATAGGGAAAGGAATACAAACAAAAAGGGTCCAGAAAAATCTTCACTTAGCATATTCAGCGTAAAATACATTGGCCAGAAATTTTTAGGGGCTCGAAAATTTCAGATGTTGACATCTAAGCTATACTCTTTAAGGGACATATGTACTAAATATATACACTGAATGTTCAGATGAACAGGGACTGCTGTGGGCTCAATACATAATACACAATCCAAATGCCTTCAGGACACAACCTCTGATGGAGAGCGAGGCTTGGTGTACCTCTGCTACTAGCCATAATCCTCTTAGAAAGAAAGGCCAGGATAAAGGGCCTCACAAGACAGATTAGTCTAGCACAGGGATAGAGAGCAAGATTCAAACACTAATGCCCACTTTCTCCTCCAGGAAATCTACATGCCAATTAAAAGTGACCCATGAACTGAGAACATTTGCAAGGAGAAAACAGGTAAGAAGTGGCAGAAACAAGGAAGCAGATTTTCAAGGTCATGTGGCCCCTGGGCACTGTGACTGTACATAAAGGGTAGATCACTTCTGAAGTGAGAATCTGCAGGTTTGCTCTTTGATGATTCTCTGACAATCTTTAAGCAGTTTCAGACATTCCCCCAAAGCAGCATGAGCATCTCCTGGGACAGGAAGAAAATGAGTCCAAGACTGTCCATTTTAGTCTTGAATATCTATTTCTCCTTTTTAAATTCAAACCATCTTTTATGAATATATGCTTAAAGCACCCCAAGAGCTGAGTAACAATCAGGGCAAGCCATTAAAGCAAATGATACATTTAGAGCTTCTCTCATTAGTGTAGCAAAGGAAGAGGCAGCCTATGTACCTGACGGGAGAAAGAAAGAGCAAGAATATAATTTCCACAGCAGGTGGAAGACACAGCTGTTGAGTGGGGAAAATAGCTAGCTTCTTTGAGCTTATGGATTTCTACTGCTTCCTCCTAGGGTTTTTTTTTTTTTTTTTTTTTTTTTTTTTAAGATAACAGCACCACTAACAGTGACTTCAAAATTAGTATCAAAGATATGGCTGCAAGTGGTCATCTACATTATCTTATGCAAGGTAACAATAACAATTTAATCCACGTTAATACAGCCTTCCCAGGTAGCCATTGACACCCACCCCCCTTTACTGAAAAGAGATTTTTTTCTCACATAATATATCCTTATTATGGTTTCCCCTCTCAATTCTCCCCCACTTCCCTTCCATCCAAATTCACCTCCTTTCATGACAGTGAATTCTTATTCCACACCAGTCATTCTCATCTTTAGGTAGTTCTGACACTTACACACCTCTCTCTTGATATGAACTAATACTTTTCTTCCTATAACTTGTAGGATGCTGACTTTCTAATTTACTTCTTTCTACTTTTAAAAAAAGGCCTCACAAAACACGAAGTGGCTAGAGGCTGTGCTGAGACGGAAACAGCTAACAGTGAGGTGTACGGCAGGACTCTAGTGATAACAACAGGAATGGCAGACAAAGGAGGAGGGGTGGCAAGGAGGCCTCGTTAAGAGAAACGGAGCACAAACTCCTGTTTACTGTCTGGAGAAATGATAAATGACTTAGTACCTTCATTAGTGATAAAGCATGCTCAGCTGGGCTACGGAAGTGTGAATCAATGTAACTCCTCACAAAATATTGTATGAAAACTGGTCAAAGCCAGAAAGAGAAAACAAAGAAGGGGGAAAACATGTCTGTCATAAAAAAAAAAAAAAAAAAAAAAAAAAAAAAAAAAAAAAAAAAAAAAAAAAAAAAAAAAAAAAAAAAAAAAAAAAAAAAAAAAAAAAAAAAAAAAAAAAAAAAAAAAAAAAAAAAAAAAAAAAAAAAAAAAAAAAAAAAAAAAAAAAAAAAAAAAAAAAAAAAAAAAAAAAAAAACCAAACAAACAAAAAAAAACCTTGGGAAGATTGAATGAGATGGAAAATTGTTGCTGTCCTTATCAGCATGGTCTTATGCTGGACCTCGACACCAAAGAACAAGATTATTTTTAGTGAGGAGAGGCAAGGGTAGTGTGAAGTCTGGCTTCTTTGGCTTGTCAAGTCCAAGAGACAAGCTGGCCCACGGGCCAACTTAGAAGGCTTCCAAGAACAGGCTTCATGGTCAAGCCTAAGAAGGGAGCTTTCAGAGAAACTGTTAAGATTTTGAATGTTTTTGCTATATGACAATCAATCTAAGGTGGTTAAAAATGCTCAGGACTAGCCGGGCAGTGGTGGTGCACGCCTTTAATCCCAGCACTTGGGAGGCAGAGGCAGGCGGATTTCTGAGTTCGAGGCCAGACTGGTCTACAAAGTGAGTTCCAGGACAGCCAGGGCTATATAGAGAAACCCTGTCTCAAACAAAACAAAACAAAACAAAGAAAAAAAACAAAACCAAAAACAGAACCCTCAGGACTGCTATGGATTTGGTAAGGACTAAGCTCACGTTTGACTGTACTAGACCTGTCTGAGCCAGCCACGGTTATGTTCCATAAAGCATTCCCTAGAGAATGAACTCCCAACATGTCAGGAGAAAAAGGGTCTGGCAGTGGCTGAAGCCTGCACTATGACTATATCAGAGTACAAAGCAACCTCCAAATAAGAAAACCCAAACAAAATAGAATCTGTAACTGTGGCTGCTTGTAGACAGGGAAGTGGGAGTCAGGGAACAGTGCACAGTGAAGCTGTCTTAGTGCTGGTGACCGGCCTGTTGCTTAAGGCTGTTGATGCCAAGCCCAATGACCCAAGTCTGGTCCCTGAAGCTTACTTACATGGTAGAAGGAGAGAACTGATTCCTGCAAGTTATCTCCCTCCTACCTCACCCTCAACCTGCAAACAAAAAATAGATAAAAGACAACAAAAAACACCCCTCCCCCAATGCCTACATTTAAACAAGGAAGAGACAGCATGAGAAGACAAGAGTGCTAAGGTTTGGGAGGTGGAGGCAAAAAGAAAACACTGTGTTTCTGAGGACTTCAGCTCCCAGCAATAAGCTAGGACATGAGGGGCCACAACCAGAGGGGAAACCAGATGTAAAAGATCAGGAGTCAAATCCATGCCTAAGTATCCTCAGTCTTCAAAAAACATAAATACTTAAAGCCTGAAGGTCTAAATACTTAGATAAATAAATGCCAGCACTAAATAAGGATTCTGACTTATGACACCCACTTCAGGGTGTGAAGAGTGTAGTTACACACTTCTCAAGAGTTCACCAACATCCTTTAGACTTTAGTTTAAACCCTGTCGTTCACCACTCACCCCAGAACAGCCCTGTGTAATACCTAGGCACCGTTATTAAATGCTACTGAAGGTTAATTTCTGTTCCTGGACTGCAGAATATTTTCTTCCCAGCTGCTCCACTGTGGCAGCTTTCCCCTGGTTTCTTGGTTTTGGTTTGATTCTTCTCAAATGGTTTACACTCTCAGAGCTTTGCTCTTTACTGTACTGTGACACTATCCTTCCACCTGCCTACCAGCCCCTTCTTTCCCCCTCTTCTTTACTCACTAAGGTAAAGTGCTTTGCACTCTGGCAGCTGTTTCTCTTCACAGGAGGGTAAGCCTATACTCGACATAATCAATTTCTATTTTGACCACTCAGATTTATCCAGGTATTCTTTCTAAGTACTGCAGAGTTACCTCTTATTATACTTCTTGCAGCCTCTTAGTGTGAGTCTTAAAGGCCTCCATTTCATTCTTTCACTAGAGATATGGTTTATGTACTGGCCAGAATGTGACAGACAAGGGCTCACAAAGAAAAGAACTAGGTATGGGTGCAAAAGCTTATAAAAAACATTTATACTTACAGACGAAAGATCCATATATGATCCAGTCACATACCATGGAAAGGGAAAGCAAGAAGAAGATGTAATGATGATGGTTGCCAAAACCTGAGTCAAAAGAAAGAAAACATTCGACATTTTCTTTTCCCAATGAATTCCTAGACAATACTACTTTTCTGCGAAAAAATTTCTATGTAAACAGAAATAAGGCTTGCTTTACTTTTGAATACTACTAAAGCAGACAGCTCTGATAGTCAGATGTCCATGTTAACTAATATTCCCTACTAGCCTAGAACAAGACAGTTTGCATAGAGCAAAGTTAATTAGGCAGACCCAGCTTTGGACTGGCCTACACTGTTAGTGGGAAGTAGCAGGAGAAATCATATCTGGTCTCTTCCCATGGGATGCGTTCAGAGACATCAAAGACTAACTTGAAAGGGAACAGAAACAGCAATTGTGAGGAGCAGCAAGTCCATACCATCCTTGGTGGACACTAGAAACAGCAGAGGAGAACCCACAGCCGATAGAAAGGCTGCAGAAGGAAGGGGTTATGGGCAACCAAGCCCCTTCCTACAGTATGTCAGATGCTTGGTGATGAATGTGGGAGCATTTTGCTGCTAACAACATACATGATCTTCAGTTACCACTGTATCAGTCTCATTTTCTTCAGAAGCAGGAATATTCAGTACCATCAAGACACACTGTGACAAGTATCCCTTTTTTATGATTACTAGCTGTGTGGCAAAGTCAGTGGGTTTCTCTGATCCCACAGTCTCACTTGTAATAGCAAGAAGAGATAAGACCTCTCTTACTTCATAGGTGTGTGGCAACCAAACAGGACTATGGAGACGGAAACACTGTCAAATATAATTTGATAAACACACAGTAGTTGGGCCCCTTATGACGGTTTCCCTGCTGTCATTCAATTTAACTGGCAGAGTATCAATCATTTAATCTTTAGAGCCACAGAATGGCTCTATTCCTTATTCCTCTTCTGTACATTTTTTCCACTTGCATTTAGACTCCTCCAGGAAAGTTTGGATTTTTACATCATCTTTAGTACAGGTCATTTTGGTGTGACAGAAAGATTGGGACCCCATCCCCCAAAGAAAAGAGAACATCCGACTGTATCAAGGGAATCTCCCTGATCTGCAGCCTCAGGTTCCCCAGGGAACAAAAGCAAATCCTTAGTGAAGACAATCACAGATTAACGTTGGCTCATCTCCTATCTGAGCACAAAAGGAGGCAGGTGGAAAAGATAAGTAAGGAAGTCAAGTCACAACCTAAGGAAAGAGTGTGACATTTGGTGTGGAGAACTAATATGACAAAGATGATCTCAATGATTTACACCCTTTGCTCTGAAATGCAGACAGTAATAACAACCTCACAGGTGTGTCCTAATGATCAAATCAGATACTACATATGAAAATATTTCATAATCTCCAAAATACTACACAATAACTGTAGTTAACAGTTATTAACTGTCATTAACAATGTTAGTTACTTCCCAAGTCTTTATTATAAAGATTCTTGAAGAGCTACAGAATGGAGACCTTGGATGGGTTTCCATTTCTTTCTACACCACATTCATGACTACACGTGCTTAACTTCACCACAGAGGTTAAGTAAAAAAATTAAGTCTCTCACCTATGCAGCGTCCAGTCCAAAAGCAGTGTTGATCAAAGCGAGCCACACAGGAGTTGCACACGTGGCAATGGAGTGATCTTAAAGGCTTCCTTATCTGAGGGCAATTAAGAGAGGCCTAAGCAAAACTGGTCTTTGGCAGCAGCAGCAGATCATAGCAAAACTTTAATCTTACGTCATAGAAGACTGGCACAAATAATCCTAAATAGATGATTCAGTCACTGAGTTACTAATATTTCTTTCTGTATGTGACAGGAATGATCCTCACTAAGAGAGATCTGAATTCAGAGACTGTTCATACTGGCTAAGGAAAACTCAGACAGTGCCACATTCAGCACGAGCACTGGAGTAAGAAAATGAAAATCACAGTTCCACTTCCGGTTCTTCTAATCACTTACTTCCTTCTAAGCCTCAACTCAACTGCAAAGTAAGAGGTTTCAGTATATAGTTTTGAGATGCTAAGGTGCTTCTGACTTGCAGTGAATTCTGACATCCACTTCTTGTCAGGAAAGGCAAATGAAAAGCACTATGGATAAGTTACAGAGATTAGCCACAGAGAGCTTCGTGAGTATACATGTTCTTTAATATGCTCATAGTGGAAAACTGGTCTGACAGAAATACAAAATTAGAACCAGGTAAAAAGTAAAGTGCATTCACATGCCATGAGGATTGAATAAATGCTTATGTAACCAATGCTACTAAGAATTTGCCCTTACTATGAAAAATAAAGTATTAACAAAAGAGACTCACAAGACATGATGTGCAAAATGTTCTGAAGTCCAGAGAGCCAGTCTCTGCAAGGGTGACGATATTCTGAAAGACAAACACCTGGTCTTAGAGTGCATTTAACTGGGCAGTGCTATCCATGGTTATGCGCAATTTGCACAGCTTTTATGCCACCTCCAGCTTCAGAAGTAGCCAGAACAGCAATGTGGAATACTCCCAACCCAGTCACTCCATTCTTGAAATGATGAAACTTTTCAAGGTGTTCTTTTAGGCAGTGGCCAAGAAGTCTGACTGCTAAAAATTATTCTTCCATACCCTTTTACCTTCTCACAAATGGCATGCATCTCCCAGTTACTGCTTGCTGGGGCAAAGAAAGAAACACAGACACAAACAGACACACACACACACACACACAGACAGACAGACAGACAGACACACACACACACACACACACACACACCCACCACTCATCAAGGATAAGCACCCAAACTGAATGCTGCAAGCATAGGCCTCGCTCGGCCTTCTAGGACAGGCCTTCGGTGGTCTCCCTAACTTCTAAACCCCAGAAACAGATGCAAAAAGGCCATGTCTATGGCAATTTCACATGTGAGGAAGAAAAGGGGGTACCTCCTCAGCTACTAGGAAGCAGGAACCTGATAAGGTACATTCTTATCACTCGGACATGCAGGCAGACATTCAAGACTAAAATTGTAATGAAGAGGGAGATCTGACAAGTCTAATAAAGTTTGATGAGGGTTCACTTTTTACAGAAAATAGGTGTTTCTAAAAAGACTTGTATACAAATGAAAAAGTGTAACTGTGTAGAAATTAGATCATCTCATTTTGATGATCTAATCTGTCCACATTTTATGTTGTACCTATTAAGTAGCAGACACTATAGATGCAGCTGTGCCAAAGGCCAGCATGGCTGCATCTCTCAGAAACACACAATAGAAGACTCACCACTTTCCTCTCTTCCTCTGAAGCCTTAGTGAAGCCTGGATCAGTTGCCCAAGTCTTGTAGAAAAAATAGAGAAAGGCCATGATGCTGAAAATAAAAGCAAAATAGAAAGGGCTACCTGCTGCATGTTAAAGCCACGTTAAGGAACACAGCCAGCCTCTACTGAGAAAAGCATCATGTGCAAAGCAAACAAATGTTATCACTGTCCCCGTGAACCTCTCTCTCCTGCATCCCGCCCCTGACTTCCTTATGTACATACACCACCCAAAGTGTCCCTCTTCCATGTTCTTTTTTTGTTTGTTTGGTTTTTTTTTTTGAGACAGGGTTTCTCTGTATAGCCCTGGCTGTCCTGGAACTCACTTTGTAGACCAGGCTGGCCTCGAACTCAGAAATCCGCCTGCCTCTGCCTCCTGAGTGCTGGGATTCCTCTTCCATGTTCTAATCCTACAGAATCTGCTCCTGGTTAGTCAGTAACTAATGCTTCTTCATTGTTGAAGCCCATTTTAAATACTAAAGAAAACCAGCAACCATTCTGAAAATTGAAAAACATCTAAGCCTTCCAAATATAACTTAAGGTGTAACTGTGGCTTTCCTCAGACCATCCAGAAAAACATTCTCTGTTCTTTTTCACAAGACAATTCAAAGAAATGCACTTGGGTCTGAGATTTCAATGTACTTTCCCTGTAAAGTAGATAAATGCTTACACGAGTTTCTTACTAGAATTTAGTAACCTGCCCTTGTAACTGTTCTAAATTAGAAATTGTCCTTCTGATGGCCAGATGGTGATGAAAATGCATGGAAATCTGCAACTGACAGGGCTGAGGAGGTAGGGGGCATCTCCAGGAAGAGACAGAGACCTGGGATATGGGAGGTACCCAAGAATCAATGGGGGTGACCTTCACTGTGATTCACAGCACTAGGGATATGGAAACTGGAAAGGTCATCTCCTGTACCCAGGCAGGAACTCCAATGGAGCGATGGGGAAACCAACTCACCCACAAAACTTTCAACCCAGAATTTATGCTATCTACAAAAAATGCAGGGGCTGGGGCATGTGTGTGTTTGTTTTAAGACAATGAGTAAAGTGAGGTGAGATAAAGCAGACCACTGCTGGGGAAAATGAGACCATACCATTATAGACATGTCTGCATTTCTGAACCTTTTCTATTAAGATAGTAAATTCTTCTGACTTTTTCCTCACAGGTACCAAACTTGCACCATGGTGTGAAACACTGGCAGTCTACCTTTTTCTGTTTCCTATCTAGGGTTTAGATATAATGTCTATTATGCTTGCAGAACGGAGACTAGCAAGGATGTCCTCTGAGAGGCTCCACCCAGCAGATGACTTAAGACAGATGCAGATATCCATGGCCAAACAGTGGATGGAGCTTGGGGACTTATATGGAGAATAGGAGAAAAATGGCCTCTAATAGGAGGAAAGATTACTGCCTTGATGTGCCTGGGTAGGGGGATACCCATGCAGTGAGAAGGGGAGGAGGGATGGAGGGAAAGAATGTGGGAGGGGTGGCTGGGAGGGGGAAGTGAGTGGGATGTAAAGTGATTAAGTAAAAGAAAATACTAATAAAGAAGGAAGATCAACCTGGATCCTTGGAGCTCTCAGAGTCTGAACCACCAACCAAAGAACATACAGAGGCTAGACCTAGGCCTCTCCCAATATATGTAGCAGATGTGCAGCTTGGTCTTCATGTGGGTTCAGAACAACTGGAGTGGGGGTTGGGTGCAGGGCTATCTCCAAAGTGGTTGCCTGTATGTGGAGTATGCTCTAGCTGGGCTGCCTTGTCTGTCTCTGTGAGAGAGGATGCACCTAGCCTCACAGAGACTTGATGTGCCCAGGTAAGGGAGAAGAGGAGGGATGGAGGGAAAGAACGTGGGAGGGGGTGATTGGGAGGGGGCGGTGAGTGGGATATAAAGTGAATAAGTAAAAGAAAATACTAATACATTAAAAAAAAAACCTGCCCTCCTTGCACATTATATCCTATTTGAGAAAGGCTGTTAATATGAGTAGATTAATGCTGAAAAGGATTATAAGGATTAAAAACTGTCCACTTTAAAATGTTTTAAAAGTGTTACTTTAAAAATGACAAAGTATCATTTTGCTTCAGAGAAGAAATGAGTGTGCCGTAATAAGTCAATGAGAAAGTAGTAAGCCTGACTTTACCCAATGTAAATATTACTGGCCCAGCACAGTTAAGTATTGCCTTACAAGGTGTTACTGAGCTACCTTCTACTAACTTCAGAGGCCATAAAACAGATGCTCAACTCTTACTACTCAAAGTTGGAAACTGAATTTTGAGCTGAATGTCAACACCTGGAAGGCTAAGGCAGGAGGTTTTTGAGTTGAAGCCAACTTGGGGTACAAAGGGAGTTCTAGGCTAGTGTGAGCTGCTCTGAGTGGACATGCACATTCCTGTACTACTAAATCAGAGTAGGACAGCTTTCTTGAAAGCTCAGTCATGAGCCACACCAACTCTCTTCCCTCTTTTGCTCCTTTTTCTGGTGTAAGTATCAGACCTAGGGGTTTGTGTTGGTCCTGAACTCATTGTGGAGCTCAGGTTAGCCTCAAGCTTTCCATTCTCTTACCTCATCTCCCAAGTGCTGGAATCACAGGTGTGTATCAGCACACA
Organism: Mus minutoides; assembly: GCA_902729485.2. Taxonomy (NCBI): domain Eukaryota; kingdom Metazoa; phylum Chordata; class Mammalia; order Rodentia; family Muridae; genus Mus; species Mus minutoides. Next base: position 168,819 of record LR753325.1, on the reverse strand, counting down.
GCAAGCTCCTTAGATTATTTGCTATTTGACCTAAAAAGTAAGTCATATCTACAGCTGACTCTGGAATCATATAGGGCTTTACACCTATCTATCTAGCATTTAGACTTAAGTATACCAGGACCATAAGGGGAGCACTCAGTGGCTCATCATTTCTTACCAAGTCTTAATTGTAGCTTGAGTCATTACTAAGGCCCTTTTCTTTCATCCAGTCCTTCTCATAAAATGCAACTCCATTACTTACTGTACACATGAAAGAACCTAAAGAAAACGATCACTGAGTTACCCCTAAAACATAAAGTATTATTTATGAATACCAATTATGTAGTAAGGATTGTGTAGAGCTCTTTATACATCATAGCATAATAATCCTTCCAGCTTCCTCAAGAATTTGGTACTACTGTCCCCAACTGACAGAAAAACAGACTTGGTGAAGTTAAGTAACTTGCCCAATGGCACATTAACATAAAGAAAAGGTCACCTTTGTTAGTGATTATCCCTGCCTATCTTGTGAGAGCCTTGGGTTCAAATCCCTGACAGGGAGGAAAGCCAGCCTTTACACTGGAAGCAGTAGTACATGGCTGTAATTCTAACACTCAGGAGAGTTATCTGAATCTCAGTGAATTTGAGGTCAGCTTGGCCAATACAGTAAGTTCCAGGGTAGCCAGCACCACAAAGTGAGATCTCAAAAAAAAAGTCCTGAAATTTAGAACCAAGACAACATGCTTCCTTCCACAGTGTTCTTGACCCCTTTCCTATAAGAGATTATTGGCTATGGGATAGAAGCCCTGGGCTAGTCCTAATTGGCATCCTGAGAAAGACAAATCTAAATATTTGGGCTCTATCTTTACAGGCAAAACAGCAGCTACTCCACAGGGCAGTTCTAGCAGCATGTAACACGCAGCCTGGAAAACACTAGCCTTGAGTGAGGTGTGCCACCTACTGGCTTGCATGCCTTCATACTAGCATGTGAGTTCCTCCTGACACTTAAGATTCTATCTAGCTATGAAAATCCATTTTCCTAACAGAATACACCTTTATAAGTACCAAGCAGTTTAGTTTCTAGTTTACAGTCAAGTGAGAATTTTTGCAAATGAGGTTACTAAACTATGATGGGATTTTATGTCTTGTTAATTTTTGATTCTGCAAAATCAAAATAATCTGATGTATAAAATCTAGAACTGAAGTTGCTTATAATTTCAAAAATTATTCAGTGACATAAAAATATGAATCATCCATTTTCAATACAATGTCCACTGTCCTAGCCTCTATGAATACTGGGACACCTATAAATGATCTGATAGGAACTGTGTTAGCCTTCAGTGGTAATAAGAAAGCTAGTGTTAATTAAAACAATCACCAAATTAGTAATTACAGGGCAAAGGTTAGAGGTATTTTCTTTTAAGCCCAGTGATATCTATATTGCTTATGCTTTCATTTAGGTTAAAGGAAAATAACCCATATTAGAAACAAAGCTTGGAATTAAACAGTTAAACAGTATTAAAGTAAAAACAGACACAATGGCTATAGATGTGTGCACTCTGAAAACTCATATGCCATCCTCTTTGTTCCTATGGGAAAGATCCTTAAGTCTCCCTTATGTACTTCCTCAATAAGCACCCTCTTCTTTTCAGAAACACCATATCAGAAAGAGACGCAGGACATAAAAAGTAAGGCAATAAGCTAAAAACCACACTTCTTCCTGTCATATAAGCAAAGCAGTGTTACAACGGCTTCATAGCAAGGACAAAGAAGGAAGTCTGGAAAGAGATGAAGACAGGACATGTGTATGCTGTTACAAATGGATATAATATTTTGTTGTGTTTTGGTTTTTGGAGACAGGGTTTCTCAGTACAACCAACCCTGGCTATCCTGGACTCGCTTTGTAGTCCAGGCTGGCTTAGAACTCACAGAGATCTGCCTGCCTCTGCCTTCTGAGTTCTGGGATTAAAGGTATGTGTCACCATACCCAGTTGGCATTAATGATTTTTGAAAGTAAAACAAGATATGCATTTCATCTAAGCTTAAAGGATATCAGGAAAGAATAAGATGAACCAAGTCATAAATATCCAAAAAATGGAACTTAGCAGAAAGACTGTCGGTAAGTATACAAGGTTCTTATAGCCAACCAAAAACCTGTAAAGAAAAGGGTAGAACATGTTAGTGAAGTAAGGCACTGGTATGATTCATGTTAATTGTTCTAATTTCCCAATAACAATGACAGTTACACCAACAGCAGCTTTCTTCCCTGTCAGTTTATTCTTGCACATGAGAAAACTGTACAATAACCTTCCAAAAGTACACATTCTAGTTCCTCTAAGCTACTCATAACTATTTCATTCATAGAAACAATACATTTTCAATGAATATTTTGTATTTCTATTGTGATAAATCAAATCATATTTTTCATATAATTTTTAAATATACCAAAATATAAAAATGTAAGTAGAAATTCACCTCCACTTGTAAGCAAGTTGTTATCAAGAGGGTAGCTCTGTTTATGAACTAGCAGGTGTACAGAACCTTAGCACTCTGACTCTGAGCTGGCGTCAGAGCAGACACAACATGAAAATACACAACAGCTAAAAGGACAGAAGTCACCACACACTAACAACCTTACTCCTACAACAAGCAGCCTGATGATCTGCGTGATTGTTCAAAAGGTCAGCACTATAGTTTCAAAAGTAAAACACAGAAATGCCTTCCATATCAAACTCAATATAGTCACCTTATAAACAAATATAGTTCATAGCCAGGTACATCTTTTTTTTTTTTTAAATTAGATATTTTCTTTATTTACATTTCAAATGTTATCCCCTTTCCTAGTTTCCCCTCCGAAAATCCCCTATCCTCTCCCCCCTCGCCTTGCTCCCCAACCTACTCACTCCCATTCCCAGTCCTGGCATTCCCCTATAATGGGGCATAAAACCTTCACAGGACCTAGGATCTCTCCTCCCACTGATGACCGACTAGGCCATCCTCTGGTACATATACAGCTAGAGCCACAAGTTACACCATGTGTTTTCTTTGATTGGTGGTTTAGGATCTCTGGAGGTACTGGTTAGTTCATACTGATGTCCCTCCTATGGGGTTTCAGACCCCTTCAGCTCCTTGGATACCTTTTCTAGCTCCTTCATTGAGGACCTTGTGCTCCATCCAATGGATAATTGTGAGCATACACTTCTGTATTTGCCAAGCACTGGCAGCGCCCCTCAGGAGACATCTATGTCAGGCTCCTGTCAGCAGGTTCTTGTTGGCATCTGCCATAGTGTCTACCCAGATATATCTTAAAATTTCCATCAGAAATGGCTAGTGGTTGATTTTTAAAAAAAGTGGAGAGGAAGCAAGGGTTGGCAACTGGTACCTATGACAGGAACATTTAAAATGTTTAGTTCAAAGAAAAAAAAAAAATGCCATGAGGACCATAGCCATAATTAAGATAAAAGCATATTTAAGAAGAACTAAGGACCTCAACCTGGTACCAGGTACATGCTACAGTAGGAAAAAATGGAGTCTGTCTGTGCAACCTCCATGAATGAACTAAGATTTTACAGGGAAAAGGAGGGCACTTGGTCTAATTAAATGGCTCAATGAATTCCCAATCTACAAGAGCTTGTTATTTGTGACAGGTGTCATGTAGCAGTCTGGATCAAGACACTTAACAAGAATATGATGTAGAAATGGATCTGCCTGGTCGCTATGTGGGTACACTATAGGAATGAAGACAGGTGACCAGATAGGAGGCTTGGCAGGATAAGTGTTGGGAGCGAAGGTAGGGAATAGCCAAGGATGCAAGGGACTCAAGGATGACACCCACACTCGTGGGGCTGACACCTTATCAATATGGCAGGGACTCAAGGATGACACCCACACTCGTGGGGCTGACACCTTATCAATACAGCAGGGGACTCAAGGATGACACCCACACTCGTGGGGCTGACACCTTATCAATACGGCAGGGGACTCAAGGATGACACCCACACTCATGGGGCTGGCACCTTATCAATACGGCAGGGGACTCAAGGATGAGACCCACACTCGTGGGGCTGGCACCTTGTCAATAAGGCAGGGGACTCAAGGATGACACCCACACTCGTGGGGCTGACACCTTATCAATACAGCAGTGATTGATTCCAAGTACAGACCACGCACCAGATACTGTTCTAAGCATTTACACACATTAGCCATGAACTGGGCATGATTGGAATTATCCTCACTTACAGATGAAGAAACTGAGGCACAGAGAAAAAGAACAGCCTGTCTGAGATCAGACTGGTATGTATTAAGGCTAAACCTGGATCCAGGTCATATGATTCATCAGTATAATCATGCACATTTCTGTGTGTGTTCGCTTTAAAGAAAACAACAATGTATTTACTGTTTCATTACCTCCCCTCATTATAATCAGGCTGCTTTACCTAAAAACAGACAAGTAGAAAAATAACTAGTGTAAAATGAATTTAGAGATAGACAAGGAAGAAAATTGTGAAAAAAATGGGTAAATGCTTCAAGATATAAAATGGTTAGAGAACTCTCTCCATTGCTGACAAACTGAATGATATAACGTGTGGCCCACATTATTTACTTTCCATCAATTGTCAGTTCAACCACACTACTGGGTTGAACAATTGGCTTTCAGCCCAAAGCTATGCCACCAAACCCTTTCTCCCTACCATCCTGAGGATGCTGTCACATGGGTCAGTAATATTTATGCTTAACATCAATTTGAGATTCCAGCTGATAGAGAACAGAAGTAGATAGTTACATTGGGAATACAATAATCAGCTTTGAAATACTAATATACACACCTTGGAAACAAAGATGTCAGAAAAAACAATGCTACTAGAAGACATCCTTTTAAAAGCCAAGAATCTGAATTGAAGTCCAGGATGTATCCAACAGCCCACAGGGTGATCATAGAGAGTATCAGCAGCAGGAAGAGCTATTGAGAGATTAGAGTTTTAGAACTTTTGATTGCACTCATAACAATAGCTAGTTCAGTACAAGAACTATGTAAGTACAATACAACATAATGGAACAAATAAGTTTTCTTCTAATTGCTGTCAAATTTATAAAATGATTGATTTATACAATAGAGACAATCTTACAAATTTTGCTTACTGATATTTTGCATTGTTTTTTTCCCTCAAAAATGGCATTTTTAAAAGCAAAGTGTTAATAAAAATGAAAAATATTTTCTTTTAGTTAGTATTCGACATCACCAAGAATAAAGCAACTAAAGGGACTGTCAAAATTAACACAACCCAGACTGGACTGAAGGGCTACAGTGACTGCACCTTGAGCCCCAGCTAGTAGGAGCCCTGCTAAGAATACCAGAGAAATAGTGCTGAAGGGGCTGAACATGGTTTGGAGCGCACATGTGGAACTGTGAATGGCTACGGACACCCAGGGCAGATCCAGGAGGCAGCCTGCGCAATGGGCCTAGCGTTTTGCAAGTCTTGAGAGTAATCTGCACATAGGTGGGAAAGCAGTAAATGAGAACTTCCTCAAGATTATGAAGGCACAAAGGAGGAGGATCTCAGACAACATAAGCAGTCAAAATTAAGAACAAAGGATTCCCAAATGTAACTAAGAAAGACTGATTGGAAAGCCAGGCTGAAACCTGGGAAAGGTTTCAGAGAAGCAGGAAACAAAGGAGGGGTCTTGGGACTCAGAGGGTCAAAGACTAAAACATTTCTCAGGACGCTAGTGCTTCAGCTTGCTTTGACAATGTTAGAAGAATGAAACCTGGAGCTAACAGGCCTTGGGTAGTGGAGCTAACAGGCCATGGGTAGTGGAGCTAACAGGCCATGGGTAGTGGAGCTAACAGGCCATGGGTAGTGGAGCTAACAGGCCATGGGTAGTGGAGCTAACAGGCCTTGGGTAGTGGAGCTAACAGGCCTTGGGTAGTGGAGCTAACAGGCCATGGGTAGTGGTACTGGGCTCTACATTCAAGCATTTCGGTGCCTTGTGTATAAGTCTCTAGAAAGCAAACTAGGATTTTGAAATAGCAAAGAGGAAAAGTGTTCTTTGCCTTATTTTCTTCCACTTTTACTCATGCATCTGCAAGGAGATAGTTTCAAATGGCATCAAGTCTCAAAATGTTTGCAGTTCTAACTTACTGATGTAAAAATAAATCTAGAATCCATAATATAATCACAAAATAGTTATAGTTTTAGAACAGAGAAATAACTGTAAACCTTGGACATAACAGTCTTCTTCATGAACCACACTATTTATTTACTGTGTGAAATGCTGTTCTACACCCGGGAGATAATGAACTGAAAGGCTTTCTTTCATGAAGCTGAAATTCCAGCTGGGAAGACAAGCAGAAATGTTAAAGCACATAAAAAGCTGGAACATGTGGAGCTTAGGAGGTGTGCTAGCTAGTTCTAGGTCAACTTGACACAACCTGGCTATTTGGGGAGATGGAACCTAAATTGAGAAAAAGCCCTCGCTAAATTGGCAGGTAGAGCATTTTTTTAGGATGGATGATTGATGTGGGAGGGCCCAGACCACTGTGGGAGGTGCCCAACCTGGGCAGATGGTCCTGTATGTCACAGGAAAGGAAGCTGAGCAAGTAAGGGGGAACAAGGGAAAAAAGCAGCACTCCCACACGGACGGACTCTCCATCAGTTTCTACCTCCACTTTCCTACCCTGATTTCCTGCCCAGACTTCTTTTGAGGAAGGACTGTGAAGTGTAAGTTAACAATAATCTTCCCCCACCTCAGGTTGCTTTTGGCTATGGTGTTTTATTACAGCAACAGAAACTCTAACTAAGGCAGCAGGCAGCTGTCAGGATTTAGTTTTTAATCCAGAAGAATGGGGAGATATCTGGGAATTTGAGGTAAATATGACTTACATTTTCAAAGTACTCATCTGCTGTACTAACATGGCATTGGAGATGGGGGTGTGTGTGTGTCAAATTCTACCTATAAATGAATGGCAGGACCAACCAGAACCACAGCAGTGTGACTATGGAGTAGACAGAGCAGACATTTGGAGCGCTCCTCTTGAGATGTGAAGATGAGTGAAGGTGGAAAGAAGAGAACAGGAGTTCTGGTTCTATTGCGCCATCTGCAGGTGCCTACAGGACACTTTCTGATGTGCTATACTGCAGTGTCTATCAGACACAGATTGGCTGAGTTGAATAGGTGACTGAGTTTAGCAATCTTGATGGTCTATGCTGAAGAGAGAGAAATCTGGGGGATGGCAAGATTCAGATGCCTCTTGGGGAACTAACTAATAGATAGAAAATAAGGTCTAAGACAGAATCTTGGCATACCAAATTTGAAGAAGTTGGGGCATCATCTCCCTACTTTACCCCAACTGAAAATTAAGCACAGCACTCGTGAAATTTTATGTAAAAATCTTGCAACTGCTAGTGAGAATTATTCTCAAAGTATAACTATTAATATTACTTGAAAAGGCAGTATTGTATTTGAGAACAAAAGCATTAATCAACCAAATATCCATTTTGTCAATGTGAATTATATTCACATAACTATGGCTTAGTTTTCTTAAGTCATTTAGGAAAGAAAACTAAAGTTCCTAAACTTTACTTTTCTTTTCTTTTCTTTTCAACTGTTTAGCTCACTTTAAGTTTGGAACACTATAGTGAGGAATTGCAAAGTTTTTAAAAATGTGATATTTCAATAGGAAAATAAATCTACATGAAGACTAATGGGGCTGGACTAACATGGCATTTGTGAAGTGATGAGGTCAGGTTCTAGAGACATACTGACAGTAGGACCAGCCAGGACACCAGCATGGATAAACGGGATGACTGACAGCACAACCATGACAGACAGGTAGGAAGGAAGAGCAAATAAGCGCCTGAGCCGTAAGCGCTTGAGCCGACGAGGAGGCTCAGTCACAGGCGGGCAGGTAGACAGCGGGCTTTCATACCTCACACTGCAAACGTCTACTAGATGCTCAACTGTTCTCAAGTAGGTACCACTCTAACCATCAAACCTATTCTGCACTTCAATTCATTCCTTAAGTCAATTTGTAAATAGTTTAGCACCATCTACCTGAGAAATTAACGTTGAATAACCAGTGAAATGCCCTATTTCTTACTTTGGGCTGTGCGATGCATAGGAAAGATGCTATGAGCAGATCCTCTGCAGCACAAAGTTTAATCTCTAGTCTTTTCTGCTACCCTAAAGACAAAGGCTAACAACCTCTTCACACACAATACCTCGCATTTGTGCAGCCATCGCCAAAGCCGAAACTTTTTGTTGGTTCTCATCTTGGCCTCTGTTCTTAGCATGTGAATAATGAGTTGGTTTTTACTTTGTAGAGCCATATCAAGAGGTGTTTCTCCCTAAAAAAAAAAAAAAAAATTATAATAAATATTTTTAAATATATTACAGGTTTAAAACACTTTTTCACCAGAATCAAAGACTCAACATGTTTATTCTAAGAGTAGTTACTATTGTTAATATTCATCTTCTAGTACCTGAAACCCAAATGAATAGCTAGCTACCAGTATATTAAATACCCCTCTTTTAATTGAAGATACAAAGAATTGAAGAAAAGAATACCAGGTCATACCTTAGCATTTCGGATGTCCAGGCTAGAACCAGCTTCCAAAAGCTTATCAACTGCACTGACATTTCCTGCTGCGACTGCCCAGTGAAGAGGAGTGTTCTGATGTGTTTTATCAACAACACTGAGAGAGGGATTAAACTTTAAAAGAAATCCAGTTGGTTCTGGCCTGTCTCAAAAGAGTAACAATATCACAAGGCATTAGTAAGGATGAAGATACAAGAAGAAATTGCAAAGGGAAATTTTAAGAATTGTGTATTATTAACCAGCAAGTGCTCTGAAGAACTAAGGGACCTCTTCAGAGTTCCAGTCTAGTTATTAACAGGAAAGATCAAAGAAACAAGAAAGGTAGTGCTTAAAAATGACAGCTTACTGTATCCATGATGCAATTTAGATAGTAATACAAGGGATAAAAAAATATTTCTTTGTGTTGATATTTTATTTAGTGATTAATATTTTTAAAAAACTATCTATTTAACCTTAGCTAATATTAAGTGCAGTACAACTAAACACTAAACATGTCTCACTTAAGTAGGTATGTATCTGACCTCATCCTATAATAGACTCCTGTTATGCACCAGCTCTATCAGTGTCTTCAGAGCAGTCAGCAACAGCAGAGAACCTCAAATTCACTGCTGTTAGAAAAGTAGGTTTATCATAGAGATCAGCGATTATGAGAACATTTAAATTTGTCATTTCTTCAGGTACAAAAGAGGAATCAGTCACTTAATGAGTATATGGCTAAGGAATATGAACTCAGTAAACTTTCAAACTTTTCTGTCAAAGCTACCAAGAGAAAATGTACTCAATGGTGTATTTTAATTATAGCTCATCCCCACGCCCATGTGGAATATCTCCAGCATCCCCCAGACCAAAGGACTTGAGAATATATTTACAGAAAGCTCATAGGAACCAAGAAGCAGACTGAGGGGATCCAGTAACACTCACCCAATTACTTTGTAAGCCGACAGCATGAGAGGCGTCTGTCCGTTGACATCTGTCATATTCACACTCTAGTCAAAAAGGAATCAATTAGCAGAACTGTGAACACAGTATAAAAAGTTGTGTTTCTTAGTAGATAAATACTTCTTTAACACCTTCATCTCTAACTGTTCTAAAAATGGTTCTAATATTACTTAAGTTTAAAAAAAGTGCTTTTTTTTAACAGGGTAAAAATCCATAGATTGCTACAAAATATTTTAAAGGGAGAATATGAATATAAAGTGTTGTATGATGTGAAAGAAAAATGGAGGGTAGCTGACAATCACCACTGAAAATGAGAGCTCTTGAAGTCATCTGGCTTAAATCCTGCTGCATGGGCTCACACTACCATCCATCCAGTACCAGTGGACTACCTATACTCAGAGTCACTGCTTCAAATAGTTAAACAAGAAAAAAAAAAAATCAAAACTCCTTTAATATTTACTGCAAGAGAAGGAAAAAGGGAAGCATATCCTGACAAGGATATAGTCCTTTTATAAAACATGGCCAGTGTGAGGTACAACAGCGCTCTGATCAAGTGAAAGAGTGTAAGTTACTGAGGGTTCTTATGGCCACGGAGAAAGAGAACTCGGATAGAAGCACAAGGGTCTCCTTTCTTGTACATTTTAAAAACTGAAGCCTAAGAGGTTATAATCATTCCACTTCACTGGGCTGTCTGAGAGAAAGTGCTTATAGAGGAGAATAATCAATCTGATGGCATTTGTGCAAACATGTTTCCACACTCATTCCAGACAAGACTGCTAACACACAAACCACCCTGCTGTCAGATCACACTCCAGCAAGCACAGCTGACAGCAGAACTCCCACTGGTGACAGCCTATAATTTAACCCGTGCTCTGAAGAACGTCATTTTCATTGAATTACTCAGAGAACAATAAATGAGATGCTCACATTCAAATTGGCCTCCCATTTGAGCTCAAATAATGAAAGCAAACGATGGGTTAATAGTGACCTGACAACCATTTCTACACTCAAGCAGAAGGAAAATACAGGCTCTGAGGTCAATTGAAAAAACCCTGAAAATTACTGGTATCATAAGAAAAACTATTATAGGCTTATAAGTTTCAGAACCATTAAATGATGCTGAGCTAAAATAACCTGTCTTTCTCCCTCTAATGAAGCCAAAAAAAAAAAAAAACAAAAAACAAAACCAACCCAAACCAAAAACAAACAAACAAACAAAAAAAACCAACCCAGTGTTCAAGAGCTAGGTTGACTTACTAAGGTTAGTTCTGAGTATCTGGATAGCCATTAACTCCAATTTAAAACTGTGGGTAGACCAGGGCCAATAACCCTCCCAATATCTTCAAATTACACTACCCAGAATATAAGGTGCATGACAAAACATACCTGTCCCTTTGAGATAAGATATGCTATGATGGGCATGTGCTGAAACAGGACCGCCAGATGGATGCTGCTGAATCCCTCTCCATCAATCAGAGTGGGGTCTGCACCGTGCTGGAGTAATAATATGACCATAGGCAAATGCCCTTGTCTGTGAACAGGAAATTTTCCAATGTGCTTTATTCTGTAGAAGCAGAATTCATGCAGAGAACCAAAAAATACCCAGGAAGAAACTACAGAATCCCTTTAAGAAACTACAGAATCCCCTAAGACATGAGGGATTCTGGCTGGACAAAATAACGTCTTCTAGTAGAAAGGTATTTTACATAACTTGCTGTTGTACAAGTATCTTCTACTCGTTAAAAAAAAAAAAAGAACTATTTTTATTTTTGTATAGGTGTGTGTGTATATGTGCCCATATGTGTGCATGCCAGAGGAGCCAGAAGAGGGTGTCTGATTCCCTGGAGCTGAAGTTGCATGCAGAGAGTTGTGAATCACCTCACAGTGGGTTCTAGAACAGAATTCTGGTCTTCTGCAAGAGCAGCAAGTGCTCTTAACCACTGAACCATTTTGTGAGCCACAAATGTTTTACTTAAATAGTACAACCCAGAATTACACAATCATGCTTGGGGCAAGTGATAAACTTAATAACCTCACAATCTAAATTAAACCTTATGCTGCTATAGCATGTGTAAACAGTAATAGCAATGACTAATGTGAACAATGAAAACCTTAAAACCCTGCCAGCTTTACCCATGGTTTTGAAACTAAAACATGATCATGAGCCAGAAACATTATAGTATAATATTAAGACTATGGATACATTGTAAAAATATTAAGATAGGAACCATATATATTTATTAAACCATATTATTAATAACCATATAAAGACACACACACACACACATAATATATATATCTCCAAACATAACTCCTTTCCATGGACACTACCAGCAGTATCTTGAAGGACAAGAGTGATGCTTAGGTTCTTCAAAACTCTTGCCTATGGAAGCAAGATTCAGCTCTCTGCCTTGCAGTAACAATTCATTTCACTTGAGTTACAACCTCAGCAAGCAGAGAGGGTTAGGCAGACAGATTTAGACCTTCAGCTTCAGAGGATCAGTGCACCTCACAGCAAAGAGGATACCATAAATGCCATGCTAAGCCGGCCTACTCAAGATTATCCTGCATCTACTTCAAAGGACATTACCCATTTGATCTTAAGAGACAGAGATATACTTTAAAGAGATTGAGGGATTCAATCTCCTTAAAACAGCACTACACTTGAGTTTCCAAATGAGTAGCTAAGGTTGAAGATTGACTTTAGAGTTGAACTACTGCATTCACTTATACAAACCAAATAGAGATATTCATTCCAGTTTTAAAAGAGAAATTCCAACCCATTTGAGTCTGATAATCACACTGGAGCATACGATTAAACACTAAAACAACTCTTCTAGAAACCCCAAAGCCTCACTTTATTTTCAAAAATAAAAACAAAACAAAACAAAAACAAAACATGTCCCCCCACCCCCCAAACAAAAGAAAACAAAAACCAAAAATAATACCCATGCCCCTGCCTGCAGCGGGGGTTATGACATGCTGCCACTAGCCACGTATGTCACAACTTCCAAAAGCATCTTACCGGATGGCCCAGTGAAGAGGAGTTGAATTTAGGTCACCACCCAACTGATCTATCACAGCACCTTTGGAAATATAAAACCTGTTAAAAGCAATGAAAATGAGACATGAAATTTAAGATTCACATTGAGAAAGAAAAGGCTTTCTTCTATCCTTCCCCTCCCTCACAAGATAAAGTCTCATTTATCCCAGGCTAGCCTCAAACTCATTAGGTAGCCAAAGATGACCTTGAACTAACTTTTTTTTTTTAAATATTTATTTGTTAAGTACACTGTAGCTGTCTTCAGACACCCCAAAAGAGGGCATCAGATCTCATTAGGGATGGTTGTGAGCCACCATGTGGTTGCTGGGATTTGAACTCAGAACCTTTGGAAGAGCAGTCAGTGCTCTTAACCACTGAGCCATTTTTCCAGCCCCCTGAACTAACTTCTGATCCTCCTGTCTCCACTTCCCAAGCTCTGGGAATGCAGGTGTGCACCACCAGACCCAGTTTTTATGTGGCACTGGGAGCCAACCCAGGGCTCCATGTCTGATAGGCAAGTACTCTACCAACCCAATTTTCTTGACACTATATTATAAAACTGAAATTATAGTAACTCTCCTGAAGGGCCCAGATCTATGGAAGTCTCAAAATGATGTATGACAGCATCAGACAAATCTCTGGTGAAACACTTAATACTTACTATATTCATAATTATTTTTGCTATAGTTAGCATTCTTCTATCACCCACAAGCCCAACACATGGTAACTTTCCTGAACATTCTAAAGACTATAGCACTCTTAAATAGCTTCAAAGTAGAAAGAGAAAGGTTAGATTTTATCATTTTTGGCAGTTCATAATTAGACATAGCATATGGGAATAAATTCTTAAAATAGTAAAAAATGGATTTAAAATCATTTTAGACAAATTAGAAATTATGAATGTTCCATTTTGGGAACAAAGAATATGAGGTTCTGTATATAGTAAACTTATTATGTAATGAAAACAACTTTCTTCTCTAGTTTAGAGTAGTTTATTCCTTTACTTCAAAGATGTGCTTCATGTATCAAATTATCTAAAGAATATACCAAAGTTTTTGTTGGTATGATGTGTTATAAGATTTTAAACTAGTAAATTTTAATTTTTTTAAGCCTTAAAATTTTACACATATAGACCTCTGATTTGAAACATATACATTTAAATCCTCACTACCCACCAGCATTTTACACACTAAATTAGAAACTGTTATACCAAATAATGTATAGGCATCAGGGCTTTCTTAATGAAGAACTACATAAACTATTATATGCTCATTTCAAATTATATTCCACATTTAACTTTTTTCAAAGTCTAATTCTCTACATATCTATTCTGCCTGATGTTATAACCCAAAATATTTCATTGCTTCTTCTAGACTGAGATGCAACTTCTATCCTGAGAAAGCAATCTTATTCTTTTCAAAATACATCCTCTTTCACTATCCTTTATCTTTATGATGAGTCAGATTTATGACTGGCCTTCTCCAACACCATGGTAACTGATAAGTGGCAAATTCTAGGTTTTCACTTACAATAGAAGACTATAGGTTGCCTAACCCATACCAAAACAAAAGAGTTTTATAACCATAAAGATCACTACATGTGCACAGGCGCGCGTGCGTGCGCGTGTACACACACACACACACACACACACACACACACACACAAACACACCATCTTACTTTACAAGCTCCAGCCTGTTGTTAATGGCAGCCCAGTGAAGAAGAGACACATTTTCTCTGTCTGGTTGTCTGACATCATATCCTGCTTCTACCAGCTCTTTACATCGTTCAAAAATTCCGTATCTTAAATAAAAAAAGAAAAGCACAATTAGTACATTATAATAATTTTATATGTCAAAATTTCTTCTTTTCACGATGACTTTTTTTTATTATTTTTTAAATTTTAATACAAACAACTTTTTAGTCAACATGGAAGTACAAAGCAGGTGCCCCCTGGTATCTTGGAGTCCTGTACCTTGGAATCCTTCCAGATCCCAACATCTATGCATCTGTTTAAATCCTTTATAAAATAAGGTGTCATATATAGTAATTATGCATATCTTCCCACATACCTTATGTCATATAGGTTACTTATACAATACAGATGCCATGTAAATAACTGCCATATTGTATTATACAAGTAATAATGACAGATTTAAAATTCTATGAATGTACAGTACAAGTTCAGGTGCAGTATTTCTGTTTTTATTTTTGCCTTTTTATGTTGTTTTTTTTCCCATTTGTTTATTTATTCATTCATTCACTTTCCATCCCAATATATGTCCCAGCACTCACTGCCCCTCTCCTTCCTTACACAGCTTCTCCAATTCCCTCTTTCCCTTCTCCTCTGAGAAGGGGGAGGACAACATGTGAATGTAAGAATGGTTGAAATTGTGATTGCTGAACTCCACAATGGAGAATTCTTAGACATGGTCTAATTCTAATGCACAAAAGGAACATAGTGCAAAGCCAAACTAAAGCAAGCTCAGTGTACTAACTGATGGATTTACTCACATGGAGCTGAAACAAACTTTCTTAAGCCTTAATCCTCACACTTCACAAATTTCATTTGTCTAAAAACATACGGTGTTGGCTCCTGACTACAATCTTATCTCTGAAGCAAACCACACCTTACAATGTAGATGAAACCCTAAAAGCAAACTTGGAATGCGATAAATTCAACAAGAAATAGCCAGGATGTTGAGCCAGGCAGGAGTCCTTCCTGGAGAGGAAGAACAGCAGGTACAAAAACTGAGGTGTGAAACGCTGCATAGAAGTTCAGAGAAATAGAAACAGCTCAGCAGTGGTGAGTGTAATGCAATGGAGAGGGCATGGCAAGGGCAAGGCCACACAAGGTGGGTGAGACCGAGTTCATCTTCAGTTCAGTGGGAAACCAACAAAGTCATTAGAGAAGGAAAACTGCTGAGAATTTGAGTTTTAAGAAAGATTACGTTAGTGGCAATAGGGAAGAAGCAGCTTAGATCAGCCTAAGAATAGAATTCAGAGACCTTAATGGAGGTGATAACTCTGAGTAGAGATGAGAACATTCAGTTTGAGATGGACAAAAGGAACAGAAAAGGAGAGTCTAAAAAATATTGAATCTGCTGAGTTATTCTTTTAAATGCTTTCATAATTTTAAAAATCATACATTACCAAAATATATTTTTAACAAAAACTATCCACAACATACATTTTTAGCAGTTTCTCTGAAACTTATTTCTATTTAGAAGGACCTGAAAATTTCAACTTGCCACTCAGAGGTCAAAACTCAAATCAACTGGCAAAATGATCTCACTTTTTCACAATTAAATGCAAATATTTTGCCTGATAAGCATTTGTATGTCCAAACAATACACGGAATCTTCTGATAATGGCACATTGTCATAGCTGGACTATCCATCTTTTAAAGGTCACTTTGGACATTTTACTGGGAAAGACTATTCCTCTTATTTGAGAAACATAAGAGAACACATTATTGGTTGCATATAACGTTTGTCTCACTGCTTCTGTCTCCTTTCCAAATATCTATCTAAAGCATCAACATGTGGGCCCATGATCCCTTTGGAGGTTAAACAACTCTTTTACAGGGTGTGGGGTGATAGGCTACCAGAGGAGGCCTGGTAAGGTTGAGCTAAGGTTTGAAGCCTGGGGGACCCTGGAAGGTTGGTAGGAGCTTTGCCTGCTCCCAGAACCAGGACCCTGTCAACCCGTAGCCACAGCTCCCGCCCGCCCCCCCCTCCCCCCGAGGTTTGTGGCTATCAGTCACATAAGGGCAGCACCCCAAGCCCTCCCACATGTAGATAAGGTTCTCAGACCAAGCCAATATGAAACATCTATTGTTAGACCCTGACGTACCCCAAAACTGTATATAAGGATCCTATCCAGAAGAAATAAAGGTGTGTAAGAACTACTCCGTTGTCTGAGAGCCTCTCTCATAAGAGCTGTAACACTACTGCCAGGGAAGAGACCTGCTCTCCCAAAAATGTTACCAGAAGCTCCACTAGAAGCTCCCCCGCAACCCTCACTGGCTAGTCAGCCTCTGGCTGGCCCAGTCCGTCCAGACTCAGCACAGATCTACTGGAATAGCATCTTGGAGCAACAGAAGCAATGGCAGCGGTGGAAACGGAGGTGGAGGCAGCTGCAGCAGCAGAGGCTGTTGAGGCAATCCCCCCTCCCTGCTTGCATTTTCCCCCCTTCGCCTGAACCCCTGAAAGCCTCCAGTACACAGGCCCACAACAGCGGTCACTTAAGACCATCAGAAAACAGACATTTAGCCAGGCGTGGTGGCGCACGCCTTTAATCCCAGCACTCGGGAGGCAGAGGCAGGTGGATTTCTGAGTTTGAGGCCAGCCTGGTCTACAAAGTGAGTTCCAGGCCAGCCAGGGCTATACAGAGAAACCCTGTCTCAAAAAAAAAAAAAAAAAAAAAGAAAACAGACATTTATATGACAACTCATAACAGTAGCAAAATTACAGTTATGAAATAGCAATGAAAATAATTTTATGGCTAGGGTCACTACAATATGAGTAACTGTATTAAAGGGTTACAGCATTTGAAGGTTGAGGACCAATGGTCTAAAAATATCTCCACAATCACTTGAGAATGTCTAAGACCTAAAGGACCATCAAAGACAAGTTCTTACTGCGCTTCCCTGTGAAGGCGGCTGATGTCTAACATTCAGCACAACAGAGCTTACCTGATGACAGAGACATTACAATGTTCCCATGCTGATTAAAGCCAACATTTCCCTTAAGAATACTCTCATCTTCAGAGCAATACAAACTATCAAATGATATTCACCCAAAGCAGTAGACCCAGGGTCTTTAAACTAACTTTATATAAATTGGTAATTAGAATAACACATTCAAGTAACTGTCAATATATGAATAATGAACATGAACATTAGTTAGTGTTAAAGCCAAACAGGGTTTTAACAGGAATGATACCAAGATAGACAGGTAATCCTAATTCGCTTATGTTGATTAAAGGAGTGTGACTTACATTAAATGGACATCATAATGTTTATACTTGATTACCAAAATATAAATTACTACTTAGTCATGACTGATAAACAACGTATTTCAAAATATGCTCAAAAGCAAGAGGTGAGATGGTCCCTGAAATGAACAGGCTCCATGAAGATGGCCCTGGCAATCACTGACAACATGGATATCCACATAATGGTCACTGTAAGTAGAAAATTTTTAAATTCATTTCTATTTTCAGCACAAGAAACAGACCTATTAGAATATACTTCTACCTATCTGTCCTGTGGTGTCAGCAAACAAAAATGCAGGAAATATATAATAATTAACAATTAGTATTCACAAATGTGAGCTGCTATTTCCCATTCCACTTCTGTATTAGGTTGCAGCACACTTTAAATTCAAATTAGAGCCTAGTTTTAATCTTGTTTCAAATCATTCATTTGTTCAGTAAACATTTTACCAGGCAGCTAATAAAAGACAAAAACTATGCAAAAGGCCTGGGGCTTCAAAGATAAAGAAGATAAGTTCCGCTGAAAATTTAATGGAAGTGCCTGATACATGAACAGTCAAGGTATACCGCACTAAGTACTCTGATGCTGGAGTGGCAATGCATTTGGTGCTGGTGTGGAACTGTTCAGATACAAAGTGCCCATAGAGTGCTACCAACTGCATATCCATTATCATAACTAAAGAGAGCCTAAGGATAAAACATAGAATCCAGTAGACTCACTGTGTAGCTTTGACAATGTCGCAGTTACTGGAGTCCTCTATAAGAGGAAGAATTTCTTTTGCTTTTGCAAGTTCTTTGTTTTCATGTACACAGATGCCGTGTCGTCCAAATCCTGGAACATGGGAGCCATGGCTGTGATTCCTGCACTGAAGAGTAAGAGTAATTGACAAAGCATGTACAAGAATCAATATCATAATTCAATCATGCAATGAAGCATTTTATACCATCAACAATACCTATGCTAACAAATCAAATTGCTTTAATCCCTTACAGGAGTGTGTTAATGAAGATTTTACCTTCAAAATGCTTAAAATGAGAAAAATCTAAATTATAAATGTCATAAAACAGGTCATCTGAAAAGGCACAAATGTGCCTTGGTAGCTGCAGTAGTAGAGGGTTATGGATACTGACACTGAAGGAACATTACCAGGATCTTGTTTTCAGAGTTGTGGAAGCACACCCTAAAAAGTATTCTCACTTCCTAACGATCAAGCTCTTGCAATTTCCTCTCTTTGAAGATGGAAATCCGTGCTGCAGTAAGGAATATGAGAAAGGTGGTAGAATAATGTAGTCTATACCAGGGTAAAGAAGACTGTCTTAGCAGCAGGTCCTATTGGTTTTGCAAAAGTAGGCTGCTATGAAACAAAAGGGACTGCAAAAAGCCCTGCTGGCAAGGACTGAGAGTAGCTTCTAGAAGTGAAAGTGACAGACATCAAGAAAACGAAAATGTGTATCAAGCAACTGCAGAGAGTTGAATTGCATTACTAACCACATAAGCTTGAGAAAGAACTCTAAGTTACATTAGGGAACACATCTCAGCCATGACACCAGCTTGTGAGACCCGGAGCAAAGGATCTAGGCAAGCTGTGTTTGGATTTCTGGCAAGCAGAAACATTGAACTAATAAACAGGTACGTTAAGCCATTTTATGTTCGGTCATTTGTCATACAGCAACAGCCAGTATAGAAGTGACCAAGTTGATGTAAAATGACCCAACATTATCCTACCACCATCAACTTATTTATGTGGCCACTTGGATCTTCCTAGCTTGGGGCTACTAACCGTACTGCTGTGCACACTTTTGTATATGTTTCTTGAGTATTCATGCATAAACAATTCTTAACAATATATAATCAGTTTAACTGTCTGGCATTTAAGGTATGCTAAGCACATCTTAAAATGGCCACATCAATTAAGCTTTCCAGAGCAGGGCCTAGAAACTTTCATGGCTCTCATCCTCACAAACTGTTGGTATCATCAGACTCTGCTTGCTGATGCTTTATGGGACTTCTAGTTTGTCTTAGATGGCAGCACTTAAATACCTGAGTGCAAGTTCTTTTCCCAGCTATTTATAAAATAAAGCAGGGCCTTCTACTTTAGTGTACAATGCAATAACCAGATTAGGTCTCACCACTGAATATCCTATTATAAAGAAGACCTAGAAAACTGGACAAAACACCTGAAATAAACTATTTTAACTATGAATTAACAGGAAAGTATCCAAGAAATGAGAACTTAAGAAAGTTTGTTTTCAAGAGACGGGGGTGGGGGTGGGTGAGGTGGGGGTAGGGGGGGCGTTGTGCAGAGGGAGCATGAGCATACATGAATGAATGAAAGGGTATGGAATTGGGTAGGTGGGGAGACTGGATGGATCTGGGAGGGATTGAGACAAGGAAAACCATGATCAGAACACAGTGGGAGGGGGGTGGAGGATGGGATAGGGAGTTTCTGAAAGGGGAGACCTGGAAAGGGGAAACATTGAAATATAAATAAATAAAATAGCCAATCCAAAAAAAAAAAAAAAAAAAAAAAGGCTGCTAGAGCTTCAGGGCCTCTCTTTATAAATGAGAAGGCAGAAAATATACATGCAACAGGCTGAGGTAGCTCAAGGTGAGAACAGATTTCAAGAGAGAAATAAGCTAAGCAGGGAAGAAAGTGTGTGTGTGTGTGTGTGTGTGTGTGTGTAAGGGCTGAAGCTTAAGATTTGGGATCTTTAAAGTTTTGCAATGTTTCCTAAAAACAAAAAGACATCATTGGCATATATTCTAATTAAAAAAACATATTCTATACAAGCATGTACAGAATAAACACTACGAGGTTAGAAAAACGCAGACTGTCTATGGAAAGCTCAACGGGAACATATAAATGCACACAGATGTACGCAAACATTAAGCATGAGGGATGCAGTGGTTATCGCAAGATATGACAAAGCAGTGTCAACAATATTTTGAGGAGCAAAGGAGACTTCTTGATATTATGGAGCTAATTATATAAGAAGATTTAACACCGAATGTATATAGAAGTCAAACATTTAAATTCATGAAGTAAAAACGGACAGAACTGAAAAAGAAATCAGTTCACAATTATAGGGATTACAACACTTTTTTCATTAACTGTAGCATGAGAGGACACAATATAACACAGGATAGAAAAAACAAAAACAAAAACAACCCAAACCAATCTGGAAACCAGAAAGAGACTTTAAAAGAGCACTATCCATCAATTTAGTCAATTGTTAGCACAACAGATGTATAGTATATTTCATAAGGGTCTTAATTTAAAAGGGCGAATAAGGCTGAGCACTATTTGTGCTTATATCTATAGGTGCTAATCTGTCTTCTGCAAATTTTCTATGAAGTTTCTGTTTCTTTGCCACCCTCTCTTTTTGATCCAGGGTCTCACATCTAGCCTCTAACTTGTGATCTTCCTGCTTCGGCTTCCTAAGAGCTGGGTTAACAGTCATGTGCTAACATGTCCACCTGCTATTTTTCATCTGTGCTTTTTGTTTTCTTACTGTTAAGTTTCAAGAGTTCTTGATACTAAACAGCCTAGATAAGTACAAGAGATATGTGACTTTCAAAATATTTTCTCCTGACTGTGGCTTTCCTTTCCTTTAAAGAACTGCTCATTGGGTAAGTTTTAAATTTTGTTGTCCAGTTTGTCAACTTATTATTTCACAGATGTTTTGGTTTTGTGCTCAATTCCAGGAATTACCCATGAAATCTCAATTATTCTAGCTACTGAGGAAAGTTCTAGCACTCATGCTGCCAAAAGATCCCTTTCTTGCTTCTTGAGTGAATTACACTGCTCATGGAGTTCTGTCTACAGGAATGTCCTTTTCCAGGGCTCAAATCTGTAACAGGGGCAAACCAGAGGTGACAAAGGTAAATTATCTGCTAGGTTTGTGGCACTTGATTTCTGGTCATCTTTAATATGATTTACCATTTACTTTTCCAGGGTCCTTCAGGAGATGTTTTAAAGTCTGCCAGACTTCATATCTACATTCAATGGGAGAGAGAGGCGTGCTTTTATCCCTTCATCTCACCCAGAATGAGAACCATAATGCTCTTTTGAATAGGTTTGTTCAGATCTATCTGCTGAATAAGCAAACACAGAATCATATAAAGTCAAAACTAACAGGTACTTAGCTACATTAAAAGGAAAGTAAGAACTTTTTAGGATTCTCTGTATCATAGTAATTATGATCTAGTCAGATGGAAGAAAACGGGCTCTACATAGTCTATGATTCCGATCCATTTGGTTTTTCTCTGGTTCACCTAGGATTCCAGTTCACAAATATTCAAGGGACCAGGATATCATGTTTTGTTTTTATGGTTTTCTTTAAAGATACATGGATTGCTGGGGAGAAGGAGAAAAAAAAAAAAAAAAGGAAAAGACATATATAGCTAAATACTTCTACACAGAGAAGAAAAAGGTCAAAATTGAACATTATGCATGAAGCATAAGGTTACATCAGTCCCCAGTTTTTCTTATTTTCAAGATCAAGAGGTGAAGGTCTATGTCACTTTCTCTTGACTCTAAGCTCTGTAGACTGCTTCACTAATAAAATATTTTAGAAATGCAGCTGTGCCCGTTTGTAAGCCTAGGCTTTAGAAACTAGCAGCTTCCTCTTCTTGTCTCTGAAGACACATTTCTTTTGGAATCCAGCTACCATGTTGTACAGAAGACCAGGTATCTGTTGAGAGTCAGCATCAACAGCCAGATCTGCAAGGAAAAACACTCCTAGATAATACTAGTCCTAGCTAGCAATTCACATCTAGCTTATGAGTCTTTCCCGCTGAGGCTCTAGACACAATGGAACAGGGAGACAAACCAACCTGAACCAGTATATTCAAATTTCTGATGCACAGATCCATGAATTAACAATGGCTGTTTTCCATGCCATCATGCTTTTGAGCATGCTCAACAGAGCATCTTTAATCTATACAGTAATTATGATACAATCAAATTATTTTTAAAATAGTAAGCATTCTTGAAGTTACAGTGGATTCTAAGAGAAAATCATGATCTGGAAAACTCTGGCAAGGCTGACTAGCAAATGAAATGGGGGTAGGGAGGTATGACAGAAAACCACTAAACTTTGTCACAATATTAACAGAAGTATCAGAGTTAAGTTTCTAAATTAACTATTGGGTGAACACTAGTTGTTAGAGTCATTTTTTTATGCTTGACACAAAGCAATGATTAATGCATCTGATACAAATCACTACCTTCATGGTACTTATACTCAGCAGAAGAGAGAGAGAGCGAGCACATCATCAGAATCAACAGCATATTGCATGATATTAAATGCTGAGGAGAAATATGAAACCAGGAGGGAGGCCAGGGAGTGATATTGTTAGTGATGACAATGAGAAAGGCCTGCCTTTTTTAAGTATAAGGGCATCAAAATGCTACACTGTGGTGAGATTTGTCTGAAGACATTATAGAAATGGAGAAATAAGCCACATCGATACTCAGGAGAGACTTCAGATAGCACATTCCTGATAAAGCAAGGAAGTAATATGGCCTGCAGCCTGGTGTACCTGGGAGTCTCTTGAGCAAACAAAAACTGTAAAAGATGAGGTATTAAACATAACTGAGAACCAGGAAGGGTTGGAAAATTCTGACAAAAAAAACAAAACAAAACAAAACAAAAAACCTATCAGCACTAAGAAGCAAATTCAACAACAGGGATGCTTCGTCTGTTTTGTTCATGGAGAACAGAGCCCAACTTCCAGGACACATTCACAACCCATTTACTAGATGGATGAATGGAATCTTGGCTTTGCCACTCAGCTGCTCTCTAGCATATGACTACATTGTCTTGAGTGTCCATTCTCACTTTTAAAATTAGAAATAATAATTCTTACCGAGCTCACAAGCGAGTAGTGAAGCCCAAGACTGGGGGATTTCTAAGAGGGTAAGCTAGCTCTTCACGTTATAACTGAAGAAAGCAGCTACAGCAATTATCATTAACAACAGTCTATCTTGCCCCACCAACCTCAACCTCTAAAATCACCCTCTCCCTTCTGATGTCATGGAACCTGAGCTGGGTTATTTTCTCCTCAGCATGGAGGAGTAAACCTAAGCTCTCACAGGCTTTTATTAATGAGTGACAGTAATTAAGAAATGAGGCCTACTCTTACCGACGTTTGAGCCTGAGAAAAATAATGAGAGACTGTTTCATGTAAAGAGTCTGGGTTCTTTTGTAGCAATTCAGGCTCCCTGCACATCATTTTTCATTTCTTTTAAAATGCAAGTACTCGCAATAAAAACATCTCAGCATGTTATTTTCCACTTAAACCTACACCAAACTGGTTGAAGAAGAAAAATAGAGAGATAGAAAGAACACTCTTGGGATTGGGAATTTTTTTTTTAAAGAGTCCAAGCAACGTGACTACCTCAAACTGTTTGAAGAAATCAATCTACTTCTAGCGTAACTTGAATTAGAGACTGTGTCAGTTTACTCTCCTGTAAATGGGGATTTCTTTTGCTTAAAAACTTTGAAGCTGGGATATAAAGGTGCACATAAATGCTTGTAGCACACGCTAAACATTTGCTAGGATTGAAGAAGCCTGAAGATATTAAGTCGGAATCTATTCAATGCCAGTTATTCGTCTTTAGAGGTCACAATCAAAAGGGACAAATTCTTAGTTCTCTTGGCTTTTATGGCTTCCCCTTTGGCCTCCTCTGTCCTCTGGGACTAATCTAGCCCTTCTCAGAACAGAATCCTTTGGGGTTTTGCAGATGGTACCACGGAGCGCCCTTCCTCCTGCCTCCACAGCCTCGATGCTTTCAAGGAGTAGGAAAGATGTGGGTAGCAACAAGAGCTAAGACAGCACACGGTGGAGAGAAGGCGGCAGCCTAGGCGCTAGGGCTGGAAATTTCTCAACAGAATCTCTCCAGGCTAAGGACTAAGGCTGGCTGTGCTATCTGAGGGGTGTCACCTGACACCTTACAGGTTCCAGCCGACTTAGGCACCGGTGCGTGACGCCCAGCCGCCGAACGGAGGCGGCAGGAGCGCCTGGCCTCGCTCTGCGGCCACCTCAAAGGACAAGCAGCATCTTTCTTAGTGTGGCCAAGGGCCAGATCCCGCCGTCCTCGCGGAACCGCCTCACCTGGCCGCGGTTTAGGTCCCCACTGCCGCCCACGTCCAGCCGCGCTCACCTGCGAGCCCAGGCCCGGGTCCTCCATCACGCCCCGCTCCCGCCCGGCCGCGGCTCCAGCGCAAAGTGGCGGCCGCGGCTCTCCCAGCACGCTTCAGCCGCCCTCTCGCCCACTTCCGGCTCGTGCTCCGCCCTCCTAACTGCGCGCATGCCAGCGCTGCCAATCCGCCACGAGAGGCCAATCCCCGGCCTCCCTCTCACGGGGGCGGGACTTTCTCACCTAGAGAGTAGCCGGTCATCCCCGCCCTCTGCCCCGCCCCCGCTATGTTCTTTCCTTCAGCCCCACCCTTGGCACCTCTTCAGGTTCCCCCTCAGAAGGCTCTATAGGTGCAGGTTCAGGCTGTTATCCTAGGGTCCCCGAGTGGGCTACCCCAAAGCTAGCTGTCCTTATGGCAATCTCTCCCTCACCTCAATCTTCTCAACTGTGAATCAAGAACAAACTTCATGTAAGCATTTGGAAAACTAACTGAGGAAAAGTATTTACAGTTCCACGGCAGGGGTTTTGGCAGATAAAGAGCATCCTTTCTTATGGATAACCTCACAGATGTTAGCTGTTCTGGACACTGGGAGTTCCTAACTGTCTGCTGCTCTTCAGTCATGTGCTCTCGAGCAAGATACTTTTACCATCAGGGCCTGGTTCTTCATAGAAAGCAGAAGATGTGAGCGGTGGTAAAGACACTTGCCAACAAGTGTCACGACCTGAGTTTGTTCTCCAGGATCATGGTGGGAAGGGAAAAGTCTTGATGTTTTCCACTGATCCTTACACACACACACACACACACACACACACACACACACATAATGCTTGTTCACCATGCCATCTCCTCCCCCCACAAATAAATTAATAAATGAGACAAAAATACGTTTTAAGAAAAAAAAAAAGAAGCAGAAAATATGGGAGTTCCACAGGGATGGTGGAGATATAACTGAATGAGCCTCACGCTGTCCCTTTTGGAGGACTAGGTGGGGGAGCGGGCATGTACGTCATGTCTTGCACACATTGGTGGGCTATGAAACAAGAATACTCGTGGTCTTACCAGTGAGGAGCTTTCTCCTACCTCAGCGTCCAGGAAACAATGGGGCTTTCTTGGGCCTGTACGCAACACAGTTCCTTGTGATAATTCCTTGATGTGTCTGTTACCAAGCCCAGCTTGGTTAGATCCTTAGGGGCTAATTCAGAATAGAATTAATATTGTGACTCTACGTTCTATAAACCATGAAATAAGTGTCTGGAAATAAAGTGCTGGGTTTACCCATGAAAAAAATATTACCCTGAAACAGTAAAATTATAAGTGTATTATTATGGTCAGTGGCTCTACTTATTGGCACACCATAGGTTACCCACAAAGCCTACACCCACTGAAGATGGGAAACATATTGTGTTTGTCTAGGAGCTCCCAGTGCCTAGAACAGCACTGAGACCTAGAAACTATTTACCATAATTACAGTGAGTAGATGGGTGGATGTACGAATGTGTCATCAACTTTTATGATGCTACACAGAGCAAACTAAATGACAAATAGGAGGAGGGGCAAGTGACTTCCTCCAGAGCAAGAGGAAAAGGCAGGTGGTTTGGATAACATAGGATAAAGCCTGGGGAGGCTCTCAAAGAGGAGAGAACCTTATAATGTCATCACTCCCTTTTCATTACCTAATCTGGTGTCTGCTTATTGATCACTTAGCATGCATTAGCAACTGTACTGGTGCTCTGCATATATTACATCTAAGCCATGGGATGGTTTTAGCTGATTCCATAAATTCCCAGTTTGCTTAATGCTTGGCAGAGAGAGGGTTCAATATCATTTCTTTTTTAGTGCTTTGGACAATGTAATTTGGTTCTTTTGTCTTTAAGGACTTATTAAGGTGCTATGGAACTCTAGGGAGGCTTGAAATATATCCCATATTTTTTGTTTTTGATGTCCTAACATACTGGAAGAGTCTGCCCTGAATAATTTCTGACACCCCACTTCTTAGCCAGGCTCCTGAATCCACTCTGCTCATTAGTTTTATCCCTCCAACAAGCTACTCGAGGTTAAGATAAGCACATCTGTGTCTAATTCCTCTATGGAAGGGAGCCCAGTGATGCGGAAGGGCTGTCGCTGTCTCTCACCTTTGAGAATACCTTTGTAGACATGCCCCAGTAGACAAGCGTGACTGTGTGTGTGAGCTCCTGAAGCTGCCTGGGCTTGACTTTAGTGATTTTTGTGATCTTCAAAATGTTCTGCCTTTGTCCTTTGTCTCTCATCTGTAAATAGCACACCAAATGATGTTTACTTCATGGTACTGTTGAAAGAATTAAATGAATCGATGCGTGTGAAGTGTGTAGAGGGACAGCTTGGTACACTCTAGGCTTGGTAAATGGGTTAGTTGGTATCATTATAATTGCCACACTCCTCCTCAGGTGTGGGATTGGGAGAGCATTGGTTGGGACCAGCTGGGTGCTATTGTGTCAAGGGGACAGGATGGAGATTCAGCAAGCCTGGCTTCCAGTTTACACTCTCTGTGTGTTAGATTTCCAGGATTGCTATAAAAAAAGCAGTACTGACTGAATGGCCAAAAGGCCATTGCTATCATATAGAGCTGAATGCTGGAAGCCTTAGCTTGCAGATGGTCATGTTCTCCATGTGCCTTCTCAGATCTCCGCTGCATGTATCTGTATCTTAACTCCTTCTTCTTGTATGAACAGGAGTTAAATTGGATTAGAGCCCACCCTGACCATATCTTACCCTTATTACCTTATATAAAAAGCCCTATGAGCAAATACAGTTATGAAGGGAGAGAGTAGGGCATTTGTCTGCCCACAACACTGTGATTCTGAGCAAACCATTTTCCCTTTTTGTAGGTGTCCTCATGTGTAAATTTGCATGGAATATGAAGCTGAGAGCACTCTCTTATGGTTCCTCTTAGCTTTGATCACGTAGCTTTCCTAAGTACGATTAAGCCTTTCCTTTCTCTCTAATACTCTTACATAGGTGGAACTATCCTCACCCTACAAGCACAGATTAACTTTCTCTTACATAGCAGACACTGCTCAGTATTGGGAAAGCATTTGGGTGAGGAAGAGGCCTGTTCTCTTGATTTCCACGGCTTACTGTCTAGCACCAAGAGAAAGATTCTTAAACTAGCTCACCAGCACTCACCTATTAAACTCAGCCTTCTAGTACTTGTAGAGATCATTATCTTTCTTCATGACTATGGGCTATTTGTGAACATCCATTTGTATCTTCCCTTTACCATGCTTTGTATATCAGGCAAATGGTGAAGAAGCCTAACAAGAAATGTCCAAATATATAAACAAGTAACCAACCACAGTGTAAAAACTGGTCTGTAAGGATGACGTCAAAGGTGGCCCAGATCCACAAATCATACTAAGTGCTTTTTATTTTTAACAACGTTGAGAAATTATTTGATTTGAGTATTTCATATTAGGATCTCCTAATGTCTGCTGTCACAGTGTCACAGTATGGGTGACAACTGACTTTATTCTCCTTAAACTTTTGATTCTGGGCTTATTTATTGCTCCTTCTGGCTAGGCCATGGGCATGTTTTTAAGCAGAGGACTGTGATTGTTATCATAGTGGCACCAAAATGTCCTTTTGGAATGTCAAAACAAAGCAAACAGACTGTGATAACAATAAAAACAACAAAGCCCACGCATTCATCTGTGGACAGCTACTCACACACACCAGGTAGAAAATGCCAATGCTCTTTGCCATAGGCTGGAGGCTAGGTAGGGAGGAGTGCTTGCTGAGACAAGTGTTGGCTGAGATCCTGATTTGTGCCAGGTACAAGCTAAGACACTTTTAGAGGCTAAACATAGTGGACAATGGTTCCTGCTCTTCTGGTGACAATAGATAAAGAGGGGCAGAGATGGCACATGCTAAAGGGGAAAAGTTCCAAGAGGCCATGGGGACCCACTTACCTGGGAGGCAGGGTGTGATAAAGAGTTACCTTCAGAATGTCATGGGACCTGCTCAGACGTCTTGCTCAATCCTTTATTTTTTTGCCTGTGGACAAGTCTTACTCATAAAAATGTTGAAAACCTTTTATTTCATTTGTGAAACATCAAGATCTAGTCATGAGATGTGAGCTATTTTAAGCATCATGAATGTGTGTGAGGC
This sequence comes from Mus minutoides, assembly GCA_902729485.2. Classification (NCBI taxonomy): domain Eukaryota; kingdom Metazoa; phylum Chordata; class Mammalia; order Rodentia; family Muridae; genus Mus; species Mus minutoides. Next base: position 139,976 of record LR753325.1, on the reverse strand, counting down.
AGTGGACTGTGAGAGGAAGTCTGGTAAGGTCGAGCTGGGTTGGAAGTCCCAGAGACCCAAAGGGACAGCAGGAGCTTCACCTGCTCCTGATGCCAGGCTCCTATCACATAGCCACAGACCCCCCATAGAAAGAGTTATGGCCATCAGTCAAGTAGGGGCATCGCCCCCAGGCCCCTCCTCATGTAGATGAGGCATTCCTAATATCTCAGACCAAGCCAATAGAGAGCACCTGCTGTCAGACCCCATGCCACCCCAAAATTGTAAATAAGATCCTATCTAGAAGGAATCAAAGGTATGTGAGAGTTACTCTATTGCCTGAGGCATGTGTCCTATAAGAGATGTAACACTTCCTGGGAAGAGAACTCTTTCTCTGCTTGAAGTTCCCCTGCACCACACTCACTAGCCAGTGGTTTCATTTCTCCCTCCCTGCTTCTTTCCCCTTCATTTGAAAGCTCCCACAGGACCAGGCCAGAGACCTCTGTAGGTAGCATCTGGTACACAATCTGGCAAATGTGTGCCATGTTAGGAGCCCATATGTGGTTTATATTTTATGTGCTAAATTAGCCAGAACCATGTATGTGTTTAATCATTGGTGTGTGTGGGTATGTGCGGTTGTATGTGCACTCTTGCAAGTGTATATGTGTCTGTGTCTATCTGTGTATAGGAGAGACAGAGATCACTGGGAGGAGAATAACAGACACAAAGTATTCTGCTATGGGCATTAAATCTACCTTGACTGATGGAGCTATGGCAAGACTCCCATCTCTACCTTATGATATACATGATCATCAATCAACATTGTTTGTGTAGCCAGCTTCTCAGTCTAGGTGCTTCTCAAAGACACTTAAATATCCTCTCCTTGGGAGTGACCTTCCCAGATTCATAGGCCAGGCTAAGATGCCCCATTAAGTATACTAATAGCACCCTCTAATGCTTCCATTACGGCCGTGATAGAGTATTAGGGCTCATCGCATTCACATTTAGAACATCTGTCTTTCTTACATACGGCGAGCAGTTTTGTGAGCACAGAACCTGACTTGTCTCAACATAGACTTATTCCCAACACACAAAACAGTACAGGGCTCACGGGAGCTGCTCACCCTTCAATTGTTGAGTGCAAAAATAGATACCAGTCATTTTTTTCTGTTTATATCTCTGGCAGCTAGCACAATTCCCAGGTGCTCAAAACATTGATCTGCATTAAAGAATCCCATCTCTGGCTCTACAGTTTGCAAATCACATTACTCCCACTCTGCCAAGTTGGTTTAGGTTTAAACAAGACTATGGGCCAAGCAGAGGCAGGGATCAGCACGTCCCCCATGGCCTTAGAGTTATGCACCTCAGTGGGACAACCATTTGTGTAAGAGCATCCAGCAAGACAATATCGAAGAGTTAAAACCAAGACTACCCAGTGAGGAGGGCAGCGCCCATTTCCTACTTGTAGTGCTGGTATCACAGTTACCAGGGAGAATTAAGTTCAGAATCCCTGAGTGAGCTCCAAGTTCAGAGCCTTCCAAAACTGTATCCAGGTGCTTTCAGGGACTTCTCAAGCTCACAGCTGCTCTGGAGAATCAAAGTGGGACATAGGTCCCAGAGCTTCACTCTAGGAAGGCCTACGACTCTGAGTTTCTACGTTCTAATTAGTCAAGTGGCAAGAGGAACAGCAACCACTTCGAGACAAATTAAACCAAAGCATGTTCTCTTAGCTCACTGGTTCTCAAGCTTCCTAATTCTGGGACCCTTTAATACAGTTCCTCATGTTGTACTGACCCCCACCCCCTACCAACCATAAAATTATTTTTGTTGATCCTCCTAACACAAGTGTGCTATTATTATAAATATAATGTAAGTATCTGTGTTTTCTTGTGCCTTGAGGTGACCCCTGGCTCTTTCAACCCCCAAAGGGGTTGCAACCCACAGGTCAAGAACCACCGTCCTAGAACATGAGGACGGCTCTGACTTTATAGCATGTCATGGGCCCATGGCCTCCTGCTTGCTGGTCACTGAACCTATGCATTTTTATTCAGAATCTTTAAAGAGAGAGAAGCCACATGGTAGTTATTTATTCAGTGGCTTACGGGTTCTCTGGTTACTTATCTATCTTGTCCACCCACGCAGCTGTGCTAGAGTGTCCTGTTTCTGCCAGGCTCTTCAAGGGCTTTAAGTAGGAACAATTTACAGAAGAGAGAACCTACAGTACGTGCACTGAATGTCATTTACCCTCAATCTAAATACACCCTGGACCATTTATCAATGTTCTGGGCCACCAGAAAAAAAAAATACTACAATGAATGACCTAAAAGAACCATCACCTGGCAGTTCTATAGGCTAAAGGCCCTGAATTAGAGTGTGAATGGGGCTGTGGTCTCCCTAAAGCTCTATGGCAGGAGCTCCCTTGCCATTTCCTCATGTCTGTGGTCATGATCAAGCCTTGTGTGCTGTGTGGGTATATTCTTTCAACTTCTGCGTCTTCCATGCCATTCACCTCATTTTCTGTCTCTGCACTGTTCTCACTTTTTTTTTTAAAGGTAGCAGCGCCTGGTTTAGGTTCCATCCTTTCTCAGTGCAAACCCTTTTTTCAAGTACAGTACATTCACAGGCACCAGGACTCAAGACGTGAGCATCTGTTTCAACCCGCAGTTGAAAGGAAGGGGAGGAAGTGAGATCTCTCCCTATTCCTGTCAGTCTGAGAAGCTTGCTGTTGGAGTAGTGAGAAATGAGCTAGAAATCAGTCTGAGATGAGAAATAATTTTTTTTTTTTGGTTTTTTTCGAGACAGGGTTTCTCTGTACAGCCCTGGCTGTCCCGGAACTCACTTTGTAAACCAGGCTGGCCTTGAACTCAGAAATCCGCCTGCCTCTGCCTCCTGAGTGCTGGGGTTAAAGGCATGCGCCACCACGCCCAGCCTGAGAAATACTTTCACGAGAATGAGGCCAAGACAGAATTCGATAAAGAAGGGCTTAGAGATTATCGTGATCTGAATATGCTTGGCCCAGGGAGTGGCACTATTCAGAGGTATGGCCTTGTTGGAGTAGGTGTATCACTATGGGGGTGGGCTTTGAGACTCTCCTCCAAGCCATGTGGGAGCCAGTCCCCTGTTTGCCTCTGGATCAAGCGGTAGAACTCTCAGCTCCTCCAGCTCATGCCTGCCTGGACCCTGCCATACACCTTGATGATAATGGTCTGAACTTCTGAACCTGTAAGCCAGCTCCAATTAAATGTTGTCCTTTATAAAAGTTGCCTTAGTCACAGTGTCTCTTCACAGCAATGGAAACCCTAACTAAGACAGATACCCAAGAGGCAGTAAAGGCCACTGGGATCGTGGAGGTCAAGGAAACAAAAATATCAGAAAATTGGGTGAAATGGATTCTCCTATCTTGGCCAAGTATGAACTGTGTGAGTCACAAGGATCCAGAGTCAACTTCTCACATCATCTAGGAGAGTAGAAAAATAATTAATATTCAGAGGGAAGAGAGCAAGACAGAGACGGGAAGAACAAATGAGAGGGAGAGGGGAAATCAAAGTCTGAGGGGGAGCTGGGCACTGGGGCCTGGATGACTGACTGTCACCTCCACCCCACAGCACAGCACTCTGCAGTGTGCTTGCCTGTGTTATACCTGCCTGTCACTGCCTCCAGTCAGTGACCAGGAGAGCCCAGGTCTCAATAAGTAATTGCTGGTGGAAGGGATAAAATGTGGCAGAAACTCTATCCTAAAGACATGGTTGAGGAGGAAGAGTGGAAAAAGGTATATACTCTAGAAGTTAACCCACAGATCCCGATTCAGCTAGTCACATGACTCATTTTGAAGAGCTGCTTAGGTAGGTCCTTGGCCCTAAAGGTTGAGTTAGGAGAAGAATGGCTTACCTTCCCCCCTTGCTTCAGGGAGCTGCAGGCTTCGGGTGGAATTTCATTCATTGTACAGGTGCTAACACCGGTCATATGACGAGCTCAACTGTCTGGAAGCCTCATATAACATAACCATGAAAAGCTCACAGGGCTAGTATGTCCCCAGGATAGAACAGTTCAGAACAGAGAAAGATACTCTGTCACTGGGGTGACCTGAATGGAGGACACTAGGAGCCAGGCTTCCAGTTGTGATCAGAGCTGAGCCACTTCACAGACCCATAGAGTATCTTTTCCTGGGTCATTTTCCTTCTCCCGTAGAGATGCAGAAATTAAACCTGGTGAAGGAGTTGTGCTAGGCAGAGGAAGAGGCATTGGGCAAGAGTTCCAATGTCCTTCAAATATACACCAGCCATCACCGGCACATGGCCTTGGACAAGACACTCAGTCTCTGGTCTTAAATTTCCTTTCCTGCAAAATCAATCTGTGGACGAAGCATACCTGAGTGCATTTTGCAACATGGTACCACGGGAAATCTTACTGTGTTGTTCATCTTATGGGCCAGACAAGAAAAAGAAAGAAAGAAAGAAAGAAAGAAAGAAAGAAAGAAAGAAAGAAAGAAAGAAAGAAAGAAAATGATCAGCTACAAGGAAAAGATAGTTTGGTCCATCCCTAAACACCCATGGGAGATTGTTCTCCAGTGAAGGACAAGCTGGAGTCCTGTGTCTGAAAGAGATAAACACTTCCATGATGCTATTTTGTGCAGAATCTGGGGTGAGGAACCCATGAGCAAAGCAAAAGGAAGTGCTCAAGGAACACCTCTAGAAGCCTGAGCATTCTGTCCTGACTTCTTCCTTCAGGTAGATCACTGGACTATGAGGAAGAATATAAAAATTGGTGAAAATATTCCCAAATAAGCAGAATTATCCTAACTGTATAAGAATGAATTTTTTTAAGCAATAAAGGTGAAACTAAGAATTCTGGGAAGTCCTGGGCAGGTTAGAACAGTTACAGGTACATAGACGTTTACAAAAATCATCAACACAAAATTGATCATTTTTTTAACCAATGGGTAATTTTGATTTACAGATTTATTTATTTGTTGTCTATTTTATTTTGAGGAGTCAGTTTGCCAGCTGGGAATGACTCAGAACCGTAAACCAGACTTACAAGGATCTAAATTCAGGGAATGGAGTAAGCAGAACTCAGGAAGTAATTTAAGGGCAAATGTGATACACAATGGATAGTCCCTCCTCTCAAGGCTAAAGACTGGAGTTCTATCCCTGGAAAACACATGGTGGAGGGAAAGAACTGACTTCTGCAAGTTGCTCTCTGGTTTTTCAAATGTGTGTTGTGGCGTGGCTCTTAAAATCAGTCAATTCATCAATCAAGAAATGTAAAAATAATTTTTTTCAACTTTTATTAGATATTTTCTTCATTTACATTTCAAGTTTTATCCAGAAAGTTCCCTATACCTTCCCCCCTCCCGGCCCTGCTCCCTTACCCATCCGCTCCCGCCCCTTGGCCCCGGTGTTCCCCTGTATTGGGGCTTATAAAGTCTGCATAACCAAGGGGCCTCTCTTCCCACTGATGGCCAACTAGGCCATCCTCTTCTATATATGCAGCTAGAGACATGAGCCCAGGGGGTACTAGTTAGTTCATGGTTATTCTTCCACCTATAGGGTTGAAGACCCCTTCAGCTCCTTGGGTACTTTCTCTAGCTCCTTCTTCNTTTTTTTTTTTTTTTTTTTTTTTTTTTTTTTTTTTTTTTTTTTTTTTTTTTTTTTTTTTTTTTTTTTTTTTTTTTTTTTTTTTTTTTTTTTTTTTTTTTTTTTTTTTTTTTTTTTTTTTTTTTTTTGAGACAGGGTTTCTCTGTGTAGCTATGGCTGTCCTGGAACCCACTCTGTAGACCAGGCTGGTCTCGAACTCAGAAATTCGCCTGCCTCTGCCTCCCGAGTGCTGGGATTAAAGGCGTGCGCCACCACGCCCGGCGGTGTGTCAGGGTTCTTTTACTCTGTCACATCCAGCAGAAGCTATCATTGTTATCTCCAGAACACCTATAGCAATGCATGTGCACTCTCTACCATCCATCTTTTCAGTTACATTTAAGCAGAACTCTATATCACTATTGGTTCTGTTTGTCTTCAAGGGGCTATGAACATTTTCAGTGAAGTTTCTTTTTTACAGTGAAGCCTACTGATAATTGAAAGAATGATGGCACCACTCCTTTCCAGTGTGTTGTCTTCCTGGTTAAACAGGAAGTGGTCTCAGTCATCTCAGCCATCCTTCAGTTGTTATGGAGATGAAGTGATGGGGACTACTGATCTGGGAGACAGATGGAGCTAGCTCTTCACTGGACTCTTGCCCAGGAGCTGGGTCTCCTTAGCCAATCACAGGTCTGCTACTATTTGTGAGGGGTTTTTAGAAGCCTAAATGAAAGAACCATATGGCAGGGTATGATACTTGGGAATGAATGCTTTGGGTGGTTGGGGGTGCCAGCATCATGATTGAATTAAGGCTACGTAAGTTGAAATTGCTTCTTTTTAAGGAGGCTTCTACATAAAAAAAGGAACGGTATTGAAACTTCTGTGAATGAAAAAACAAACCAAAATCAAAACCAAAACCAAACAAACTGAGGCTAGGTGACCTGGCCAGGATGAACGACAGGAATACTAGAATCACAATGAGAAAATATGAGTCTTGGAGTCCAAAGGAGTCTGTGAGTGAGGATGACAGGGCTTCCCGCCTTCCAGGTGACTGGCATTGTAGGAACAAATTGTGTGGTATCTGTGGTTTGCAGAATGAAAACTCGCCTTGCTCCCAGCTACCTTGGGCTTCCCCACATTCACGTTTATATCTTGTATTATAGACACATGTGTACTCCACATCATAGAGAGGAATACACATGTACATGCAATTACTAACCTAGTATCACACATTATGACTGATTGGATTGTTCTCAATTAACCTTCTCCCAGTTCATGTGCCCCAGAAGGGAGTACAAGGTTGATACCAGCAGAACTAAGTTGGTTCAGACTTTTCAGAATTGCCTAAACATCAACATAATGAGGAAAGAAGAAAGAGATGGTAACTGAAGAAACATAGACTTCACAAGTTTCAGAAACATGGCTGACCAGCTCTCAAATGATTGATTGCCTTAGCTCCCTGCCTCCCCCCTCAACATAACCTGTCACCTAGACAGTAGATGAAAGACAGTTTTCTAGGATGTGAATCTACTTGTTCTTGCATTGCTAGCTTTCTGGATAAAGCATAAAAGATTCAATTTCCGTCTCTGTTCATTGGCATCTGAGTGACAGGCAGCAGTGAACTTGGGCACTCTAGATACATGATCACAATTTGTCAATGTGTCTGTTTCTTCCCGAAGACAGTAAGTCACTGTGTTGGGGGAAGTGTTGATTCTGTCTATCAGCTCTCCCTGTCCATGGAAACGGGTCCGCCCTTCATCCTCAGTTGTTTCAGGGGACTGCCATTCACATTCAGTACATGTCTGTTGTGAGCACTGGGCTGAGTCAATTGTCAGCCTGAACAATGATGATTCTCTATGCCTTTGTGGTTAAAGCAAAGCCATTCAGACTCCTACCACTCAACTAACTCTAAAGGCTCTTGAACAGGCAAGTTTCTTTCTTTTGAATAATGAATTTTGAGAATACAAGATTGGAACAAAATTGATTTAGCTAGTATATTTTGTGGGCCTAAGTATTATTATAGTTGTGGGAGGCCTCATCTTGTTAACATATACCTCTTTAGATATTTTCAACTCAGTGAATTTAACAGAGGTAAATGGTTATGTGGTGTTAGAAGGGCTGAGAGGAAAACCAAGACTGGGTTGATGTCAAGCTTTGTACTTGCAGGGGAAGCTGTCACCTCTCAGGCTGGGAGATGAAAGGCTGGAAGCCATGTTGGCAGATCTTGAGCCTCAGGAGATAAAGCCTGGGCTGGACTTTCAGATACAGAGTTTTCCCAGAGGCAGCAGGGCTGAGAGCACTACAAACTGTGGGAGAACAGCTGAGGCTCTGCGGAGGTAGCTTCACATGTAGATGCTAGAAGTACCCCCAAATGTCTGTTGCTCCCCACTTCTGTGAAAGGGAGGCTAAGAGAAGTCCTCAGCTTTATTCCTGGAGAGAGCCTCTTCTCTCCTCCCTTCTTCAAGTTTCACCAGAGCCATATTGGCAAAGACTCTCAGAAGGCTATTTAGTAAGAAAGTGTGGGGTTTGCCTGAAGTTCTACAGTCTGAGCCTCCTCTAAACCTGAAATCAGGCAAAAAACCATCCAACGTGCAACATGCTAGGGCTTGATCTAGGGTCTGGGATAACAGTAGACAAGACTGTTTATATCTAAAACAGATATAAACCGGTTGTCTAGCAGTTGTGAGATGGACATTAAAAAGAAAGCCCACATTCAAAGAAGTTAATGTGGCATTATATAAGGGAGTGGTTTTTAACCTGTAGGTCACTACCACTTTGGGGTCACCTAAGATCATTAGAAAATACAGATTATGATTCAGAACAGTAGCAAAATTACAGTGATAAAGTAGCAATAAAGATAATTTTATAGCCGGGCGTGGTGGTGGCGCACGCCTTTAATCCCAGCACTTGGGAGGCAGAGGCGGGCGGATTTCTGAGTTCGAGGCCATCCTGGTCTACAAAGTGAGTTCCAGGACAGCCAGGACTAAGCAGAGAAACCCTGTCTCGAAAAAACAAAAAAAACAAAACAAAACAAAAAGATAATTTTATGACTGGGGGTTACCACATCATGAGGAACCTTATTAAAGGGTCACAGCATTAGGAAGGATGAGAACCACTGATATAAGGTATCATTTGATCTCAATTTCAAGAAACGGGACAGGAGATGGAGGTTACTTGTTTAAGAGTGAAACTGATTATTGGTTTGTTACCTGGGCTGGACTATGGCGATTAATTGCTTAGTGAAATAGTAATCTATACATTGCTATAACTTATTTTTAAGACGTAGATAACATTTAAAACTCTAAGCCTTTTGCCATATGTGGTGTGGATAGGCTTCATCCAATCAGTTGAAGGACTTAAAAGCGAAGATTGAGGTTCCCCCACCCAAACAGAACACATTTCTCTCTCTTCAGCTAGCAACATTGAAATTCTAACTTTTGGATTCAAGATGGTGATATCAGTTCTTACCCAGATCTCTTTCCAGCCTGTGACTTGTGTTCAGCTTTCAGAAATGTCATTCCAAAACTACATGAGCCAGTCCCTTAAAAACCTACAAACTATAGACTCATGAACCAATGTATGTATCTCTATAAATTATCTGCTTATCTTTCATCTTCCTGTTTATCTTCTAATTGTGTATAGATTAATCACCTATCGACCCAGTCCTTCCTATTGAATTTTTTCCCTGGAGAGTCATGACTGTTCCAGAGCAGGAGGAGATGGGGTTCCAGCCAAAGTTCTCCCCACATTAAAAAAAAAGCTATGGAGAGCTTGGCAGTGCAAACTATACTGTGAAGTCTGACAAAAGAGTGGTGCTCGTAGAGGTGGGTTCAACCAGCCCTCAGTGGCCTTCTGCAGAAGGCTGTTGGTGCAAGTTACACACATACTTGGCCATTTGCTCTCTCTCTCTCTCTCTCTCTCTCTCTCTCTCTCTCTCTCTCTCTTCCCCTCTGCCTCATGTTCATGTGTGGGTACCTATGTGTGGAGACAAGAGATCAATCCTGAATACTGTTTTTCAGCTGCCACCCACCTTCTCTTTTGAGACAGGGTCTCTTCATTGGCTTGGATCTCACAGATTAGACTGTGCTGGGTGGCATGAGTCCCAGGCCCCAGTGATCCACCTGTCTCCAGCTACTCAGCACTCAGGTTACAAGCATGAACAGTCATATTTGGCTTTTTAATGTAGGGTCTGGGCATTGGAAGGTCTTCCTGTTTGCACATCAAGCACTGAGCCAACAGACCTATCTACCTAGCCTGCTCCCTATTGTTTTAAACTGTTGTATTTTTATTCTAGAAAGTTACAAATACTTCAGGGAGAAAATAAAACAAAAATAATATCGAATGCCTTCATCATCTATTGACAAATTGGAAGGTTATTTCTTTATTAAGAAAACAAGCTTTGGGTCTTCCATTAAGGACATAGGGTCCAATTTAAGGTTTTGGACTGGTTAACTTGTCAAGTGATCTTTAAAAAGTATATGCCTGCTTTAAACTTTACTTCCTAGATATTCTAGAGAGCTAGTCAAGGAAGTAGCTAGCCAAGGAAGTGACTTGGCTTCACCCAGTTCTCCCACTTCCGCCCCCATACTCCTTCACTACCAGGAAAGTGGCACTTCCTCGCCAGGTTTCCTTTCTTCCCAGGAAGCCTCAGGTTTCTTTATGTTCCCCTTTAGGGTTCTGGGTGAGTCTTTATTATTGAATTATTGCAATAATATTGCAAAGATTTCATTTTGAGATGAATAACCCCAGGGCTGAGAGAGTCTTCTTGGCAGGCTAGTGTATTTGTTTGCTTCTCTGTTGGGATAAACACCATAAACATAAAGAAAATATAAGGAAAGGGTTCATTTTATTTTATAGCTTATGGTGGCCCGACATGAAGAATTCCATGCAATATTGCTGCGTACTAGATTGCTCTCCATGGCTCACTCTTTTATTGCTCTCTCTTTTCTTTCTTTTATTTTTGGAGACAGGGTTTCTTTGTGTATCCCTGGTTGTCCTGGACTAGATTTGTAGACCAGGCTGACCTTGAATTCACAGAGATCCTCCTGCCTCTGCTTCCTGAGTGCTGGGATTAAAGGCATGTACTACCAGGCCTGGTCCACTCATTTTTAAAAATACAACCTGGGGGCTGGAGAGATGGCTCAGTGGTTAAGAGCACTGACTGCTCTTCCAGAGGTCCTGAGTTCAATTCCCAGCAACCACAGGGTGGCTCACAGCCATCTGTAATGGGATCCAATGCCCTGAGGATTGTGACAGTGTATTCACATACATAAAAAATAGACAAAATTAAAAAAAAACCCACATGGTTACCCTTACCACCTAATAAAATAAAACCCAAGACCACCTGACCAGTAGTGACACCTCTCACAGAGGCCTGGAGTGACACCACCTGCAATGGGCCCTCCGACATCAATCATCGCTAGATAAAAACTTCCTCAAAGTTTGACTACAGGCCCATTAGATAGAGGGATTTTTTTTTTTTCAAAAGAGGTTCCCTCTTCCCAGATTATCCCAGTTTGTAGTCAAGTTGAAAAAGGCCAAACCAGTACAACTAGACTTTCATGGGTAAACATGGGACAGATCATCTTCCTTTTCTTTGTTTTGTCCTGACTGTGAGTCACTGAGGATATGTGCTCCTCTCCTACTTTGCCTAGTATTTGTGCGTGCCCAGTTCATACACAGTTAAAAGCTCAACTGCCATTGGAGTTGTGAAAGTCAGGAGACAGTATCAGCTTTCCTTCATAGAAATCAGAACCCCCAGAACTCGTGTCTCTAGCTCCATATGTAGCAGAAGATGGCCTATTCGGCCATCATTGGGAAGAGAGGCCCCTTGGTACTGCAATCTTTATATGCCCCAATACAGGGGAACGCCAGGGCCAAGAAGTGGGAGTGGGTGGACAGGGAAGCAGGGAGGGGGGTGGGGGGAGGGGACTTTCGGAATAGCATTTGAAATGTAAATTAAGAGAATATCTAATAAAAAAAGTTGGAAAAAAAAAGAAATTCAGTATAAACTTTCCTTCATAGAAATTCAGTATAAGCTTTCCTTCATAGAAATTCAGAACCCATTAAGCAAGAGGCTCAGAAAAGCCAGGTGTTCTGGCTTTATTCATGATAAAAACTAATAATATTAGAGAGGGGGCTTAGGTCTTCTTGCTAATGACTTAACATCACATCGCATCTCTTCAAGTATAAAGTTTAGCCCATTGCAATCTTACTCCTCCTGGACCACTGTGAGCATCTCAGCAGAATGCAGAAAATGGGATGTTCCATGGACACAGGCAGATCCCAAAGGGGAGAATGAGAGGCTGAGTGAAATATGCAAAGCTTGCCTCTTAAACTCTTTTACAAGGTAAGTCACTTTTATATTTGAGATGAGGTGAGAGAGGCAGATGGAGGCTCAGGAGACAGAAATTAGAGAGGCATGTTATTATAGGCTTCCTCCACAAGGAAGGATGAAGCCAAGGAGAGGAAAATTACCAGAACTGTTTGAGTAAATGAGTGAATCAGCGAGTAACATGGTTGCTGATCATCCTTCACTGGCCATTTGTTGTGGAGACTGGGTCCTGCATGCTGTAACCATCATCATCGGCATGTCTCCAAGTGGGATAGCCTCAGCTAAATGCACTGTACTGCCTGGAACAGCTAAGGTGCCACACCGAGAAAGTCACTATTGTTTTCAGGTTAAAAAACCTGCAAAAGCAGCTGCTGATATATGTCATTCACTGGAACACTTATCTGTTTGCCGGATAATCTTTCTTTGCTCAGGCTGGAGGGGTTGGGCTTGTTGGGATGGTTAGAGAAGTTGTATGAAGTCTTTCCTCAAGTGAGTTTCCTGTAGGGTTTCTCTATGGAGACAACAGTGATTTGAGGTTATGTTAGGCCAGAGAAGATTTGCCTTGACTGAGGACTGTAGCTGTCCTGCTTCCTTCCCTGTATTTAAATGCCCCAACTCAAGAGGAACCTCATTTTCCAACAGTAATCCAGTAGTAAAACAGTAGGGCCAGGTGGAAAGAGGCCAGGATCTCATAAACACCAGCTATAGATTAACTTGACCCAGCAGGTGTTTCAGGAAGCTAGAGCTGGGGCACTGCCAGGCTCTGATGAGGAGTGTTGCCCATATACATGACGTCTGGAAAGGTAGTGTGGCAGATCAAAAGGTAAAGGCCGGGAGTCGGGCATTTATCTGTTTCTCATTTGAGGCAGGATAGTCTCTGTAGCCTAGACTGGCCTTGGACATGCTTGTGATCTGCCTGAGTGCCTGAATTATAGGTGGGGATCATCACTAGAGGGTTTAACACAACCATTTTATTTCATGTTAGTTCATTATAGTCCATCTATCTTCTGAGTATTAGGCTCTTCACCTGTGAAGTCAGGTGAAGAATGTTAAACACCTTCCGGAATCTCTTCCAGTACAAACCACCAGCCCCCAGGCACCCGACCCTTGTGGAATCTTCATTGAGTAAAATGTTTTCTTTTGAAAAATATGGTTCCATACTCACTGTGTCTTCCTGCAGCAGATATTGTATTCTGCGTGTGGTAGGTGAAGAATATTTAAAAGGCACAGGGCACACTGACTTGAGATCTAATATTTGCACTGTGGCTTTCCATGATGGGCATCTCTGAGTTCCTGGTTGTTAGCATCCCAGGCCTCACCACGTCATATTCCACGATGTCTCCAGACACATGGCTCCAGGAGTACCTCATTGTGAAGAATTCTGCTTCTCATAATGGCTTTCTGCCCTAATTGTCACCAAAAGGCGAGGAGCTGATATTGGTTGGTTCATTGTCTCTATTTTGCTGGCCTTGGACTTTCTGCCCATGGAATGATTTTATAGCACACCTAAGCTCTGACTCACTTGCCAACTTCATCTCAGAGGAGAGAACAAAACAATAATATGCAGCCCTGACAGCTTCAGAAACAAAGACAAAGTGTGTGCAGAGACAAAGCCTTTCTCTTCGGAAAGTTCCATTAGCTTAAACTGCTGTCATTGTATCCATGAGCTGAAGGAAATGCTGGACAAAACACTTTACTGACAGGATATGGACCAAGTGGGTTAATCATTAATATAGGTAGAGTAATATGTCTATGGTATGTATTAATAAGCTCTACATTATATTTAATATATCTGCTTATAATAGAGACCTTTAAAATTTACAATTTAATTTAATTTTTAAAAATTTATTTATTGAACTTACATCCAAGTATCCGACCTCCCTCTTCTCCCAGTATCCCCTCACACAGATTCCTCCCTCTCCTCTGAGAAGGGAGAGTCCCCCTGGGTATCAGCCCCACTCCCCATCAAGTCACTGCAGGACTATGCACATCCTCTACTATTTAGGACAGACAAGGTGGCCTGACCCAGTTAGGGAAATGGAATCCACAGGTAGGCAACAGATTAAGGGACAGCCCTGCTCCATTGTTGGGAGACCCACACGAAGAGCAAGCTGCACACCTGCTACATATGTTCCGGGAGCCTATGCCCAGCCCATTCTCACTCTGGTTGGTGACTCAGTCTCTGGAGCCCCGAGGAGTACAGGCTAATGGACGCTTGTCTTCCTGTGGAGTCCCTTGTCCTCTTTGGGTCCCTCAATCCTTCCCCCAACTCTATCATAAGACTTCATCTAATCTTTGGCAGTGGGTCTCTGCATCTGTATTCACTGGCTATGGGGTGGAGCCCCTCGGAAGACAGTGATGCTAGGCTCCTGTCTGTAAGCACAACAGAGTATCATTAATACTGTCAGGGGTTGCTTCTTGCCCATGGGATGGGTCTCTATTTGGACCAGTCACTGGTTGGCCATTCCCTCCATCTCAGCTCTATCTTTGTCTCTGCACATTTTGTAGGCAGGACACATTTTGGGTCAAAGGTTTTGTAGGTAGATTACTGTCCTTATCTCTCCACTGGGAGTCCCTTCTGGCTTCAGGAAGTGGCCAGATGAGGATCCATAACCCCTACTGCTAGGAGTCTCAGCTAGAGTCACTTCCACAGACACCCTGAGGCCTGCTTTATCCAAGGCCAATAGAAACATTTCTTGTTGGCAATGGAACATGCATGAAAAATACATATTAGTATTGTTCAATGTATATGCATATGTGTATAGGTTTGTTTATATGTGTGTATATTTTTATTTGGAATGTTTGGAAGAGAAAGAAAATTAGCACTTAATGAGAGTATTAGTTTCCATGATTTCTGTAATAGTTACCACAAACTTGGTGTATTATTTTTCTGTAACCAAGTATCTAACAAAAAAAAACCCCAACAAATGTCTGTCTGGGCTTACAGATTGAAGATATAGTCCACCTTGGTGGGCAGACATAGAGGCAGGAGCCTGAGGCATCTGGTCACATTCTAGTCATAATGAGGAAACAAAGACAGATGGAAGTTTGCTCCTTTCTCCCTTTCTGTACAGACATGGACCCCTGCCCTTGGGAATGGCACCACTCACATTAAGGGTAGGTCTGCTATCCTCAATTAAATGTCTCTGAAAATACCCTCACATACATGCCCAGGTACCTCCTAGGTGATTTCAAATCCAGTCAAGTTGACATAAAAATTAATCATCATAATTGATTAAATAAGTAACTAATTAAAAATTACAGAAGTTCATTCTCTTAGTCCTAGAGGGACGTCAGTATCCTTGTGTCAAAATCAAGGTGTCAACAAGGCACAAGCCTTCTGAAGGCTCTGAAAATCAGCTTTTCCAACATTTCCTGTCCATTCTTTTGGGCTGTGGACACACTGATCTTTGTTCTCTTGCCATACTACCTTCTCCTGTGTGTGTGTAGAACCTCTTTGTCTGTCTTTTACAAGTATATACATGACTGCATTTAGGGAGCACTCTCTATAATCCAGAGTAATATTCCAATATCAAGAGCCTCAGTTTAAATGCAGCTGCAAAAACACAGCTCCTTCCTTTACCATATAAGGTAATGCTCACAGATCCCAAGATAAGGACTAGAATTTCTGTCAGAGGTCACATTTTATTCCAGCATTTGCTCTGCCTGCCTGTAGCTCCTCTGTGAGCTTTCTGTAAAGAATGTGTAGTAATAAAAGACCCTGGGTTGAATATCAGGGGGCCCGAGTCTTTAGGTCACCAGCATAAGTGCCAATACCCTCCCCTTTCTGTGCCCCTTAAAGATATTGGTAATTGATCACAGTGTAGAATTTTTTCTTTTTCCAAATCTCTGCTTTTGAACTCAGAACTCTCAACAGGGTCTTCCAGGAAGTCGATGTGTATTGAAGCCTATTTGAGTTTTTTGTTTTTTTGTTTTTTTTCGAGACAGGGTTTCTCTGTGTAGCCCTGGCTGTCCTGGAATTCACTTTGTAGACCAGGCTGACTTCGAACTCAGAGATCTGCCTGCCTCTGCCTCCCAAGTTCTGGGATTAAAGGCATGCGCCACCACTGCTAGGCTTGAAGCCTACTTGATACTGAATGCTGTTTTCAATCGTCTTATAAAATCCCATGCATATCTACCTCTACATAGTGTAAGGTTCAAAAATTGTAGTAAGTTGGGGAAACAGTTTCTGAGTGCTAAATGTGAGCAAACACAGACTAAGCATTCAGTAATGATAGCTTAAAAATAACATCATCAAGTCTGGAGATCATGTGCTCATGTCTTGCCTGGCTTGTAGAAGCCATCTGGTATGTGTTAATTTGAAGTCAGTCCTGTATGCTTGCCAGACATGCAGCCATCAGCAACTCTGTCAAGGGCTAGGAGCTGTGCACTCCACTAGGTAGTCTTCCTGAGCATGCCAGCAAGTGCTCTCTCATTCTAAACTCCAGCATCACTTCGTTTATTCTCTTCAAGGCTCCATGGGATAGACCCAGGGACAAGCCCGTCTCTGTCTCTGCAGATGAATACCAAAACCTCTTCCCCCAGTTTCCAAGCGTCTCATTTTTATCTCTCCTTCCTATCCCTCAACATTTTGGTGTCTTTGTTTCAATAGGGCTTGTTCCGAGATCCAGCTCCTAGCTTATTTCTATTGCAGACCAACTTGCTGTGTGATCCTGACATGCACTGACATGACAAAGCTTTCTCTACTATAAAACAAGAAGTGTCTAGAACCCCTATCCTTCCTGACACCTAGGGGTGTTGGGAAACACCATGAACACAGGCTTGTCACATGTAAACTGTTTCAAACTTGGCCTCACTCACAGTCTAGTTGAATGACCATGACAAAGTCATTGAAAAATTGCTGGTCCAGTTGCTGATTTTTGTTTTGCTTGTTACATTAAAATGTTAATACATAGATTCTAAAATGGCTGGTGCAGGTAGTTCATATTGAATGCATAACACCTCCTGACTAATGAAGTTCAGGCTTGTAAGAGCCATTATTTTAAAGGGATTACCTTAACCAAAAGAAAGGCACAAGCAGGCAGGGCAGGGAACTCGAATCATATAGGAAAGCCAAGAGCAAGAACACATGAAGTTCCCAGTGATAATAGTTACCACCTAGGACCGAATTATCCTGTGTGTTTGCATGCACAAATATTGGTCAACTATTATTTCCCTTTTTAGACATGCATGGCATTAGAAGACCGGAGAGGTCAAATGACTTAGCCAAGATCATGTAGAAGACAAAGGCTTTGAAACCAGACCTCAGTGCTGTCCATGACCTCTTCTGCCCCTGCACTGTGCTGGTCACAGAGTGAGGTGTTTAATGCTGTGGGTTTCTCTACTGCAAGAGCAGGAGGATCTTGGGTCCACTGCTGCGTAGGGCCCAGCAGGAGATTGGAGACAGTTTCTTCAAGTTTCCATACTGTCAACGCTTAGGTGTTCCTGGTTTAGGAATGAAAAAATATAGAAGAGATTGGGAGTTTGGACTTGTTGGAAATGATCTCTGATGTAGCAGCCTCTGTAGACTGACGTATGTATTGCCCTCTGCAGGTAAAGATGTCTGTGGAGAAAGCTTCATCTGGGAAGAGCTCTGCTTTCTCACTAATCCTCTATGTTCTACAGCCTTGTTTTAAATTGATGATTCCTTCCACCCCTACCATGGATTTAACCACCATCCTGTCATTACAACATCTTTATATCAAGGATGCAATTCATTTCCATTGCCTGTGTACCCAATCCTGGCTACAAGTTGTGTTTCTGTACCCAACCTCATATAAATTCAAACTATGGGCAATATGATTGGTAAGTATAAGGTGAGGCTAACTATAAGAAGGAGTCATTCTTAGAAGTTAGGTAGGAGCCGGGCTTGGTGGCGCACGCCTTTAATCCCAGCACTCAGGAGGCAGAGGCAGGCGGATTTCTGAATTGGAGGCCAGCCTGGTCTACAAACTGAGTTCCAGGACAGCCAGGGCTATAAAGAGAAACCCTGTCTCGAAAAACCAAAAAAAAAAAAAAAAAAAAAAAGTTAGGCAGGGTCTGGCTTATAACAATAGAAGCCCAAGGTTGAAGCCTTTCCTGTTGTAGGACAACAGTCCCTCAGTGAGAGGCAGGCTGGAACATGCCTAGCTGCTGTGCAAAGCAGAGAGATTAATGGTCACCAGAGGATGATTCTATTTTATAAAGGAAGATACTGAGGCTCAGAGACATTAAGTTGCCTGCCTGAAGGGTGCACATCTGTAATGACAGAATCACCCCTCACACCCAGGCCTTTGGTCTTGTCTTCCATAGTCGACTCTACCATATTGTGCTGTGCAGCGGTCTGATTACACTTCTCATCATTTTCTGTCTCTGATGGGTTTATCACCTTGGTACCACTGTTCAGCCCATTCTCTGTGTCTATGGAAGAGTCTTGCCTTACACTCTATGTCTTTCTCTCCTGGAATTCTCAGGTTCACCAGGAGGCTGACTGAGGAGAGGAGTTGGGGCCAATAGGGGTATACAAATTGCTACACATCCTCCAGGGAGCTGGTAATACACATCACAAGACTTAATAACATAGGTGCTCTGTAATGCAAAAATTCCAGGACTAGAATGTTATTCTGTGGAACAACCATACAAGCACTACAGACAACTACAAAACCTAACAGATCTTGGAAGGGACCATGTAAAGACAGTATACTCATGAGACAGGATACATAGCAATGATGTCAGTTTACATTTATTATGTGGAGAGGAGTTACATGATGAACTGAAAAATAGAATGTGTCTATAGTATGATCCTGTCTTCTGTAAATAAATTACACCGGGGTGTGAATGTATTTATAGAGAGTGCGTGCTCTCCTACTCAACTGCCAACCTCTCACCTAACTGAAAGGTGAGTGAGTCCTCCCCTCCCCACATGGGAAGCCTCAGGCTGGCTGAGACTTCTGGGTGGAAGGCTCTGAGGCTTTGGACCCCCTCACATGCCTTTGCTCCTGGTGGACAGTTGTGTGCTTTGCAGGAGTCACTTATATAATTATCTGCATGCCAGTTCACCTTTATTGTAATTTCACAATTAAATATCACATACATAGAAAACCCCCAATGACACTTTAGTACATGAAGATGAATAATCAAGGGAACGCAGAGGCTATTTTTCTTGTGGGTAGATAAGGTAAGGTAACTAGGAAGGGAACAGGGGCTGACCTGGAGAGCCCAGAGCATCATTTCAGAATGCCTCACAGCTTTGGGTTCTCTTTCCTCTTGTTTTGGTGTTTCCTAGACACCAACATCCTTGGTATCTCTGAGCAAGGCAGTCGGACTCCCGTCAGTTGCCACAACAGCAACATTGAAACGTTGGCATGCTGTTAACAGATTAAATATGCAAATACATTATTATTATTTTCATATTTATTTCAACAAAATGTTTACTTTGTTAATGGTTTCAACTAATTCTTTTGCATAGCTGACTTGACTACAGACCTCAGCACAGTCAGATTCAGTGTAGGCCTAGGGAAAGCAAGAAATGGACGTATCTAGAAGAAAACAGATGCCAGTTGGATCTTTCATTTTTATATCTCTCTCTATTTCTTTTTAAGAGAATAAGGCTGTCAGTTACTTTAAGGATCAGACAACACCCCCACCGGGGACAGGGCAAGTAGAAAGAACTCCATGGTTAAAAGGAATGACATGTTTCGTTTCCAGGGTGCTCTGGACAGACTCTGCCCATCTTTGCTGGTGACAGGCAGTGTCGGGATTACTTTGTGATGCATTTAAACTGTGATAATAAGCTTGGCTCCTTAGTTCTGCCCTATCCTGAGGGCCAGGTGATGTCAATACCCAGACATCTCAGGACTCTTAATTACTATGGGAAGAGGATACCACTGTGATGGGCATTCCTAGGTAACAATATACCCAGGGAGCCATGAGTCAGTGGGGTCATAGCCGGGATAGACAGCGGAGAAGAACCGTTTAAATGACTCAAATTATCCTCTTTTCTCATAGGTTTGCTAAGGTGTCAAAAGGTCATATTCATTAAACACCTCGCACACGCGTGTATGCTCACACACACACACACACACACACACACACACAATTGATATTGTTTTCTTCCCTTGAAACATTTAAAGTAATATAATTCCCATTTTTATTTAAATGTACTTATTAAAAATAACTTTAAAAAATAAAAAAATAACTTCAGCTATAATCAGCCATTCTAAAATTTAATAAAAGTGCTGAAAAAAATCCAAATAAAACTAAACAAATTGGAGGTAGGAAATGACTCGATGGGCATGAAAGTGTGAGGACCTGAGTTCAAATTCCCAGCACCCATAATAGTTGGGCATGAAAGTATGTGGTGCCAGTAACCTCAGTGCTGGGGAGGTGGAGAAAGAGGATCCCAGGGGCTTGCTGGATACCTAATCTAACAAACTAGTAAGCTCCCAGTTCAGTGGGACACCCTATCTCAAAAATCAGGTAGAGAAGCATAGCAGAAGACAGCCAGTGTTAACCTTGACCACCCTACCACATGTATACACATGCATGTGCACATATACACCCAGAAGTGCACACATATGAACATACAGGTACACACACTCCCCCTGCCCCTACACAACTAAATGAAAACTAGACCAACTATTCCAGTGCCTTCCCATGATTCCCACTGCCTCAGTTCTGAGCCTGTCTGGGAAAAACAAAACAAAACAAAACAAAACAAACAAAATCAAATCCTAATAAGGTTGAAGTCCTGCCCTTGGAAGTAGGATTGCTAATTATTCAAGGATGTGTTGGGGTTCTGGAATTTGAACCCCAGCTCAAAAGGAAAAGGGAAAGGAGAGCTATGAGAGTATAATGTCCTTGAAATGTTCTAGTGACGTCATTGTCTTTCTGAGGGCAGAGCCATGAGTTCAAATCCTAGGCTGTAACAGCAAAATGGCTGTAAGCATTTGCTTACCGTGGTATTCCCAGGCACAGTGCTTTGTATAGACAAGGAAGTAAATAAGCTGAGTAAATGAACAAGCTAAAGGCACTAAGTACAGGGTAGATAGATGGTCAGTGAGTACAAGGCTCCTTTACTCCTTCCTTCTCAGCCACTATTTAACATACTATGCTGAAATAATTGTCTATTCACAGGAAGTTTCGAAAGCACTATAGGGAAGTCCCTTATACTTGTTGCCCAGCTACCTACAGTAGTGATGTCACTTGTATTCACTTGTTTATGCCTTTTCACAATCAATACACAACTGTTCATCATCACAAAGGATCTCTCTGCTCATATTCTCACACCTCATCTGTTTCTCTCACCTGATCTCTTGGGAGCTCCCCATCTCTACATTCTGTCTTTTTTTTTTTTTTAGCAGTGTAAAACTCTTTGTTTTTTTAATGGCAGGTCAAATATCCTGAAACATACATATATTCTGATAGTCTTCTAACCCCAGTTGAATTCAAAATTTAAAGTAACACATACGAGCTAAGAGAATTCAATATTGTTCCAAGGCACTTACTGAATCTAGATGACTAGATGAAAACAAGAACCATTAGGATGAACAATTAGACAGTATATAATATAAAAATAACTTTGCTTACAATTTACAAAATGTATTATTATTACAATCTTTGATCTCTGATAACCTGCAATGCTGGCTGCATGAATCCAGCAAGTTTAAAATTGGGCTCATATAGTCTCTCACTTTTAGAGACCATCTTTTCCCACTTGCTATAGTCCTTTTACAATCCATTCACATTGTTTTGTTTATCAATAATTTAGCCCTTTTCATTGCTGGGTCATTTTCATGGTGCGGCTATATCATAAAGTGTTAACCTCTACCCACTGAACGACATCAGAGCTGTTTGTAATGTTTCTATTATAAATGATGCTGTTACGAACATTGTTTATCAGATTTTATGTGAAGATCCATTTCTCTGAAGTGAATGCCCACTACTGTGATTGGCACGTCACACACTACAAACATCGTTAACATTTTAAGAAACTGCTGTCCATTTCCAGAGAGGATCTACCACACTACATGTTCACCAAGAATCTTCAAGATCCAATATCTCTCATCAGCATTTGCTTTCTCAGTTTTTTTTTTTTTTTTTTTTTGCCATTAGCATTGTATCAAGCATTAGAATTTGTGTTTCTCTGAAGGCTAGCAATGGTGGCCAACCACCTGCCTCCTGAAGGGGAGCACCTGTGTTCTCTCATTTTCTAATTGCTTTGTTTCTTGAGTTTGGAAGTTCTTTATAAGGGAAATGGCCCTTTGTTATATACACCACTTGCAAATATGTTTTCTCTAGTGAGTACTTTTCATTCAGTCCTCTTAATGTCTTTGATAGAACATAACAAATCTTGTTTTAATGAAGTCCAGTTGATTTCCCCCTATTGCTGTGATTTGTTTGGGGTTGTGTCTAGGAACTCTTTTCCTGACGAGAGGTGACCAGCATTGCTTTGCAGGTTGACATTTAAAAGCTTCAGGGCTTTGCCTTTTCCATTTAAGAATTAGGATCTACCTGTGCCCATCTACACTGTGTAAAAGAAGGCCAAGGCTCATCCCGTCGACTGTTTACTTTCTGCCCTTTGTTTCTGCCAAGAGAGGTGTCAATGCCTGTTCTACAAGAGTCTCAGAAAAAAGATAATTTGTAGAGAGGCATGATGCGTAAACAGCCCCTCACAAGTAACTAATTGCCTTTCCGTGTTCTAGAAGGAGCTGGATGCTATAGAAACCAAACAATTGGGTGAGGTTTTTTTGGTCATCACATTGTGCAAACAAATGCTGTCAATCCTGGGTGTCCAGGAAACTCCTGCTTACTGATGCATCATGGTGCAGCCTAAGAAAACTGTCAGTTGGAAGCAGAAAGCAAGCATTACAAACTCCTATATGATAGCATATCATTTAAAGCTTGGAAATGGTGACTCTTCAGGTAATTACAGACACATGCATTACTGATTGACCCAAATCCTGTGATCTGTGATAGGATGCTAACAGAGATGTGATAGGGACACTTCATCCAGATCTGAGATCCAGGAATGCTTCCTGGAGAAGTGACATGGAACCTTAGGACTAGATGATAAGTAGAAGAAAGGTAGGCGGACTGGAGGAGGTGTGACAGAAGTCAGAAGACCCTTCAAGGCTTTGAAAGCAACATAAACAAAGGCTAACAGGCCAGAGCAAGCATGGTGGGCATAGGTTCTTAATTATCCAGTGTCACTGGCTTCTGATGTGCAAGGGAGGCAAGGTCAAGATGCAAAGACCCTCAAAGGTCATCATCTGATTACTTAGGATATCTGCAATCCACCGGAAGGCATGGCATCTAGGTCTGTATTTCAGCGATCTCACTCTTGAAGCCTGGGCGCTGACTCATGGAACTCTGGGCAGTGCTTAGGAGACTGTTGCCAGAGACATGGGAACCAGCTGGGGCACTGGGAATAGAGCACAGCTAATACATTTACAACAAGGTAGAATCGGGTTCATGGAGGAGGGGCATTTAGTGTTTTTAGAGATGAGAAGCAGTAGTCCTGCTACAGCTAGAAACCAGACACTGTGTGAAAGGACTTGCTGAGGTCGGTACCTCTGACTAGACCTTCCCAGTGAGAAAGTCAGTTCATCCTCCACTGTTGGATGACCCTGCTGAACAAAACTCTACATCCTGTTAAGGAAGCTGTTCCTTATAAGGACAGATACCACCTCTTCTGTAAGCATCTGGGCCACCAACACAACATTGGCCCACCATGGAAATCTCTGGTCACCCTGGACATTAGGAACAGGTCTGGGCTAAGAGCCTTAACCAGGGAAACAGGTCTAACAAGGCTCTCTCTGACTCATCCTTCAATACCAGGCAGACTGGATTTAGGAACCTGTGGCCCAGTCACACCAGGAAGAATTCCCTGCCTCTTCTCCTCCAGTGAGAATCAATAAACAGTAACTCATCACTGATTATTGCTGGGTGTGTGGGGTTTTTTTTTCCTGGTATGTAAATTCCATTAGAGGTTAGAGATCTCCTTTTACAGAATTTAGAATATAACAGATTAAAAAATCCAAACTTCTTGACCTCCCAAATAGTAAACAACTAAATGTGCAAAGAACCACCATTAGTCAGGACATCAAAAGCTATACATTTCCCATGAAACAATATGTGCACAGATGTTTCAAAGCTGTGTAAGTGCAATAGAGAGCACAACACATTTTGGTCACTTTGTTAAATGAGATTAAACAGTTTAAGTTTCAATTACTAAATAGAACTTTGAATGGTGAAAGCACAGAACCTTTGCTGACCTTAAGTTCACATGGGTGTGTGCTTTTGAGCGGGTCATGGAGAACATAAGGTGGGACACTGGCTGTCTTCAAGAAGTGTGCAGCCTTGATGAGCGCAGGGAGTACAGAAGGGCAGAAGGGCAGTCAGGGAAAGTTTTTTTTTTTTTTTACAGAGAAGATGGGGCTACAGCCAGACGTCAAAGCATGAGGAAATATCAATTGATCAGAAGGATAAGGACTTAATACTGGGGTAGAAAAAGGATCCTGTGGGGTGTGGGGAATGGGGGTGGGAGGGGCATAGCAGCTAAGGAGAATCCAGGAAAGGAAAAGAAGACACTGTGGTCACATCAGAGACTGTATATATGAGAACCAAAACATAATACTGCACGGAAAATATAGAGGGTCCCAGCTCCCAAGGCTGGATTCTGATGGTGGCTGGGAGAGTCCCAGCTCCCAAGGCTGGATTCTGATGGTGGCTGGGAGAGTCACCAAGGGCTCGTGAGCTGGAGGATGAGACATACAGTGGCAGATGCTTTGGTGTCAGGGTGTGATATACTCTGTCATTTCCAGGAGAATGGTATTCCATTGTGTCTAGGAAGGTAAAAGCCCTTCCAGGAAATGGTCCAGGAACTCCGGAGAGGCATCTTACTGTCTTTGCTTTACCTCATCCTCAGCTTACTTTCCCAGAGCTTTTATAGAGGGACACAGAGAAACAGAAACTAGTCACATGAACTGGGACATTTTGAATAGCACCAATGAAACTTTGAAACCTTGGTTTTGGGAACAGAACCGACTACATGATTTTCAGGGCCCCTTGTTGACTATTAGGAATTTTAAGTTGACAACACAAAGCAAAGCCCACACCACACACCCAGGATCCTGGTCCTGACTTGGAAAAGGATAAACACAGGTTCCTATCTAAGTGCTTATGATGGGTCACAGAGAGCGTTTTAGCTCTGTTCTGGGCAGGTGAGAGCTCAGTGTTATAGCTACCACAGTACAAGAAAAGAACAATAGACAAGGGACAGGGAGCCTAAGTTCTAATCCTGGCTTAGGTTCTGAGTCATTTAACTTTTGTATCTTGGTTTTCTGTCTCATTGCAAGGGTTCAGTGGTTTCCTGCTCTGTCCTTTCCATAATGAAGGGTGGCTCTATACTATGCAGCAGGGTGTGTTGTAGGGCTAGCTGCAGGAAGACAGGCTTTCAATAGCATAACAAGCTTAGTCAAATGTATTTGTACCCCAGAGCAACCTCTCCCCTAACCACCAAATGTGTGTGTGTGTGTGTGTGTGTGTGTGTGTTTTAAATCACAAGAAAAGTCATCTTAGGCCATTTTCAGATGAATGTATCTGAAGAGAGCTCATGCCCTAACTCTTTGTAGGCCAGGGAAACTGACTTTCTGTGTGCCTAGTTCCCTCTTCTGTACAATGTGAGAACTAGATCTCAGGATGGCCAAGGTTGTTTTTGTCTCTCTGTTCTGTTTTTCTTTGCATTTGTGGCCCAGCACTTAGCACTCCATGGTGCTGGGATGAACTTACTTATCTATGTCAACCAATCGTAAGGTCACTAAGCTAAAAAATGACATATGATTCATATCTGCAGCTCCAGTTTTTGGCACAGTACCTAAGCTTAAGTAAGAGTTTAATGAAAAGACCAATGCACATACAGGGTTTCGGGGGGTTGGGGTGGGGGTGGGGGTGGGGGAGAAACTAAAAGCAAATATGCTATGGAAACAAAAGCAAATACTAAATACTGAAGAATAAGAAAGTTTCTGGCTTAGCAAAGATCCCAGGCCTCATTATTAATCCATGTGATCTCTGGGAGAAGTTATCCTACTCAAGGCTAAAGGTGGGTAAATCGTAAGTGGAAAGCTGGAACAGATGGATCTTTCAAGAAATTTTGTGTCAAAATGTAGTGTAAGAAGCTTGCTACACATGTGGTAGAATAAAAGAAAAACTCTATTACCATAATTATTTTAAGTAGTTTCTATATTTATTAGCTAAGAAGAAGGAAGCAGGGAGGAAAAGGCTGGGGGTTTTTATCGAAGGAGGGTGACAGCAGCTGATGGATTTATGTCCTCCAGAGGTCAAGAAGGTGAGGGAAACAAGACCACAGCTTCTCTTCCCTGCCAGTCTCTTTTAGCTGAAAATCTGACAGAAGTGTTCTGTGACATGCATACGGAACACAACCATCAGTCAGGAGTTTGACAAAGTTGTTTTTAAGTTTCCTTAAAATGCTTTGACCACTTTGTCATCGGGGCACATAGCTTACAAGGAGATGATGGTAGACAACATAAACAGTGAGGTAGACCAGTACTCTCAGCATGTGCTTATCAATTTCCCTAGTAACTGGTGAGAGAAGGTGGGCCTTTTGAGATAAGACACCAATTGTTTTGTATGGTAGCCCTAGGAAGGAGTGACATATGTGGAATGCCTCAAATGGGGTCATAGGGCTTCAGATCATTCTCTTGTAATTCTTTTTTTAAAATTTTTATTAGATATTTTCTTCATTTACATTTCAAATGCTATCCTGAAAGTCCCCTATATTCTCCCCCATCCCCCGCCCAACTTCCCTACCTACCCACTCCAGCATCATGGCCCTGGCATTCCCCTGTACTGGGGGATATTAGGTTTGCATGACCAAGCAGCCTCTCTTCCCATGATGGCCAACTATCTCTTGTAATTCTTTTTTTTTTTTTAGATTTATTTTATTTATTATATGTAAGTACACTGTAGCTGTCTCCAGGCATTCCAGAAGAGGGTGCCAGATCTCATTAAGGATGGTTGTGAGCCACCATGTGGTTGCTGGGATTTGAACTTATCACCTTCGGAAGAGCAGTCGGGTGCTCTTACCAGCTGAGCCATCTCACCAGCCCCTCTTGTAATTCTTATGTGACCTTAGTGTACTGGCTGGTTTTGTGTGTCAACTTGACACAGGCTGGAGTTATCCAGAGAAAGGAGCTTCAGTTGGTGAAATGCCTCCATGAGATCCAGCTATAAGGCATTTTCTCAATTAGTAATCAAGGGGGGAGGTCCCCTTGTGGGTGGTACCATCTCTGGGCTGGTAGTCTTGGGTTCTATAAGAGAGCAGGCTGAGCAAGCCAGGGGAATCAAGCAAGCCAGGAAAGAACATCCCTTCATGGCTTCTGCATCAGCTCCTGCTTGAGTTCCAGTCCTGACTTCCTTTGGTGATGAACAGCAGTATGGAAGTGTAAGCAGAATAAACCCTTTCATCCCCAACTTGCTTCATGGTCATGATGTTTATGTAGGAATAGAAACCCTGACTAAGACACTTAGGTACAACCCATCATCTCTGTGGGTTGAAAATTTCCTTTGAAAAGCAAGAATATGAACAGGGTGACTGGTATGTTTCTGGATCTTGGGTATTGCAGAACCATCCTGAAAGAATTAGCACTCACCTCACCTCTGTGCCTCCCAGGCAGGTCCATGCTTAATGTAAATCATTTCCCCAGTACAAGGAGAAAAACAGGTCCTTGTCAAGTCTTACCCACGTCACGTCACCAGAGAGTCACAGTGTCAGCACCAGCTCCAACAGGAAAACCCACATGCCTGCCAGTGACACCCAGACCCTCCCATTTGGGCTACAGTATGAGAGGGTCATGCTTAGTAAAGAAAGGCTTAAGTCTGCCTAAGTGCAGCTGACATCCTGGAGGGAGAGCTGATCCCGACTCAGCTCCAAGTTCTACGTTCATAATTTGCCCTGCAATTTATCAGCGAATATCCACATAGGATTATCGAGGTGACTGGTCTTTGTCACTGAATCTGTCATGGCACATTAGCCATCTATTCATTCAACAATGTGCCTTGAACTTTTATATACACTGAATATGTTATCTCGAATGGATGCATGGTTCAATGGGTGATGAATGAAGAAGTTCATTGGGAAGGAGCCGGGCAATGCTCTAGTAGACCCAGGATCCATCCAATGGCTTTATTTATCTGTTAGGCATAAAAGAAACTTACATCAAAGTGGTTTAAGAATGGATGAAAAGGGTGGCACATGCCTTTAATCCCAGCACTTGGGAGGCAGAGGCAGGCGGATTTCTGAGTTCGAGGCCAGCCTGGTCTCCAAAGTGAGTTCCAGGACAGCCAGGGCTACACAGAGAAACCCTGTCTCAAAAAAACCAAAAAAAAAAAAAAAAAAAAAAAGAATGGATGAAAAGGAAATGTGTTAAATCAAGTAACAGCTAAAAAATCAGCACAGTTTGCAAGAAGCCCCCTACTATCCTGAAGTTCTGCTTTCATCATCCTTAGTCTTTCCCATCCTGTGGCCCAATGGGTTCCGTGTTTGTACCCTTCTAGCTTGGTAACCCCAAAGAAAAGGTTGTTTTTTTTCCCCCTTAGAAGTTCCCGAAAAGTCTTCAAGCGGCTTCTTAATGGCCCAGTCTGTGCCACTTGCAAACAAATATTGTGGTTAGGAGGGGTTGGGTGCTGATAGGTTGGATTTGTGGTCCTCAATAATTCACCTACAAAGAATAGAGAAAATGTCATGCACAATGAAGCTCAAGGACTGAGCTCGAGTGCAGAGTGACTGGCAGAAAAGAAAGGGCTGGACACTGGGCAGGAACAACCCTTCCATGTCCTTTCCTTGGACAGCTTTCTATGCACCGCCCATTTGCTATCTGCATATTTACAGCTCTCTCCCCTGTGTTCACTGCACAGCCCTCTAGTGATCTTAAGCCCCTCTAGGATGTGGAGGCTAACTTCTTTTGCTCACTTGTGCCTTTCAGGTTACTAGCCGTAGGTCTGTCTGTTGGAGACCAGCTCAAAGCCCAGCCGAGGACTAAGGTGAAGTGAAACTGTTGTGGGGAGCCAGGCTAAACCACTGTCTCCTATATAGCTGACTAGAAAGGAGGCATGCTTCCTTTATCCAGTCCCTCCTCCTGACAGTCGATGAACTAGCTCAGAAGGTGAGCACTTCCAGGTGTAGGTCGGTTCTCTTCTTTGAATGCCAAGGTAAGAAAACTCCAGGGACTTCAGCTCCTCCCTTTTCCAACTCCTTATTTCTGACATTAAAAAAATCAGCCTCTGCCTTTCACATCCACACAGAGAAGGGTGGGGCCTGACTAATGAATGTTTGAGAAGTCCTTTGAGATCTTAGATGAAAGGCACCTTGTAAAATACAATTAAAAATAATAGGGGTAATTATTAGCCAGGCTGGTCCCTGCAGGATAATTACAGAGCTTTTGCCTGGCAAATCTTGAATTCATGCAGAAAAACATGGGTTCAAGCAAGAAGACCGATTTGAGATTTGGGGTCTGCCGGCTTCAAAGATGGAGTCCTCTGCTTCCTTCTGAAATCTGAGAAGCATGTCAGCAGTCCATAACTGAGATAGGACTTAGGGGTTGTCTGGGCAACATATTTGAATGGCAGATGAAGCCACTGGGGCCCAGAGAGGAGATGTGATAGTTTCAAGCTACATACCAGGCATTGCGGGGCTGCATCTCTGGAGGTTCAGGCCTAGGTCATGAGTTCAGGGGTTTGTGTCACCACATCCTATTCAGTCCCTGCCGATATGATCTTTTGATGGTACCGAAGAATCTTACATGAAAGTCTCCAGAATGGAGCCCATATCCTAGCTCTGATATGTGTGAAAGATGGTAGTTAGCCAGTCAGTTTCTGGTGCCACACTCCAATAATAATAACAGCTTCCCTGGGCTGCCTTGAGGAGCTGAGGAATGCTGTAAAGGGAAGGCTGCCTTGAGGAGCTGAGGAATGCTGTAAAGGGAAGGCTGCCTGGGACCCACTTGCTCACTCTATGATCTTCTGAGTGTG
This sequence comes from Mus minutoides, assembly GCA_902729485.2. Classification (NCBI taxonomy): domain Eukaryota; kingdom Metazoa; phylum Chordata; class Mammalia; order Rodentia; family Muridae; genus Mus; species Mus minutoides. The sequence continues at coordinate 110,066 of LR753325.1, read as the reverse complement.
GGCCTCTCTGAGATTAACCTATTGCTATTTCTCTATAACCACTCCATGCTTGGTGAGCATCTACCATGAGTCAAACATTGTGCTAGGCTCTCCAGGACTTGGATTTCTTTCAGCTATCACCAGCTTTCCCCACGGTCAACTTTTCAAACTCAGGTTCAGGCTGATTAGTGAACTTGTCCACGACCCTGCAGCTGAGAGGGAGGCAGGGCTTGGACCTGGGTCATATGCCGCACTACTCTCTCTTGTGAAATGAGACAGGCATTTGATTGTCACCCAACTAGAACCTCACAGGGATTATCTGCTGCGGAAAACTGGGAGACAAGGTGTGGTATTGGCCTATGAGGACGTCATCACTATTTAATTATTCTGAAGGTCTGTTTTGATAAAAGAGGTTAAAAGACTCTCCCAAGGTGGGCTGTGAGTCTTTATCATTAGCTTTAGATGGAAGAATTTTAGATGAGAACCTAGAGAAAGGGTTTAGTGACTAAGAGCACTTTCTACTTTTCCAGAAGACCCAGGTTTAATCTCCAGTTCCCGCACAACAACTTACAGCCATCTGTAACTCTAAGTCCAGGGATCTGGTGCCCTCTTCTGGATCCTGGAGACACCAGGAACACATATAGTAATATACATATATGCAAGCAAAACATTCATACGTTAAAAAATAAAAATAAACAAATCATTAAAAAAAAAAGAAGAAATCTAGATCAGAGATTGAGAGGTAGCTTTGCTGCTAAAATCCTTGTTGTATAAGAATAAGGAACTAGATCCAGGTCCTTGCATCCTCATAGAAATCCAGGAGTGGTTGGTTGTACCTGTTTGTAATCCCAGCAGTATGGAAGTATGGAGAGTTGGCTTCCTGGGGCTCACCAGGCAACCAGCCAGCCTAGATAGTTGGCTAGTTCCAAGTGACTAAATGGGCCTAGATAGTTGGCTAGTTCCAAGTGACTAAGTGGGCCTAGATAGTTGGCTAGTTCCAAGTGACTAAGTGGGCCTAGATAGTTGGCTAGTTCCAAGTGACTAAGTGGGCCTAGATAGTTGGCTAGTTCCAAGTGACTAAGTGGGCCTAGATAGTTGGCTAGTTCCAAGTGACTAAGTGGGCCTAGATAGTTG